>OX377202.1:65922014-66218508 GCA_947396885.1 Heligmosomoides polygyrus polygyrus
TTTTGCGATTAGAGCAGCTTATTTTCCAGGACATGCGTGCTCTCGGAGTATCTCAAGCATTGTGTAGGTTGTCGCTTCTATCTTTTCTTATGGAAATGCGAAATCCTCAAGACAATTTCACACCGCTTGGAGAATGTTATCAGGAATTTCCAGCCACCCCATTCAGGACTAGTCCAATCTGCCCCAGCGAAACTTTGGTGTGCGCCGCTACAATGCGTGCAGAGCAGGGATGAGCGGATTAACCGTTACACGTTATCCGGTTTCCGGGGTTTTTTGGCCTACTCGTTTTGTTCTTCGTTATCCGCCAATTTTGGGCCGGATGACGAACAACAAATAAGCTGATACCCAGGTTTGGTTTTTCTACTATATGAAGGGTGGCGATCACATACATACATACACATACACACGCACACACACACACGCACACTCACACACACACACACACACACACACACACACACACACACACACACACACACGCACACACACACACACACACACACACACACACACACACGCACACCTGTCGTACGGTGTCGTCCTATATCAACAGAGCTTTTTGGAGCAGGAGCAATCGGCTGTCAGAGGGAGCGATTCCAACATTAAAAATCGGCGAAGTCCTGTCACAAATGCTGCAAATAACATGTGCAGACACAAAATTTAAAGCTTCATTGTTGCCAATTTCTTTCCATCTCCATGTGTATGCATTGAAAACACCTGCTTTTTTCAGGTTCCGAGCTTAGGAAGGCAGACTTTATCTGGTCATACAAGGTCAAAATGACCGATGAATAGTAAAACGATCATAAGTTTCTACCTGTTAACTGAAAATGGTGGATGACAGCTGCAAAGGCTGAAAAGTGTACCGCAGAAGAATTGCTTTATTTACATATTTACTTGTGGACACTTGCTAACGTACGCGTGAACATGTGGTAAAACAACAACAAACAGAACAGCTGGATGCAAACATCCGGGGAACTGAGCTAATTTAAAAAAAGATACTAATGAGAGTAATGAAAGAACGCTTGAAAGGGCCTAATTAATCCAGTAGTAGTAAGAGCAAAACAACCACTGAACGACGAGAGGAACAACGGAGGTGCAGTATGTGTAGAAGAAAAAACAACTATCCAGGGCCCGGATTCATCAACGATCTACGTAACTTTAACGGAGAATCTTATCAAGCGATATAATGAACGATAAGCCGCATTATCTGAGTGTTGAGTAAGCAAAAATCTTAGATAACGCGGCTTATCGCTCACCATATCGCTTGATAAGCTCACAATTCTCCGTTAAAGTTACGCAAGTCGTTGATGAATCCGGCTCCAGAATTCTTAATTGAAAATTAAGTTCCATGCTAAGCATAAGAGTTTCCGAATTAGGATGAGGTTATTCAAAATAGTTTTAGTCCCTGGCGCATATTCTCTGGTCCTTTGAACCAAAAAGTCACCTACTGAATTTCGACAGTTACAATAGGTGGAGCGGTGATGACAATGTAAGATGAGCAAACATCTGTTTATTTTCAGTGCAGAGGAGAAATGTTTTTCTGGTGAAAGCGGGCAACCAGTGATACAGTGACGTACTGCCGCGGATTGAAGATCCCAGATTCCTATGCAGGATTGGAGTGAAGCGGTGGAAATTGAAACACCAACTCCTGGTCGGTGGAGTAGACCATCTGAACGTCGCTGAATAAAGACGATGGCCTGAAAAGATGGCATGCTGTAGGGGTCAGGCGAGGTGTGGAGAAGCACACTGACCTCGATGCTGATCTGCTCGTGTACAAAAGCGGATTGGGCACAACCTCGTCGCAGACGACGATCGACGGGAGAACGCCGTTGTACGATCTCGTCCTCACCGGCATCTTTGAAAGGAACGTGCGCTCATTACGGGTTGGTACGCTTGACGCGGACGTCTCTCTGGATCTGGATCGCACGGCTAAAAAACTCGGACTCCTACTTCGATGTTCACCACCCAATAATACTCCAGGGAGGTGTGATTTAGAAACACGTATGAGGTGGCTTGACATCTCTTTTAAATTTATGCTATTTATCCATTTTGAAGTATATGGCAAGGAAATCGAGCATCAGATCTAGCGGCGTCGTGGACAAACATTGAAGAAGAAAAATAAGAATGAGAAGGGGAACTCGACGGTGGAGCAAGCGATTTACAACGAATAGAAGAGCTGCTTCTAACATAAAATATTCTCATAATAAGTAAAATGTCCTCATCATGCCTGCAGCTCCTTTGGGTCAATGGCCGTCTCATTCACGTATCTGCGGATGGTATCGCAATAAAATTGGTGCGCTACTCAAAGTGGTGGAAGGTCCATATGAAGTCTTCTGTCCACATGAACTCCTTCATATTTCCCATAATGGGGTGCAGTAGTACTTTTTACATAGAAAAAACAGTTGAGATGTTGTTTCTGAATCTCTTTCCGTATTGCTACGTTTTGAAGGTTTGTCAAGAGACAGGAGAGTTCTTAATGGTGATGAACACCTCAGAGCGCCAGCCCAGATCAAAAGGTCAATATTTGTCTTCCGAAGTTTTGCTTTTTCGACTTCTTTTGCGCTACAGGTGAAATAAATTGACAGAAAAACGTTGACAATTAATAGCAATCAGGCCCTGGTGGATTTGTTCTGCGTTCTCGTGGCCACTGCAGGCAATTTCTGAAGCATACTGGTTCACGGGCGGTTCAGCGGAATTCAGTTGATCTACTTTCGACATCAAAAAGTTCCGTGAGCCAACTGGCATACAGTTTAGGTCTAGCTTCAACTAAACCCCTCCATGACCGACTTACTGTAGAAGCTCGCGCTGCGCTGCTTCCTGATGACTCTGCTGAGGCTCTTGGATCGGATCTCATTGAGCCAGAGTTGAGCTTTTCGCTTCGCTTCCCTTAGATAAACGGTGGGCTGATTAACTGGTCTCTAAGTAAGGATAGGAACCGTTCACCTCATTGACTTCATCTTCCGAGCCATTTCGTCGTGCTCCACTCGCAGCTGCATTGAAGTAAGGAGTATTGCAACCTAGAAGACAGTAACAGGACTTGTATACACAGATGAAGATTTTGTCGGAAGTCGGGTCACGCAGGAAGAGTAAGAAGGCCTGTCAGACAGTAATTTACTGAGCTGAGGTTGTCATGTGAGGCACCATGAAACGGGCGTGGTGCCCTCATCAGGGCTACGTAGTAAGCCACTTGTACGGGTCTGACTTCAGAGTTTACAGACGTTTTCTGAACATTTTACCAACTGCAGACTATGGAATGGAGTTGTGTTGTGACTTTTTTACTACTAGACGGTTTTAAGCACAAGGCGGAGAGGGTTTTCAACATCCTACCATATATAAGCGAGAACGGTCGTTTGCCTGAGGGCGAGTGAGTGTGTGTTTGTTTGTGCGGAAGTGCTGAAGGAGTGTGTTGGGAGGAAGTATGGGGAAGGGGGGGGGGGGGAGAGCGGGGTTGTCACCAGTTGTCCACTGTTGTAGTTGTCGACAGGCGCCCATGTTCAGACGACATGTCACAATGTCGCGCAAGGGGTGTTCGGATTCAGACGACGTGTCAACGATGTCTCGCAAAGCACGTCCGGCTTGAGAAGACATGTCACCGACATCGCTCATCAGGTACCTGGATTCAGAAGAGGTGTCACCAATGTCGCGAAAGGCTTTCCAGATTCAGACGACGTGTCACCGACGTCGCGCAAAGCAGGTTCGGATTGAGAACACATGTCACCGACTTTGTTCAACAGGCGTCCGGGTTCGGAAGAGGTGTCACCGATGTCGCGCGAGGATTCCGGATTTAGAAGACGTGTTACCAGTGAAGGTGGGACCAGTAATGGGGGACCGGTGAAGGATGGGGTTCCAGTAAGGGGGACCGGTAAAGGGTTGACCAATAAAGGAGGGACCAGTGAAGGTGGGACCAGCAATGGGGACCGGTAAGGGGGGGGGACCAGGTGAAGGGAGACCGGTGAGGAAGGTTCCAGTAATGGGAACCGGTGAATGGGGGGAGGGGAAGGGGTACCGTAAAGAGGAGAAGAATCGTGGTGTTCAATTCTCAGCGTTTGGGGCGAAGCCCCAATCAGACGTTTGGCGGCCGGCAGGCCGTTGAACGCCTGGTAATGGTATATGAGCGCTCGGCACTACCGGTGCACAGGTAAAAAATGCTTGTAACAAAAGGGCTGGGCTGAATAGGGAAAGCGGGCTCGGGGGTATATATATATATATATATATGTATATATATGTATATATATATATATATATATATATATATATATAACCGACAGCTCCTGCTCTGTGGTAGGAATTTTTTGCTCGGTGTTATATGTCGATCGAGAGAGTATGTCATGCTCTATAAGAATTTGTGTCACGTTTATTGGCTCATGCTGATTTCTGTCGAATATCAACAAAACGCCAAATGGAGAAAAATCAGATCTATCCTAGTCCGGGGGCCACATAACTAAAAGTATAATATGTATCAAATCCATTTGAGACTTACCGAGCGGCTCCTACAGAACAACGTGTAAACCTAAACAAGAAAAGTCGCTAATAAAAAAAAAACAAAAAAATCACATTTATTGCGGTTTTAAGCAGGCAAAGTTGTGTGCCCTCCTTACCATGTTAGATCCTCGTTATAACATGTCAGGCGACGGTCAGCACGCGGCCTCGCTTTTTGCCCGCCGAGACGGTTGTAAAACCGCGGCGATTTTTTATTTTATGTTTGTTCGTTCGCTTTTTAGTCTCTTTTAGGTTCCATTTCGTCCTCTGGGAGCCGCTCGGTAAGTTTCAATTCATTTTGTTACTTATGGGCTTTAGTTATGTGGTCCCCACCCAGGACTAGGATAGATCCGAAAAATCATCTTCACCAACAACACCTTCAGTCTACCTTGCTCAGATTTATACTACAGTTGAATACGGATGTCTTGTTCTACCAGATTATATAATTTGTTCTTCGGCCATTTTGGTTTTTGCTAATTTTCAGGTCATCAGAGGGAGCAGTGCCAGGTCGAAAAGGATGAGCACTTTTGGCACCTTGTTCTCTTTGCCTTCAACCACGGTTCTAGTGCGGTTAAAACACTAGAACCCCGGTTGGTTTTTTATCGCCAGTTACAATTCTGTGCAAAAATCATTGAATATGTGTGATGAATCAACATCAGGAACCAGCGAGGGCGATTGCTGCCGGCCTGCCTGTCCGTCACGAGCAAGATGCTGAGCGCGTCTGAGATCAGACCTACCCTCCTATTGCCTCGTTCGTAGTCACAATTAGCACCTGCGGGACAATGAATTGGATGCATGTAGACGTTCTTCATGCGTGCGCTGTCCACAAGTGTCCATTCAGTCAGTAATATTTCGACTATTTGTTGCGGTCGGAACTCTCGTGCCACGCAGGACTTGTACCCGCATCCTCTTCTTCCGGTACAGGATTGTGTTAAGAGCGCTGTTTGAACACATGCAACATCCCAATATCGTGGGAGTGCTGAGAGTCCACTGCAACGAGGAAATGGCGAAGGCGGCGCGCGATTAACAACGCTGATAGCGTAATGGGCTAACATCCTGCCTGGAAGGTAGAGAGTGCGGGTCCATGTCCCACCTGGCGCGAGATTTTTGGTGGCGGCAAAAGATATTGCAATATCAGGGCAACGACTTGCAGCAATTTAACGGAGAAAATGCAGTCGAAATCCCTGATACCGGGGCTGAAATGTCCCACCATATCGCTTGATAAGTCGCGCAATCATGGATTTCGGTTGTATTTTCTCTGTTGAATTGCTGCAAGTCGTTGACGAATCTGGCCCCAGGTTACACAGTTTTGTTGCTGATCACTTCTAACTTTCCTCTGGTCTCGTTGTTCCTCACACAAATCTGTCATATAGCAGAGAGTCCGTCTGACAACGGAAGGGTCTGAAGCGTATCTCTGATGGGCGGGAGCGAGTGATATAGGTAGAATCCACGCTCCTCAGTATAAAAATGTGTCCATTTAAATACGAGGAATAGGGAACCTGGAAGTTACAATGGAATCCGCTCCTCATGAGTTCGGGGCTCATGTACGCCCGCAGTGCCTCTGCCGGCAAGCGGCTCAGAGCGCAGTGTATAGTGACGTTGCCTCGTGCGAGAGAGGTCGAGAATTCGACTCTCCTGCACTTCTGCGTTTTTGCATTTCAACTAATTGGTTGAGATTTGGGGGATTCTGACGTCTATACCATTTTCAGACGCTTATTTGCGTAACTTTCTAGCTGCATGCTGTGGTATTCATCATGATACTGTATAAATGTTCAACACCAGTGATACACACACAGGCAGAAAGTGCATGAAGCAGCACTGGTCATAATACGGACACCGTATAAGCGCTACAGGCTCCTCACAGTTTGTTTCCCTAGATTGACTAATGACCTCGGGAAAAACCATTCTGCTCAGATTTTCAAAAGAGGCCAGGATGTGACGTCAGAGCTAGTTAAAATGCGAAACGATATCTGTGGATCCAGCAAACTAACCTTAACAGCATCGATACACTCTTTTCCACATCTTTGCCTGTCACATAGAAATCAGAGGTCTGCTGAAGGTTTTCTAGAACCTAACACCAACAATGTCGGCCGACGGTCGAGTGGTGATACACCCGCTCACGCTAAAGTGGCCACCTTTAGACAAGGAACTTTCTAGCGAAGAAATCAAGCTGGCCGAACGGATGGCCAGCATACTAAAGGACTGCGAAACACGCCAGCCTAGTTGACGAAGACGTTTGCGGTTAAAAATCCGGTCAGTAGTAAACAAGTCGCAAGAAAGGTACTCTCCACAGTGTACAGCTAGAAAATGCGCGGAAAAGGTCTGGAAATGGTATAGATGTCAGAATTCCGCAAATCCTTACCAGTCAGTAGAAATGCCAAAATGCAGCGACACAGAAGAACCGAACCCCTGGCCTTTCTTGTGTGAAGCAATGCCACTATCCACTGCGCTCTGAGCCACATGCCGGCAGAGGCGTCTCGGGCGTACAAGGCCCTCGAACTCTTGAGGCGCTGACTCCGTTGTAATTTCAAGACCTTACTACATTACTTGGATTTAGTGACATGGCAAAGGCAGAACACATTTTTATACTATATGACTATATGACCTATATGACTCCCTCCCCCCGTTCAGACATATGCTTCAGACCCTTCCCTCATGAAGACAGGAATTCACTAATAACCTAATGATGTTCCTTGCCTTCACATTCCTCTCATGATCATATATTTCATTACTACAGCCATATTTAGCTATTGCGTGCGATTCTAAATAAATCTACGCGTAGAAGAGTCTAGAAAGGTCAGCTCCGGTTAGGACACGGCTTCCTTTATAACACGCATTTTCTCCGGTCCCTTCAAACGCGTTATAACGACTGTATGGCCGCGCCCCTCGCCGGGGAGCATGAAAATCTTCCTCTCATTCCCCTTGCGCACCCACCCCAATCCCGAAGGCTTCACCGAGAGTGTAACGGCTCCATTGCGAAACCTTTGGAACGCAAAACAAAAGTTTGCAATCCGCAGAAATGCGGCCGTACCTCCTGACGCCACGCCCCCCCCCCCCCACCTGTAGGCGGGTGTACCTCCTGTCGCGCTGCCGTCGGCAATCATTCGAAACATCAACGGCGCATTGGAAGGTTACAGCGCTGTCAGCCTATCAGGCGCTGGTTCGCTCGCTCCAAAGGAGAACACACCGCGGAATTCGAAGACAAACCTCTAGTGAGCGACTTCGCCGTTGTCGGAGCATTCAACGATGATCCTGAGGTTAGCATCCGCAGTTTCCCGTTGAGACTTGGATGTATGCATCCAAAAGACTTTACTCGCCTCCAGAAAAGTGCTGACTCGATGATTCCCTCACGTCTTGACCGATACGACACGGTTTACACGGCTATCAATTTTCAGTATCTGCTTCTCCACCCGCGCCGACATGGGCCTCTGGAAAACCTGAACACTGTAAATAATAGTAGTGTCCTCTATGATTCTTATACCACGCATCACGCTGTGGGCTCTCCCAAGGAGAAGACCCTCCGATGCAAGCCAAATCAGGCGGGATGCAGCCCTTCCGATTTGGCTATGTGTCGACCCGCAGTGATGATGTCGACGATGCCTGTAGCCAATCAACGTCCGTGACTCCAGCCGCTTCGCGACGATCCAAGGCAGCCCTCGCCGCGGAGGCAATGGTTACCTGGCCGAGCACGGGAGCCTGCAGGTCGACCGCGCTGTGGTTACAACCGATATAGAGCTAGGAGGATCAGAGAGCTTGCAGTGGCAGACCAGAGCAGAAATTCTGACTGATGTGAACTGTACCATCTCCTGTATTAAAATTTCGAGCTCGATCGAATGAGACAGAAAAGGATCCTGCCTCGGCAACCCCTGAAGCGCAGTTTATTTTCCATTAAATATCAGTTTTATTTATATCAGGGCTAACAGCGAGGCACGCTTCCTAGATAAACTTGCCCGAAGAATTATTATTATTATTATTTATTACACAGGCAAGCCTGTGTGATAACAGTGGTATCAGCAGTGAGAAAAACAACAGCAAACTAAAATGAAACTCACAAACAAATGTGTTGCACTTTGAGAAACGAAAACATGAGTTTATACAGATGTCAGATACCTATTTATGAGAGCTTTGAATTTCACAATCTTCAAATCCAAAGGTATATTGTGTGCCCTCCTCAGGTTCTCAAGCTCGATCCCAGCTCTGTTAACAAAAAGCTCTGCCTGATGGTTCGCTTTGAACTTCTAATATGCAGTTTACAAGCCCACCCCTTGTGATTGATGTTCTCAGTTGAAGTACCATATGTGGCTTCAGACCTGATTGACCAGATATAATTTTGTATAGCATAATAAGGTCGAACTTCTTTCTTCTGCAGGCCAAGGTCTCAATTCCTAAGTTGAAATTACGAGCATTACTGTATGGTATTCTATCATAACTAAATCCTACACTCCTAACAAAATTTTTTTCGGGTAAAACTGTTTTGAACCCTTTCTAAGACTTTGGTAGTGCTCAGTTAATGTGGGCAAAAAATCATCGTTCCATACTCTAATTGTAGTTTGACATATGTTTTGTTTGCTTCCAGAAGGACGCGCGGATTAATTGTAAGGTCTCTAAAGATCCTGTTCATCGTAGTGGTTGGTTAACGCGTATTCTCACACAGTGCTCATCAAAGGCCAGGTCCTCCCTTACCAAAAATCCAAGATAGGTGATCTCCTTGACCTCCTTAAGTTCTACGTCTTCAATGTTACACTTAAAATTCATTTTACTCTGACCAATGTGGAGGACTCTCGTCTTCTCATTAGATAATGGGAGGCCCCAATTTAGTGAACAGTGATATACATCATCCACCGCCTTCTGCAGAATATCCTTTCCCGACCTAGACTGTACAGGAAGATAGTTTAAGATCATCAGCAAAGGCAGTGCACTTAACTCCGTTACTTGCCACAATTCATACCCTCAAGGTGGGGTTTTATCTCCCATCTTGTTCATTATATACACATCTGATTTACCGAGCTCGATAAGACCGTTTAATATCTCGCCAAATGTTTGCTGACGATATCAAAGTCTACAAGAGCATTCAAAAAACTGACGACCGTGTGGCACTTCAATCAGCTATTACTGCAGTTGCTGATTGGTCTGCTATCTGGAAGCTCCCCCTCTCTAGTACAAAACGAAGTTTCTTCACCTCGGAATCGTGGAAGACGATTACGCCCATTACCTCCATGGAAATCAGATAAATAAAACCACTAAACATAGTGACCTAGGCTTCATTTTAAACACTAAACTTACGTTTGACGAACATTGCGAAGTAATAGCGAGTAAGGCAGACAGAGTCATTAAGAGTTTATTTAGAGGCTTGTCCACAAACACAATTAGTCACCTCAGATTGGCTTACATTTCTTATGTCCGAACCATACTCGAATATGGGACCACTGTGTTCAATCCACCTACCAAGCGCAGCCACCCAGGCTGGAAGCGGTGCAGAATAATTTCACTCGAAAGCTTTGGATACGGTTCTACTGTTATGACTACACGTCCATTCCACCTTCAAATGTTCGGAACAAAGTATTCAATCTTTCTAGTTTGCTACTTCGCAGGAAGAGAAATGATTTGCTCATGATTTACAGAATGATCATTGAGAGCGTAAGCTTACGTCCCGACAAATTTTACACAACATCTTCTTCAAACACGCGTGGTTGTAGGGCAAAAATTCATTTTCCTAAGGCAAGGTCTCGACTGCGAGCTTCCTTTTTTACCCAAAGAGATGGTTCGGAGTTTCTAAAATTTTCTAAAAAATATGGTCTACCAAGTTCCATTTCACAACTGAAAAAGCTCATTGATAGGTACATCAAAGGATGATTCATTAGGGTGGTGTATTTCTAATCATCTATCATGCATCCATGTTTTGTTCTTCTCGTTGTTTTATCTTTTATTGCCTTTTCGGATAACTGTCTGCATGGTTATCCACGTACTATAAATAAATAAAATAAATAAGTTTCGGGTAATCCGTAGGTGAAAATATTGAAAAGCATCGGCGAATCTATGCCGAATCTTGAGGAACACCACTAATAACGTGTCTTGGCCTAGAAAACTTTGAGTTAAGCCTAACAGTATGTGTCCTGTTAGTTAGGAACGATTTGATCCAAGTAACGATTCTAGGATGCATTCCTACTTCTACTTCAGTCAACTTTATTAGCAATTTGTTGTGAGAAACCCTGTCAAAGGCTTTAGCAAAGTCCACATATACAACGTTTACTCCTACTCCTTCATCAACAGCTGTGGTCCAATCGTTAATGGGCAGTTACTGTTGACTTATTCTTTTGAAAACTGTACTGAGAGTCCAAGATGATGCCATTGTCTTCCAGATTACGCACCATTCTCTTTTTATGTATCTTCTCAAATACTCGTGCGAAGATTGACGTAACACTAACCGGCTTATAATTGTTAGATCAGAATGTGGACCCTTCTTAGGAAAAGGAGTCACAATAGATGTACGCCACCTTTTCGGCACCTCTGCTCTCATGAAACTCAAACTAAATATGTGTGTAAGAGGCCCGGTTATAGTTGGAGCAACCTGTTTAATGAACTTTAAACGAATGTGGTCGGCCGCATCAGAAAAAGACTTGGGCCGTTTGCAGGGAAGCGAGAGAACTTCATCCTCGTAACACCAGACCGAATCATTCATCAAGGGAAATCTGGGTGTCACCTCAGAAAGTCCGTTATCCATGTCAACATGAAATGTCTTTTGAAATACCTCAGCTAATACCTTAGCTTTATCTTGATCAGTTATTGCCCAATTACGGCATGCTTAAGAGCTTCGGTGACAACAGCTTTAACCCTCAATCGAAAGTTTAGAAACCTATAAAAGGAATTCTTATCTCCAGACTGAATAACCCTTTTTTCGACAGCATTATTGAATTTCTCATTTTACTATCAAGTGTTCCACTTATTCTTTTGTAAGTATCCTAATCACTAGGGCTGCCACGCATTTTTACCATGCTCCAGGCTCGAGCTTTTTCGCATGCTTCTTCATATGTAGTTAGGAAGGCGGGTTTCATCAGATTTTAAGATTCTACGAAGAGATTTATGTATGCTCTAAAGCAGTAATGAGCAGATCATATTTTTTATCCACCGAGTTTACACTATTAAGTGAACCATAAAAATCAACATTTAAATAGTTCATCATTTTACGAAAGTCGGCATTTTTAAAATCTCTTATAAGCCCTTTATTGGCAGCCGTTAGAACTCTCAAGCGAAGTGCAAAATGAACGAAAGCATGGCTACTTGAACCAATAGGAGAAAGAAGCTTAACCTCTTTAACCAGTTCCCTACTGTTGGTTAACAAAAGATCCCATATATTGGATCGCAGGGTACCTTCGGTAACTAACTGACAAAGATTCGTGGTCAGGCACATCTTCAGAAAAGACCTGCCTGGCAAACTGTTAGCACGCGAGCCATTAGCATGCGGCCACTGAATATCTGGAAGGTTGAAGTCGCCCAGTATGCAACTTATATGATTGCAGTCCACCAAGTCGGTAATGACCTTAATTAGTTGACCTATTAGGGGGCAAAAGTAATGAGACAAAATGAAAAAATCTTTACTGAGGAATGTATTTGTCATTAAGGGCAAGGACCTTGCTGCCATCGCTCAGCCAACTTCCTTATCCCATCCTTCCAGAACTGCTTGGGCCTGCTGTTGGTCAACTGCTCGACATGGTTGTCAAGGACTGCTTGGGTTCTTGTGTCCCTTCCGACTAGGAAGTCCTGTAGGCTCAAGTAGTAGTGGTAGTCGCATGGAGAGATGTCCAGCGAATACGGTGGGTGAGGCATGTGGACGTAGCCCAGCTGGCCAAGCTTATCCGTGGTTACTTGTTCCCGATGGGGTGCGGCGTTGTCGAAGAGGAGAACCTTCTTGAAGCGCTGCGAATGAATGAGAGCGAGTCGCCAGCCCATCTCTTCTAATTCGTTCACCATGGCCTTGGAGTTCATCGTAGTGCTCTTGGGAAACAGCTTCCGGTAAACCGATCCATGGGCGCAGACCCAAAACTCCAAAGATGCTTCTCGCCGTGAACATCTCGCCGAACGAAGGTCGGTAACAGGTCACCAGGCCTCACCCAGATTCGCTGCTTGGCAGGGTTAAGGTAGAAGACGTACTTCTCATCTTGCGTGAATGTTGAGCCAAGGCTGCTCGGGGTTGGGAATTGGGGGAGATTTGCGCGACACAGTTCGACTCGTCAGACTGGGTTTCGGCATGAGGCAGACTGGGGTTTTGGCATGCTTCTGGAAAGGGCGGAAGTGGTAACTTCTCACGATCAGATGGGCTTCAGTAAGTAGCATACAAACATACAAATACGACAAGCACGAAACAGACTCTAGCCACGAGATATATGGACACGGCATGGGGTGTCTCATTACTTTTGCCCCCCCCCCCTAATAACTTGGCAGATGACTGGAGCTTTGTATACTAAAACCACTCGAATGGTTTTTTGCTCGACAATAAAATCTGTAGTAATAATTTTGTGTCCTTCATCAACCGATTAGTAAAAAACAGAAATAGGAGAATAAATTTTCTTAACAAATAGTGCAACTCCCCCTCCGCGCTTATTCACCCTGTCACATCGTTCATACTGAGAACGCCATTCACCAAATAAACTGTTATCAAGAATTGAAGAAGAAAGCCAAGTCTCTGCTAGTGCAACCAGATCAAAGCTGTTTTGCCCACAAGGTAGCTTAGACTATTCACGTTTTTGCAAAGAGATCGGATATTTGCATAAAGGGCTGAAAAATAAGCACCTGACATCTGATGAGTACCTACATGTTTAAAGATTTAGCCGGACGGCGAGAGAGAGAGAACATCCATCCATGGCAACTGTTTCAACATTACGATGTGTCGATAGAGCATTCTGACTTGAAAGGACATTTTGACTTCTACAAGAACTAGCATTGATATGAGTATAACTGTCAGCACGAACCCCGTTCAGCACGCATCCGCGCGCGAGGACCTTATGATGATCCCTTTTTTCGGCGGAAAGTGGCTTGAGCAGGGTGGCCGCCTGAGTGCAAGAACAACAAAGAACGAAGAAGGCAACAGAACCTTAAGCAATCTATAATATGATGGACTCGGGCGGCCCATCCGATAGGGTAGGCCATGATTTTAGTTGTGTTCGCCAGTTGCTTGATTTTCTCTATCTTGATTGTGCTCCCATCCGATACATCGAAATGGGAGCACAATCAAAATAGAGAAAATCTAGCAACTGGCGAACACAACTAAAATCATGACCTACCCTATCGGAGCTCCTACCGCTTCTAAACTCCAGTACACCAGCGATAACTAACGATCGTCTGCGTTCAGACTCATCTTCATGCCTGTGTTGGATAAAAATAAATGCATGCGGAGAAGTAGCACTAGAGAGAATATTAAGATCGCTATCGATTACATTGCGACGATTAAGAAAATCCTTATGCTCCAGCATCTTCCGAATAGAGCAATTCTCTTCCTTAAGCACCTTAATCTCATAAGCCATATCACGAAGACCACTGGACGAGTCATTGTTACGCCTCACGACTGCTTCTAGTTCCTTCCTGCTTTCAAGAAGAACGGCAAGAACCGTACTAACGTGGAGGGGTAAGCTATCGTCCTTGATCAACTGGTCCGCGGCTCGATCGATATCCGTCGGTGTTGAGGGCGAAAGAGCCAGCTCGATCCTCCTCTTCTTTTGGCCGCCCTGAAGTCTAACAGGAAAGGCGGGAGTCCCTTCCATAATGACAAGTCTAAGGCAGCAACCAGAATGACGTAGAACAACGAATCGGAAAATAGACCTCAACAAGTGGCAAGAAATCGAACTATTCGTACTCTCCCACAAGAGTACTCGTGTATCGGTATCGTAGCAGGTCGCTCGCGAAGACGTCTAGAGCAGATTCGATGTGCAGAATACCAGAATTCCAGTAATGGACCAGGTTAGAGAAGTCGGGTCGGCACGTGACGATTAATTGAGAGCAAATTGCCACCCAGCCACTTGTCGCCAGAGCACAGGCTAGAATGAGAAAAAATGAGAATCTAATTAGACAGACGAGAAATCTTTTAAAATAGGAGTCTTTAGCTTCAACATGGTGGCGATATCTGTTCCTCCACGTAGTGTCACTGGAATCTGATCCCTCTGCGAACTAAGCCGAATACGGACACTCGATTGCAGGCGACAGGCCCTTGTGACAACCCCTACGAATACCCGTTTTCACATAACATGGTTATGACGCTTAAGAGTTCTCGAGTAAATGCTAAGGCGTCTGCAGGAGCCGACGCGCACTCGCAAATCCCGGCGAGTGTGAGATGTACGAGGGTCCCTGGTGCGAGCACGGCATCGTGGGGCAACTGAGCTAGTGCGAAAGTCCTGTAACGTAAGCACGACCCGCGTAGCAGAGTTGATTGTGAGTACGTTGACGGTCCGCTCGTGCTAGTTGGTAGAAGCACTAGAGGAAAGAAAGATAGATTTCTGTGCGATGCAGGAAACGAGGAGGTCCTGTAGCAAGTCAAGGGATATAGGCCGAGGTTTTAAGGCCGTTCTATGTGGAAGTCCCAGGACCATCAGTGATGTCGGTATGATCGTCTGCGAACGATAGCAAGCGTAGAAGTTTCAATGACCGCATGGTGAAGATTGTTGCCGCCGTAGAACAGCGACGATGACATTTCTTTTCTGCATATACTCCGCAGACTGGCTGTTCCGAGCAAACAAAGGACGAGTTCTGGTCCCTGCTTGACAGCGGAATTGCCTTCAGAAGATATGATTGTTATGGCAGGTGACCTTAATGGTCACGTCAGAGCAGCGTAAGACGGCTACAGCTGTCATGGTGGTTTTGGATATGGGTCGCGCAACGCCGATGGTGAACGTATACTTGAGTATGCAGACTCACATGACCTCACCGTCGTAAACACAAAATTTCGAAAGCGTGACTCCCACCTCATCTCATTTTATAGCGGGAACGCTAAAACGCAGATTGACTATGTCCTTGTTAAGCCCCTTTCAGACCGGCACAGTGGCGGCGGCGGCGGCCATCGCCGCTCCAGCGGCAGGTGGAGGGGCGGTGTCCTTTCTCGCCGCCTAGGGGTGGCGGCGGCCGCCGCCAGGCTAATTCCGTTTGGGGCGCGCGTGCGCGCAGCGGTCTCGCAACGGGGCAAAGAGGAGAGGATGACCTTTGATGACGCCGATTTCCTTCGGCTGGCGTGGAGCCGCGCATTGTCCGCAGTGTGCACACGGCGCAGCACACTCCACGTCTTGATGTGCCGCCGCTCTCGCCGCCCTTCAATAAATGGCCCCAGTCATTTCGGGCGGCGGCCAAGGCGGCGGCGCCGCTGTGGGCGTGGCGGGGCGTGGCCGCGGCGACTTGGCCGCTGCGGGTCTGAAAACCCCACCACCGCCGTGGCCGCCGCTCGGGCACGTCATCGCCGCCGCCTCCCTATGCTAAACCATTGGTCCGCGGCCGCCGCCGCCGCCGCCGCCACTGTGCCGGTCTGAAAGGGCCATTAGGCGTCGCGACCAAGGCCTTGTCACAGACGCGAAGACCCTGCCGTATGAGACGGTTGTCACGCAACACTGTCCACTGATCTGCTCGCTGAAGATCATATCTCTGATTGTAAACATGTCGAGCGATGCGGGTCGGCTAGAATCAAATGGTGGCGACTGAAAGAGAAGGAAGCGGCAGTTATTTCTCGCATTCGGTTGCCGACGGTGACAATTGTCGATGAAACGTGGAACGATGCTAGCGATGCGATAACTAGTGCTGCACGCTTCGAACTCGGCAAGCCTGGAGGACGCTGGGTTGACAAGCAGGCATGGCTGTGGACTGATTATGTCAGAGAGAAAGTCCGAGAAAAGAAACGGCTCTATCGCATACTCACGGTGATAAAACAGTCCATAATTGGATGAATTATCCAGAAGCGAAAAAAGCGGCAAAGAAGGCAGTGGCTGCTGCTAAAGCCGCATACTACGCTGACGTCAGCGAAAAACTGGAAGCGCGCGATGGTGAGCGTTATCTTTTCCGATTCGCTAAAGCTCGCTGTTGCCACGCAGAAGACATCGAAAGTACTTTGGCATTAATCTTCTGATGGATCGTAAAAGGATTGGTATCTGGCTGTAGTACCGTTGATGCCATTCACGCCGTGCGTCTCACGCTAAAGAAACATTGCGAAAAACAGAAACCGGTGCATTTTGCGTTCCTGGACTTGGAGAAGGCCTTCGACCGCGTTCCGTGAGATGTTATATGGTGCGCGTTGCGACAACATGGCGCCCCTGAAGCTTATTGAGTGGCTGCACATTCTGTACTCCGGCCCAAGGAGTCGAGTGCGAGCGCCAGCGAGTACCTCGATGGAATTCTGTAGGGGTGCACCAGGGATCTGCGCTATCCCCACTGCCCTTCGTGGTCGTGAGGGATGTAGTCTTACAAGATCTCCAGATGGTGGCACCTTGGACGTTGCTGTATGCTGACGACATCACGCTTACATGTGAAGATAAAGCCGAACTCGAGCGACAGGCACAGGCGTGGTGCGATCGCTTGGCATTGTCAAGCAAAACGTCAAAAAGACAGAGCACTTCACGAAGGATGTGAATGAGCATTGATTTATTAAAATCAATGGTACTGGACTCTCATGAGTTAAGTCTTTAAGGTATCTCCGATGAACGATCACGTCCGATGGCAGCCTAAAATTGAAGGTGAACGCACGCGTGAGTGCAGTTGGTCCAAATGGTGCTCGCTGACTGGTGTGCTTTGCGAAAGGACAATACCTGAGCATCTCTCGAAGGTTTATAGAACAGTCGTCCGCCCAGTAGAGACGTACGGTGCTGAGTGCTGGCCCGTTACGGAGGAAATTGAAAGCCGCCTCAGTGTAATGGAGACGAAAATGCTAGGTGGACGGCTGGAGATACGCGTTTGGACCGCGTTCGCAACGACACCATACGACAAAGGTTCGGTGTCGCCTGATAGCCGAGAAGCTTCGCGAAGCTCGTCTTCGATGGTACGGCCATCGCTAACGGCGACACCGTCCGGAAGATAGGCCTGAATCTCGAGGTCCCTGAAAAGCGGCCCAGGGGACGCCCGAAGCAACGTTGGCTAGATACGTTGCATTTGGGCTTAAAAATGGTTGGTTTGCATCCTAATCAAGCATATGATCGGGAGAATTGGCGTCACGACACGAGAACAGCGGATCCCGTCACCAAGTGGGACAGACGCTAATGAAAATGATGATGATTAGCTTCAACATGATATCTCCTAAGCAGTTCGTAACTGACTTTCTATGGAACCTTATAATGCATAAGATGATATCTTTCGAGACTAACCATAAGGCTGAATAGGTAGCTCACCAAGTTTAGTATCCATCGAGAATAAATTTTATTATACAGTAGTTCAAACTGCTCGTCTAGTGACGTGCTTTGACATATTGCTGCAAAATTTTCTTATTTCTCCGAAACTAATTCGTCATGAATTGTACCACCCGCCGAACCTATAGAAGTCAGTTGACCTGAATTGATATAAAGTTTACTAGAGCTAAAATACCTCGATATCTCCTCTGTCCACATTATATCTTCTTTCAGCATCGCGCCTTCTAAGGCGCTTCCTTTCATCAGGTGTCAAACTGGAGAAGTGCTCTAGGCACTGAAGTATCGAAATGCTATTTTCAAAAAGTTAATCACTCGGGGTTCTCTTAGAAGGTCTCTCGTCTATTTAGTTGGACCCTTCGTGCAACTTGAACCAGGAAGTATGCCTTGAAGTTAGTCCTTATATAAATATAAACTGATATTTAACGTAGAATAAACGCCGCCTAAAAATTTCATCGTAAAGGTAATTGAGGCGGTATTCTTTTCTGGCTCATTTGATAGAGCTCGAAATTCTAATACAAGATATGGTAGGCTTCATATCAGTAGCCTAGAAACTTGCCTCGCAGTTAGTTGCCTCCTAGTAACAAAGGAGAGGAACAAAAACTGATATATTATTCCTAGGAACAAAAACTGATGTATTATATAACGAAAAATAAACAGCGCTTTAAAGGTTGTCGAGGCAGGACTCCTTTCCGGCTCTTTCGAATATCTCGTAATTCTAACACAAGAGGTGGTACGGTTCACATCACTCAGATTTTCTGGTATGCTATTGCAAGCTCTCTGACCCTCTTAGCTCTATATCGATTGTAATCACAGGAAATCCGGTCGACCTGCAGGCTCCCGTGGTCAGCCAGGTAACCATTGCCTCCGCGGCGAGGGCTGCCTTGGATCGTCGCGACGCGGTGGGTGTCAAGGCGCGAGTCGAGCCTAATTGGCTCCGCAGGCACTGTCGGCATCGTCAGTGTGTAGCCGCTTCGGGAGTAACGACTACCACCCAAATCGCACCAAGAGGTGTATCCTTGCTGCTTCTAGGATTCGCAAGAGATGCTGTACCACGAGCTGCTCCAGCAAGGCAGCTTCAGAAGCTGGCGGACGCTGTTCGAACAGCAGGGAGGAGCTTCTGTTAGCCTATTCCACAATATAGCTCGGCCTCTTATAACTGAAGTGATCAGCGGAAGAAAGGAGCTGGGCTGGGATAGCCGGATAACAGGCCTTTTCAGTTATGATGAAATCAAGCAGGACAGCCACACAGCTTCTCACGTGTCACGAAAATTTTTGGCGGTTCTCAAATTTGAGTATAGGTCGGGCTAATCATGCTCACCTGCTCGTCTAGAGACTCCTTCGATTTTATGGATCTAAGCATCAGGAGAATGATGATAAAGGCGAATAGTCCTAGCATAACGGTGGCGTAGAGATCAGCGCCAGCGAGATTTTCCTGGAATTGTATTTCTTGTTGATTCTTTAATACGAATTGGTTGTACATGCACTTAAAGTGGTTTTAAGATCCTGAAACATGATTTCCTATTTTTGTTAACCACAAGTTTTATTTTTTAGTTAGCTACTGCTTATTCTTAACAGCTAACTAACTGATGACGAACACTTTTTTGAAGTCACTCCGAAGATGTACCACGCCTGGTGCTGTTGGTCTAAAAAATCGGAAAAAGCTTTCCATCGTTGCAACACTTAGAATGATGGCGAGTAACTATAGGAGACAAAACAATGTTTTATGGGTTTATGGGATTGCGAACCGGGTGTGATAGCATAATCCCTGTTCAGGTAAGTGACGTAGATAAAGTAGTTTATACAACAAAGAGCGAAGTAGCCTTGGTAGGTCAAGGATCTCCAAAAATAAATGCAACGACGAGGCGCAGGTAGGTGAGGTGTGTGATAAACCGAGGTGAGACATTACCAAAAACAAAACTGTATTAAGGTTAGGACAGCGTTATTGAGTCCTCTTTGTGAAGCGGAACATATCCTACTTCTACGGGATGTTGTGGAGGCAATCTGAATTTGGCCTATATAACGACCTGCGTTGGCCATCGATACAGCGTCAGCGCTGTATCGTTTTCTGATAAGTCTAGTACCAATTCGCTGACCCCGCACGGATGGAATGCTTGGCTGGACTGAGCGGGAAATCCGAAGCAAGACTTGGAATCGGATGCACGCGACAGCCGAACCTCCTTCCACTGCGCTACTACGCATGCACTGTTGTACTAGCAGAAGATTTAGTCAACAAATTGATCTGCGGTGTATATATGTCATGCGTAGATTTGTCTAAAATTGCACTCAATGACTAAATATTTATCTAAAAATAAAAGATTGCTATAGTATTGAAATTTATGACCATGAAGAGAGTGTGAAGGCGAAGAACAATCTTAGAATATTAATGAGGTTCTGCCCTCAGAGATTCTCTTTGTTATATGCATAAGTATCATACCTTATAATAACGCGCTAAGCGTTGAGTCATCCTTTCGATCGGCGGCACCGCAGAAATTAGCGGGGGGGAACATCGGTGTGGAAAATGGGGGGGGGGAGGAAATCGGGGGAAAAATAGGGGAAATAGGGGGGAATTACGACACGAAAATATCGAAAAATACATAGACGTCTTCTCCCTGCCTGGAAACTTCGTCCCTGGAGCAATCGAGGTGGCTGAACACGAATCTGAAGTTCGCTTTCTAATTATCGATCGTCACGAATCGATACTGGCCAAATTACGGGTCACGAAAATAGCGGAGAATACCCAGACGTCTTCTACCTGCCTGGAAACTTCAGCTCTGGAGCAATCGCGGTCGCTGAACACGAATCTGAGGTTCGCTTTCGAATTATCGATCGTAACCAATCGATACTGGCCAGATTACGGGTCACGAAAATAGCGGAGAATACCCAGACGTCTTCTACCTGCCTGGAAACTTCAGCTCTGGGGTAATCCCGGTCGCTGAGCACGAATCTGAGGTTCGTTTTTGAAGTATCAATCGTCATTAATTGATGTTGATCTAACTATCGATTTTTTGTAGATGTCGTCTAGGCGGTACGAAACTTTGTCCTGGGGGTAGTCGAGGTCGCTCGACATGATTCTGAAGTTCGTTTTTGTAGTATCGATCACCATCAATCGACACTGATCAAATTACGGAGCGCGAAAATAGCGGAAAATACCCGGACGTCACTCACCTGCCTGGGATTCAGAAAACGTGCCATAGACTTCGCTCAACGTGTTTGGGGATTCAGGTAGACGTGCCGAAGAGATTGTCCACTGCAGCACTTCTTAGTTGGAGGACGATTTATTAATGTGGACCATGTCAAAGTGCACCTTCAAGGATTCTTGGCTTCAAAAGAACAAGAATTCTACAGCTGTGGGATGGGCCAGGTAGCTGATAAATGGGAAGCAGTCCCGCGTTCCAACAGATCTTACTTTGGCTCAAAACTGTTATTTGTTATTTGTTTATGAACACTTCTGTTGAAGGCGCTTGAGAGTCCACGAAATTAGTTGCCAACCTAATAGATCAGAGTTCTATAAGCGCTCTTGGGTTGCTAATAATGCTTGTCATAGGTGACATGGGATCTAGTTATTAGACGAGGGCTCTTGAGATACTCCGAGAACATTGCACGTCACATGCACTCCTGGAAAATAAGGTGCTCTAATCGCAAGAGCGCGCACCAATCATTTTTTAGGCCAACCACGGCGAAAATGCGGTGGTCTGGTAAAGATATGTATATATATTTGTTGCTACAGGATGTTTTGTTGCTATCAAAACTCTTGCGCCAGGCGGGACTCGAACCCGCATTTTCTGCTTTCCGGGCAGCGATGTTCCCTTACACCACCGGCGCTGTATATACTATATATATATATATATAGGTATCGAGAAGGCAAATCGAAAGGTGCTAACCGTTTCTTAAATAACTTAATATTAAAGGAATTATGAGCATGCGAACGGGCGGTATTGTACGGTACCCATGCGATCCCAGAGAGTAGGCGTCGTGTCGTGGGATGCCGAACGCAACTGCTGTAAAGCTAGCGCTGTCTCCTCCCAATTAGGAATTGCGTTTAAAACACTTTCTTCCTATTTACAGAAAGATTTTGCATAAACTTAAATTTGGTAAAATAGTAGTGTTTGAAAATTTATCTTGTCGTTAAATTTCCAAACACTACTATTGTGCTAAAGATACTTTGATACTTTGAAACTTTGATACTTTGATGGTCCCTTTGTCGGCTGGAGGTCTTCTCAGCGGGGACCACAACTCCTCCAGACCGCTCGATCTCTGGCTGCTTGCATCCGGTGAGGCAGACTCCGCTCTCTGAAAGATCTTGAGAATGAGTTTGCCCACCGCGTTGGTGGTCGTCCCGGTGGTCTCTTATGGTCTCTCGGGAGCCATTCTGTGACACCGAGACTCCATCTATCGTCCATTCGTCGAAGCAGGTGTCCGGCCCAGCGATATTTGGACTTCTTCATGTACTGCAGCGGGTCTGCTAATTGCGACTTCTCCCGTAGCTCCGAGCTTCGTAGGCCTTCTTGCCATTGCTGACGAAGGCTTGTCCTCCGAAGACATCTCTCCAGTGCACGATGCGTAGTTTGCATCGCTCTGGCGACTGTCTTGTTGTCGGGCCAGGTTTCCGTCGCATCGCAGGCAGTACAGAGGCGTTGAATATGGAGGCCCTGAGGCCGGGATCCTTGACCTGATCGGTGACTTCGCGGATCAAACTGAAGACTGCCCATGCTACGCGTCTCCTGCGGGCGATTTCAGGAGCGAGGTCGTTATCCATGTTCAGCTCTCTTTCCAGATAGACGTAGGAGTCGACCTGTTGTAGAGCGACTCCATTTAACCTTACGAGTCCCGTGTCACACCACTGGTTGACCATAAATTGTGTTTTGGACATATTCATGTCCAATCCAATCTTCATACCTGCCACATTGAGCTCGTTCAGCATTTCCTCAACTTCTGCCGTGCTGGTAGAGATGAGAGCAATATCGTCGGCGAAGCGAAGGTTGCTCACCCGTTTACCGTCGACAAGGTAGCCTTTATCGTCACAGTTCAAGTCTTTCATGGCATCCTGGAGTGCCGCTGTGAACAGCTTGGGAGAAATCGTGTCTCCCTGCCGTACTCCTTTCCCGATAGGAATTTTAAGCTTTCGATCGAGCAGCTGGATGGTAGTCGATGTGTTCGAGAAGCATTCGTCGAGAAGTCGGATGTAGGGCGATGGTATACCAGCGTGCACAAGTGCGTTCAAAACGGCGTTGATTTCCACAGAGTCGAACGCTTTCCGGTAATCCACGAAGACAAGGACAAGTGGGAGGTGGTATTCGCGGCTCCATTCGATGAGTTGTGAGACAGTCTGAATATGGTCCATGCAGGAGAAATCCTTGCGAAACCCTGCTTGTTCCATTGGCTGATACTCATCCAAGCAATGCTCCATACGATTGAGCAGTATCTTGGTGAAGATCTTGTACACAACCGAGAGAAGACTGATGGGTCGATAGTTGTTGATATCCTCCTGCTGTCCTTTTTTGAAGATTAGAACTGTTTTCGACTCCTTCCATGAGTCCGGAATCCTACCAAGTCGAAGGTAGTGGCTGAAGTGCTAGGCGAGAAGTGAGCAGAGGGCACTGCCACCCACACGAAGGAAGTCAGCAGAAATGCCGTGCGGTCCGGGGGCAGTGCCCGGCTTCATCCTTCTGATGGCATGAGTAACTTCTGATTCCAGAATGGGAGGTACTTCCTCAGCTAGTGGCAGAAAGCATTTTGGGACAGTGATGGAAGAACGGAACAGATCTGTGTAGAATTCGCCGCCGCGCCGGTGGTGTAATGGCGTAGAGCATTCCCGCCCGGTTAGAGGGAGGTGCGGGTTCGAGTCCCGCCTGGCGCTAGAAGTTTGATCGCAACAAAACATCGTCGTGACAGCTTACATCCTCGGTACCAGCCAATTGAGGCTTAAAGAAACTGATTTGAATCATTTCTATCAAGACCTACAGCTTAACTGGTTCCATGCTGATATCAGCGGCCGGCTCAGCCCAATGTACGGGTGAGTGCTGATGGGTCCCACGAGGTGTGGATGTTGCGTTCGATCAAACGGCGCCGGTGGTGTAATGGCGTAGAGCATTCCCGCCCGGTTAGAGGGAGGTGCGGGTTCGAGTCCCGCCTGGCGCTAGAAGTTTGATCGCAACAAAACATCGTCGTAACAGCTTACATCCTCGGTACCAGCCAATTGAGGCTTAAAGAAACTGATTTGAATCATTTCTATCAAGACCTACAGCTTAACTGGTTCCATGCTGATATCAGCGGCCGGCTCATCCCGATGTACGGGTGAGTGCTGATGGGTCCCACGAGGTGTGGATGTTGCGTTCGATCAAACGGCGCCGGTGATGTAATGGCGTAGAGCATTCCCGCCCGGTTAGAGGGCGGTGCGGGTTTGAGTCCCGCCTGGCGCTAGAAGTTTTGATCGCAACAAAACATCGTCGTAACAGGAAGAAAGTGTTTTAAACGCAATTCCTAATCGGGAGGGAGCATCGCTAAGATTACAGTTGCGTTAGGCATCCCACGACACGACGCCTACTCTCTGGAATTGCATGGGTACCGTACAATACCGCCCGTTCGCACGGTCAAAAAGACGGTTTGCGACGGAAAAATCCGTCGCAAACCGTCGCATGCTCATAATTCCTTTAATATTAAGTTTTTTAAGAAACGGTTAGCAACGTTCGATTTGCCTTCTCGAAATCTAAACAAATAAATAAATATATATATATATATATATATATATATATATATATATATATATATATATCTTTACCAGACCACCGCATTTTCGTCGTGGTTGGCCTAAAAAATTATTGGGGCAGGCTCTTGCGATTAGAGCACCTTATTTTCCAGGAGTGCATGTGACGTGCAGTGTTCTCGGAGTATCTCAAGAGCCCTCGTCTAACTAGCATAGATCCAATGTCACCTATGGCAATCACAGCAACCTTAGAGCGCTTATAGAACTCTGATCTAGAATTGGTCTTCCAAGCTAGAACTAATGGTAACATTAGTAGAGTAAAAAGATGAGCATGCTTCGTACAAGGAATTTGATTCTTGATTCAAAAACTCATGAAACCTTTTGTGTCCCTATATTATTCGCTAGTACGTCGTTTTAAGAGAAGAGAAAACAATCCAATTCCGTTATCACGCTGTTACGACATCAGGATGGACCACCAGTTTGAAAGCAACACAGTCACAGAAACGGTGAAGCATAGTTGACCTCCTTCTTCAGCCTTTCGTTATAGTTCAAGAAGAAGTTTTGCGAATGGAGGCAGTGCAATACAATCAATGAGTGATGAATCACCATTTCTGTTCCGTCTTTCGACCCAAAAAGAGAGGGGAACACGAAACGGAACGGAAGGGTTGAAATGGCCGAAAACGGGAATACTCGGAACACGGAAACGGAAATTCCGCACATCCCTGATGGATAATGTTGACTGATATTGGCCTCCCGATTGAAATTCACACCTGCTGTAATGACCTTCCGTCGACGAATATAGTCACATAACCCCCACTTGATCGGTTAAATCCGAGAGAAAATTGATATTATCGATCCATACTGATTGCCCTCCCCTGCTGTGAAGGCCTTTCGACCATGATCGTCTGGATCCCCAGGCACGCCGGGCGACATGTTCGACATCTCTTCTGAATCTCAAGGTAAGTTGGACAACGTCCAGCACGCCTTCGGAATCCCATGCACGTAGAAGACGTTTGGGTATTCTCCACTATTCCCCGCCCTCTCCCCCCTCCCCTCCCCATTTAATGAGTAATTTCTGCACGGTGTTCGATAGCTCTTAGTGCTCTATCATACGTATACGTAGTATAACATTTATATTTATTCATTATACGCGATCAATGCACGCAGAGAAAAGACGATAAAAGAACGAATTCTTCTTGAAGATTTGCTGTGATCAGGTGGCGATGTCCGTTCCTCCACGTGGTGCCACTGGAAACTACTCGCTCTGCGAGTTAAGCCGAACACGGACACTCGATTGCAGGCGACAGGCCCTTGTGACAGGCCGGCCTATGAAGACCCATGTCACTTCACATGATGTATGACAGCTCAAGTGTTTCGAGATAGTGCTACGGCGTCCGCGGGAGCCGACGCGCACTCGCAATGGCGAGTGTGAAAAGTATGCGAGGGTCCCTGATGCGAGGACGGCATCGGGGGGCAACTGAGTTAGTCCGAAAGTCCCGTAACGTAAGCAGGACCCGCGTGGCTACGCTGAATGTGGGTACGTTGACGGGCCGCTCGTGCAAGTTGGTTGAAGTACTGGAGCGTAGAAGAGTTGATTTCTGTGCGGTGCAGGAGACGAGGTGGTCCTGCCGCAAGTCAAGGGACATAGGACGTGGCTTTAAGGCCGTTCTATGTGGAAGTCCCAGGACCACCAGTGGTGTCGGAATAATCGTCTCCGAACGATTTCGTGACTCGATTGTAAGCGTCGAGCGCTTTGACGGTCGATTGATGAAGATCGTTGTCGCCGCTAAGGAGCGACTCTATCACTTCTTCTCACCGTATGCTCCGCAGACTGGCTGCTCGGATCAAGCCAAGGAAGAGTTTTGGAGCTTGCTTGATGAGAAGACAGCGTGGTACCGTCGAAAGATATCATCATAGTCACTGGTGACCTTAATGGGCACGTAGGTGCTACGAAAGACGGGTACAGCTGTCATGGTGGCTTCGGATACGGATCACGTAACGCCGATGGTGAGCGCATTCTTGATTACGAGGAATCGCATAACATCACCATAGTGAACACCGTCTTCCAAAAACGCGACTCTCACCTTATCTCATACTACAGTGGGAGCACCAAGGCTCAGATAGACTTTGTCCTTGTGAAGATCGCGACCAGAGTCTTGTCACAGACGCGAAGATCGTGCCGTATGAGACGGTCGCCCCACAGCATCGACCGCTGATCTGCACTTTGAAGATCGCCCCTCCGAGGCTGAAGCAGGTTGAGCGATGCGGTGCAGCTAGAATCAAGTGGTGGCGAATCAGAGAGAAGGAAGCAGCTGTGATTTCTCGCGTGCGGTTACCGACAGTCACGACTGTCGAGGAAACTTGGAAGAAGGCGACCGACGCGATTCGTCAAGCTGCACAGTCGGAACTCGGCATAACGGAGCCTGTGCGACGGAAGGTCGACAAGCAGGCCTGGCTGTGGACAGATGACGTGAAAGCAAAGGTGCGAGAGAAGAAGTCGCTCTATTACGTGTTTCTCGGCGAAAAGACAGCCGATAACTGGCGGAAGCACCAGGAAGCGAAGAAAGCTGCAAAGAAGGCCGTGGCTGTTGCAAAAGCCATTCATTATGGAGATGTGAACGAGAAGCTCAAGTTACGCGATGGTGAGCGGTATTTGTACCGACTTGCAAAGTTGCACCATCGCCAGACCGAGGACATCGAGAAGTTCTTCGGCATCAATGATGAGAACGGCCATCTTCTTACGGACCGTAAGAAGGCATTGAAGCGATGGCACGATTATTTTGAGGAAATCTCTACGGTAGAATTCCCTCATCCAGCCATCCCTTCAACGGCTCCAACCCACGGCCCCGTTCAGAAGATCACCGTGGAGGAGATTGAAGCGGCTTTGAAGAAGATGAGGCCAGGCAAAGCAACTGGGCCCGGTGACGTGGCAGCTGATTTGTGGAAGTCCAAGTACTGGTACCCTGCTGAGTGGTTGGCGAAGTTCTTTAATCAGGTTGTGGCGGAGAAGAAAGTGCCTGAGTGTTGGCGCCAAAGTACGACGATCCCGATTTGGAAGAAGAAGGGCAGTCCTGCAGACCGCTCCAATTACCGTCCGATTCGCTTGCTTTCGCACAGCATCTTTGAGCGAATTGTCGATGGACGAATTCGGGACATCGTCCAGCTGTCCAGCAATCAGTGCGGCTTCGTGGCTGGCTGTGGCACTGTTGATGCCATACACGCCACTCGCCTCCTGATAGAGAAGCATCGCGAGAAACAGAAGGCAGTGCATATCGCCTTCCTCGACTTAGAGAAGGCCTTTGACCGCGTACCGCGTGAAGTGATATGGTACGCCTTGCGACGTCATGGAGTTCCCGAAGAGCTCATAGAGTGGGTGCGAATTCTCTACTCTTGTCCAAAGAGTCGAGTTCAAACTGCAGCTGGAACCTCGATGGAGTTCCCCATCTCTGTAGGGGTACACCAGGGTTCTGCGCTTTCCCCACTCCTCTTTGTTGTCGTCATGGATGCCTTCACACAAGATCTTCAGAAGCCCGTCCCTTGGACGTTGCTTTATGGCGATGACGTGATGCTCGCTAGCGAAGATAAAGGAGAACTCGAGCGAGAGTTGCAAGCTTGGTGTGATCGCTTGGAGCGGTTTGGACTCAGATTGAACGTAAAGAAGACCGAGTATTTAACGACGGACGTTACCGAGTCCAACTCCATCAAGGTTAACGGCATCGAGCTTCCACGCACTGCGGTCTTTAAGTACCTGGGATCAGCAGTCGCGTCTGACGGCAAACTGATGGTCGAAGTGAATTCACGCCTGAGTGCAGCTTGGTCCAAGTGGCGCTCGTTGACTGGCGTGCTCTGCGACAAGAAGATACCAGAGCGCTTTAAGTCAAAGATCTACAGAGCAGTCATCCGGCCAGTAGCGATGTACGGCGCTGAGTGTTGGCCTGCGACCAGGGAAGTTGAAACGCGCCTCAGCGTCATGGAGACGAAGATGCTGCGCTGGACGGCAGGAGTCACGCGCATGGACCGCATCCGAAACGATGCTATCCGGCAGAAGTTCGGTGTCGCGCCGATAACTGACAAGATGCGCGAAGCTCGCTTACAATGGTACGGCCACGTTCTGCGTGGAGAAGAAGACAGCGTCCGCAAGATAGGCCTTAACTTCGAGGTAAGCGCTCTAGAGGGTGCCCGAAGCAGCGCTGAGTTGATACGTTACATACGGACTTGAAAGCGGCTGGTGTCCGCCCTGATCTAGCGCTGGATCGGGAAAGGTGGCGTCATGACACCAGAATAGCGGCGGACCCCGCTACGAAGCGGGACAGATGCTGAAGAAGAAGAAGAAGAAATGGACTTCGAAAAAAGCGCCTGGACTCTAACTGCAGAAATTTAAAGAAATTCACGCTCCCGCAGAAATTCACGCTCCCGCCTGAACGGGGGTGGATCGTCCGGCGGTTGTCTACCCAGCTTTCAGAGATGAAGTTGCGAGCCATTTTAAATTTAACTTCTGAGCGCTCTGTCTGAAGAGCGCAGAGTTCAAGAATCACGAAAAGGCGAGCTCAGGTATGCTGGAAACGTGGATGGATACAGAGCAATGGTGGCGAAGTGGAAAGAAGAGCGGTGTAGTGAGGCGGGATGTATGGTGGTTTGTGCTTCGAGTATCCTGTAGCGGAACACTGGAGCACCTCCTAAAGAAGAGCCATCGCAATCATCCAAACCACTTTACGTGAAAGTGAACTCGCATCGAAAAAGGTCGGCAGAAAGGGAACTTGATTCATACGTACTATTTTATGTTCCTTCACCACTTCAGAGGTGGAAAAGTTTTCTTCCACCAAACTCGACCAGTAGGGTTGTTTAAGGCACTGATCACTTGCGTAAGATCTGTTTTTTTTTTCAATTTGTTAGGATGAGTGACTGTAGGAACCAGTAAAAATGATTGAGTGACCCTCACTCGGTCATACCTACCATAGCTCACTGTAATCAATCAAAATTTTTAAAGGAGACCTGTATAAGTGATCAACGCCTTAACAACTTTGTGGGCAAAATTTGAGGGAGATCGTTGCCACTACCACCCATACATACGTGTGTTTGATAGATGTCTTAAATATTAGATTGAGTGACATTGTGCTGCAGGCACCGCTTGAGAAAGTGGGCGCCTTGCCTAGCTAACACGATCTTCTATCTTACCATTAGAGACAAGGCCTCCATCACCAGTCGAGAGTAGGTTGCTGGCACGTCGCGTAAGATGTTCCATGTCCGACTGTCGTTGAATCTTGGCATGTCGTTTAACTGTGGTGTAGGATGTCGTGAAGCTGTTGAGCCAAGATTGTTATCGAAGCTTTATTCGGCTTACGGCGTAACCGCCTTCTTCAGAGCCTGGAAATTCAAAAAGAGTTCGAGAAATTACTCGTCCAAGGATCATTTCAAGCTACAGGAGTCTCAAAAGTTAATGAGGGAATGAACAATGAACAATCTTGGCTCAACAGCTTCACGACATCCTACACCACAGTTAAACGACATGCCAAGATTCAACGACAGTCGGACATGGAACATCTTACGCGACGTGCCAGCAACCTACTCTCGACTGGTGATGGAGGCCTTGTCTCTAAGACAGAAGATCGTCTTAGCTAGGCAAGGCGCCCACTTTCTCAAGCGGTGCCTGCAGCACAATGTCATCCCTCGCTTCATCCGCGGAAAGAGATTGCACGAACTATGCGGCCGCACGGAGGAGGACAGGCAGATCAAGAAGATCGAGCTAAGCATCCTGAAGATGGCTATCAGGAACAAGCAGGACCATGTCTACAGTTTGTTGAACAAGTGCAGTTCAAAAGAGATGTATTGCGAAAGATTTCTGCCTGCCGCTCTTTGGAAGAGAATTGTGGGTGAGTCAAAAGGAGTTTGTGATCTTATTCGTTCTAGGATTAAAGTAAAGTAACAGCGGAAGTCTCGGGAGTTAGTGGGTGGAATGAGCAATTGTGGACAAGGCAACCCTTCTACCCACAACACCGCCATTTCTCTCCTCGGTCATGGGGAACACATGGGTGGGGAGCAATCCTCTGGTCACTGTCTTAGGCGACGTCCGTCTGTCGCGCGAGGCACTTGCCGCACTGGAAATGGGACCCAGTTTCGCTCCTAGTCGGTGCCTGTCGCATGGCGCAGCGCGCAAGTTTGTCGGCAGTCTGCAAAGGTTGCGGGATCAATTGCGTTGCAAGGCGAAAATCGATGCGCAAGGCAATCAGCTGGGTACCGCAAACATCGCGGCGATTCCGCTCCCGCCTTTTCCCAGTTCGTTTCTCTGTGCGCAGGGGCCCAACTGGACGAGCGATAAGAAATTCCGTGTACTGGCTACATCGCTGCTCACGGTGTTGCAGAGAAACATGGCTAGGCGGACACCGCTAAATTTAACCGCTGACCAGCGCAGGGGTTTGAGGGAAGTCAGAGACCTAACGGCGTCGGGGGCTATTAAGGTGGGCGTTAGTGATAAAGGAGGAGAGTTTGTGGTTCTGCCACAACAGCTCGATAAGAGCATCACAAGACATCACCTCCAGGACACTAGTGTCTACAGTCAATCCACCTATGAGGAGTTCGCCAAGCAGTTCCGCTCCCTTAACCGGAAGTGGACTGAGATCGCAAAATCAGCGAATCTCCCGAAAAGCCTTATAACGCGCCTTAGGTGTGACCATCCAGTCTGCCCGGTTCTGTACGTCTTTATTAAAACCCACAAACTGCCAACGGGAGGTGACCTTTGCGACCCCACACAATATAAGGTTAGGCCTATCATAAGCAGCGTTGGTGGTCCGGCAGATCGTATTTCCTGGCTGCTGAACTTGGTTCTCACGCAGCTTCTAAAGTTCGTACCTGCCCACCTTCCTAACACCGCTGCCTTTTTGGGTAAACTTCGAAACACAGTCCCGGAAGGTAGCTCTGCGATGGAGTCATTTGATGTCACGTCACTGTACACGAATGTCTCCAATGACAATGCTATGCAGGCTGTCCATGAAATTATCGTGGAACATCAGGACCAGATTGTACTTTTTGGACTAAGTGTGACTCAGGTAATGACACTTATAAATGAGTGTCTTCAGTGTAACATCTTCAAGTGGTCCAATGAGTACTACAGGCAGGTCAGAGGGTTGGCTATGGGTCAGCGTCTGGCTCCTGTGTTAGCCATAGCTTTTATGTCTAAAATAGAGAGACCTGCTCTGGAACGCAGACCTTTGTTGTATTGTCGGTATATTGATGATTGCTTTACCGTATGTCCCACGCAAACCGAAATGGACACCTGTTTCGATTTGCTCAATCATCAAGCGGAGCACATTATGCTCACAAGGGAGAAGCCGACAAACCACTGGCTGCCGTTCCTGAGCGCTGAAGTCCGTCTCTCCCAGAGCACCTTCCAAATTAGGTGGTATCGGAAACCTAGTAACAAGAACATCATAGTGCACTTCCGTTCTGCACACCCTCGCACTACTAAAAGGGCCATTGTTCAGAACATGTTCCGCACAGCTGCATTAGTGTCTTCCGATGACGACTTGAAGTCTTCATCGATGAAAATGGCCTCTCGCATTGCGTTGTCAAATGGGTATGTGCCCGACAACATGCCGAAGAGATGTCGTCGACCGTGGGCAGCTCGAACACGTAGCGCTCAAGAACGCAACAAGGTTCTTTTTTCAGTGCCCTTTATAACGGATGCACTCAGCGCCCAAATTCGGGACTGTGTTCGCAAGGCCGAGCTAGAAGACCTCGTAAAGGTCGTTGAGGTACCCCCGCCAACCTTAAGGCGCAGCTTGTTAGAAACCGCCTCTATGACAACGCGTGTACTACTCCCTCCTGCATGGTCTGCCCGTACGGTAGGGAAGGCGACTGTAGAGTCTCGAGAACGGTGTACCTCATAAATTGCAGTCAATGCAACGAGGAATACATCGGTGAGACGGGCAGGCTTCTTTGGGTCAGAGTGAAGGAGCACGTGGATGGACTGGACAAGTGCAAAGTCTCCACGCCTTTGGGGGAACACAGACTGCGAAGTCACAGTGGCGCAGTGGTTGGGATAGCGGTGACGATCCTTGCGCGTGAGTTCGATATCGCGGCGCGCAAAACCTTGGAGGCGTTGTGGATTGCGTTCAAGAATCCCGCGATCAATAGGAGAGAGGAACGCGTGGCCGTAACCCAGGAGCTGGCCCCATTTGCCGACCTCTGTGGGCTTGACCCTGGAGGGCGCCAGCCGGAGTGCCGCTGAGGGGCCGACCCGAAGAGAGAGTTCATTCACCCAGTCGTTCTCCATCCGAGGGTGACCATCCAGCCTTTCGGCTGTTTCCATAAGGTCAGTCGGGTTGCCTTACTCCCTATTCGTTTCATTCTCTCATTAACTTTCGAGACTGCTGTAGCTTGAAGTGATCCTTCGACGGGTAATTTTTCAAACTCTTTTTGTCCAGGCTCTGAAGAAGGCGGTTACGCCGAAACGTAAGCCGAATAAAGCTTCGGTAACAATCTTGGCTCAACAGCTTTGGAAGATGTTTGGAACCCATATGAAAGCACAGAGTAACGAGATTTCTGTGGAGTGTAAACAGTCGAGATCGCACCATGCCCCTGCCTAAAAGCTTCTCGATTGATTGTGTGGACTGAATGCTTGTAACAATCTTGTTACTACTTGACTACATTAACCTGTACTGTGCTTCTTTTAATGTTTTTCGTCAACCAGTAGCTGCAAATATGCCGTTTTACCTCATCATTCAGCTTGAATGCTGTTTCGTCAGTCCAAAGAATCCGTCTTGGAAAATGGGGCCCCTGCTCACATGTAAATTGTGAAACCAATAAACTTGCATGCCGCGTGTCTTTCAGGTTAATATATCTAAATAGTAACAAGATTGTGACAAACATTCAGCCCATGCACAATCAATCGGGTGTGGGATGGAAGGTTTCAAGCGGGGGCATAGCGCAATCTTGACTATTTGCACGCCACAGAAAGCTCGTAACCCTACGCTTTTATATGAGCCTCAAATATCTTTAAAAGCTTGAATAGCAGCAATGTTAGAAGCTTTCAAATAGTACCTGCGTTTTTTGCAATCCGTAGTGTGTTTTTTTAGTTATAAACCTTTAAAAAAGCTTATATCAATAGAAACGGCCACTTTCTGAAGAAATTGTGGCAAGCATTCGAGCGAAACACAATCAATCGAGTGTAAAATGCAAAATATCAGACGAGCGCATGGCGCATTCCGCACTGCTCATACGTCAGAAAATTTCCATTTTCTTATGCTTTCAAAGGAGCTTTTCACTTCTTTGCCACCTTTACTGTCAGCAAAGTTATCGCCTTTCAAACAGTGCATACATTTTTTTGAGACACCCTGTATTTACGAAAAATTAAGTGAGTTTTGAGTCATTTCCGTTTCCGTGTTTCCGTGTTTCGTATTCCGTGTTTCCGCTTATTTTTGAGCTCTTCCGTTCCGTATTCCGTGTTCCGTTTTCTCGAAAAGATTTTCGCACATCTCTGCATATCAGGTAAAAGCACAATGTGTGTCGCATACCAGGACTGAATAGCTAAAGTCATAAATATTTTATATCAAGAATAATACATTCGCGATATCGTCCAACTTTCCACCAATCAATGTGGCTTCGTAGCGGGCAGGGGCACCATCGATGCCATACATGCTGCTCGTCTTCTGGTAGAGAGACATCGCGAAAAGCAGAAACCGCTGCACCTAGCTTTTCTTGACTTAGAGAAAGCATTTGATCGTGTACCGCGTGAGGTTTTATGGTACGCCTTACGACAACACGGTGATCCCGAAGTGCTTATTGAGTGGGTGCGCATGCTTTACTCTGGTCCAAAGAGTAGTGTGCGAGCGCCAGCCGGCACATCGGCGGAGTTTCCTATCTCCGTTGGTGTTTATAAGGGCTCTGCGCTTTCCCCGCTCCTATTCATTGTCGTAATGGATGCCATTTCGAGAGATCTTCAGAAGCTTGCCCCTGGATGCTGCTGTATGCTGATGACGTAATGCTTGCAAGCGAAGAGAAGAGCGAACTCGAGCGACAAGCGCAAGCTTGGTACGACGGCTTGGCGATGTTCGGGCTCAAGCTAAACGTGAAAAAATCTGAGTACTTGACGACAGACGTAAACGAAGCCGGGTCCATTGAGATCAATGGCACTGCGCTAGTACGAACGACAAACTTCAAGTACCTTGGATCTGCAATTGCGTCTGATGGTAGTCTGACGTTCGAGGTGAACTCGCGCGTAGCGCAGCGTGGTCCAAATGGCGCTCGATGACAGGGGTTTTACAGGAAGATACCGGAACGCCTTAAATCGAAGATCTATAGAGCCATCGTCCAACCAGTAGCGATGTATGGAGCTGAGTGCTGGCCTGCAACCAAAGAGGTTGAGACTCGCCTCAGCGTAATGGAAACGAAAATGCTGCGATGGACGGCTGGTGTTACGCGAATCAAGAATAGGACATCGAGAAGTTCTTCGGCATCAATGATGAGAACGGCCATCTTCTTACGGACCGTAAGAAGGCATTGAAGCGATGGCACGATTATTTTGAGGAAATCTCTACGGTAGAATTCCCTCATCCAGCCATCCCTTCAACGGCTCCAACCCACGGCCCCGTTCAGAAGATCACCGTGGAGGAGATTGAAGCGGCTTTGAAGAAGATGAGGCCAGGCAAAGCAACTGGGCCCGGTGACGTGGCAGCTGATTTGTGGAAGTCCAAGTACTGGTACCCTGCTGAGTGGTTGGCGAAGTTCTTTAATCAGGTTGTGGCGGAGAAGAAAGTGCCTGAGTGTTGGCGCCAAAGTACGACGATCCCGATTTGGAAGAAGAAGGGCAGTCCTGCAGACCGCTCCAATTACCGTCCGATTCGCTTGCTTTCGCACAGCATCTTTGAGCGAATTGTCGATGGACGAATTCGGGACATCGTCCAGCTGTCCAGCAATCAGTGCGGCTTCGTGGCTGGCTGTGGCACTGTTGATGCCATACACGCCACTCGCCTCCTGATAGAGAAGCATCGCGAGAAACAGAAGGCAGTGCATATCGCCTTCCTCGACTTAGAGAAGGCCTTTGACCGCGTACCGCGTGAAGTGATATGGTACGCCTTGCGACGTCATGGAGTTCCCGAAGAGCTCATAGAGTGGGTGCGAATTCTCTACTCTTGTCCAAAGAGTCGAGTTCAAACTGCAGCTGGAACCTCGATGGAGTTCCCCATCTCTGTAGGGGTACACCAGGGTTCTGCGCTTTCCCCACTCCTCTTTGTTGTCGTCATGGATGCCTTCACACAAGATCTTCAGAAGCCCGTCCCTTGGACGTTGCTTTATGGCGATGACGTGATGCTCGCTAGCGAAGATAAAGGAGAACTCGAGCGAGAGTTGCAAGCTTGGTGTGATCGCTTGGAGCGGTTTGGACTCAGATTGAACGTAAAGAAGACCGAGTATTTAACGACGGACGTTACCGAGTCCAACTCCATCAAGGTTAACGGCATCGAGCTTCCACGCACTGCGGTCTTTAAGTACCTGGGATCAGCAGTCGCGTCTGACGGCAAACTGATGGTCGAAGTGAATTCACGCCTGAGTGCAGCTTGGTCCAAGTGGCGCTCGTTGACTGGCGTGCTCTGCGACAAGAAGATACCAGAGCGCTTTAAGTCAAAGATCTACAGAGCAGTCATCCGGCCAGTAGCGATGTACGGCGCTGAGTGTTGGCCTGCGACCAGGGAAGTTGAAACGCGCCTCAGCGTCATGGAGACGAAGATGCTGCGCTGGACGGCAGGAGTCACGCGCATGGACCGCATCCGAAACGATGCTATCCGGCAGAAGTTCGGTGTCGCGCCGATAACTGACAAGATGCGCGAAGCTCGCTTACAATGGTACGGCCACGTTCTGCGTGGAGAAGAAGACAGCGTCCGCAAGATAGGCCTTAACTTCGAGGTAAGCGCTCTAGAGGGTGCCCGAAGCAGCGCTGAGTTGATACGTTACATACGGACTTGAAAGCGGCTGGTGTCCGCCCTGATCTAGCGCTGGATCGGGAAAGGTGGCGTCATGACACCAGAATAGCGGCGGACCCCGCTACGAAGCGGGACAGATGCTGAAGAAGAAGAAGAAGAAATGGACTTCGAAAAAAGCGCCTGGACTCTAACTGCAGAAATTTAAAGAAATTCACGCTCCCGCAGAAATTCACGCTCCCGCCTGAACGGGGGTGGATCGTCCGGCGGTTGTCTACCCAGCTTTCAGAGATGAAGTTGCGAGCCATTTTAAATTTAACTTCTGAGCGCTCTGTCTGAAGAGCGCAGAGTTCAAGAATCACGAAAAGGCGAGCTCAGGTATGCTGGAAACGTGGATGGATACAGAGCAATGGTGGCGAAGTGGAAAGAAGAGCGGCGTAGTGAGGCGGGATGTATGGTGGTTTGTGCTTCGAGTATCCTGTAGCGGAACACTGGAGCACCTCCTAAAGAAGAGCCACCGCAATCATCCAAACCACTTTACGTGAAAGTGAACTCGCATCGAAAAAGGTCGGCAGAAAGGGAACCTGATTCATACGTACTATTTTATGTTCCTTCACCACTTCAGAGGTGGAAAAGTTTTCTTCCACCAAACTCGACCAGTAAGGTTGTTTAAGGCACTGATCACTTGCGTAAGATCTGTTTTTTTTTCAATTTGTTAGGATGAGTGACTGTAGGAACCAGTAAAAAGGATTGAGTGACCCTCACTCGGTCATACCTACCATAGCTCACTGTAATCAATCAAAATTTTTAAAGGAGACCTGTATAAGTGATCAACGCCTTAACAACTTTGTGGGCAAAATTTGAGGGAGATTGTTGCCACTACCACCCATACATACGGGTGTTTGATAGATGTCTTAAATATTAGATTGAGTCATAAGTTTTGCAACAAAATTTGTCTTCCAGCAAAAATAATATTATACCACAAAAGAAAAATGACTGTCTTAAACCAAGCAATTGCCGTTATCCTCAATGGGTTTCTTCCGCTTTTCATGAATTGAGTGGGTCACATCTTTGTCGAATTCGGTTGGTTTTGACCTGGAGAAGTCATGTACCACTGCCGTGACCTCATCGACTTCGGCGAAGTGCCTAACATGAAAGAAGTGCTCCGTCGGCCGAAGCAGATGGCACTCAGACGATGCAATATCCGGGGTGTATGGTTGCTTGATTTTGGTCCAGCCCAATTCCTAGCTTTTTGCCGGTGTCTGAAGTGCTGAAAGCGGTCGGCTGTTGCCCTGGTGGATGAAACATTGCTCGCATCGACTTCCTTCTCCACTAATTTTTGCTATAACTAATCTAGTTGTTGGCAAAAGCGAGCGTCGATGATGCCTTGACTACGTGGAGCAGCCCTCGGTGCACTGGACTACTACACATCCACCAAACGCACAGCAGGATCTTCTTTCCGTGGCGCTCCAGTTTTGACGTTAGAACCCCCAGCTCGTTGCGTTCCAGCTATTGCTTTCTGGCTGTACAATTGTGGTGAAGCATCTGCTTTTCATCGCTGGTAAGGATTCGATCCAGGCCTCCTCGCTTGAACCGGTGCCGGAGCTCTCGGCAATCGGAAGCACTGCGATTTAATTGGGATTCCTTCAACGCATGATGCACTGACGAAGGCGATTTTGGCGACCTTCCAATCTACTGCAGCAGACGAGCGATAGTTCACTGGGAGGTGTGGTGATCAGCGGTCAGTCCTAGTGTGCTTTGAGAAGAATGGATTCGTCTTGATGGATTGGCACAGGCGCCCTTTGTTTATTGCAGTTGATCTTCCCGGGAGTGCTTTGTCTTTGTTGCTCCTCTTGGCAAAAAGTTACTGCTGATACCATCTCCAATAATTCATCCGACTAGGAGTTGACTTGCAGATGACTTCCTGAACGTGCTTGACCCCCCTCGCTAGGTTGATGCCGAGCCTGAACTAATTGAAGATGAAATCACACACTTTTTCACTTTTTTTTCACTCAATCACTTTTTGAGTGGCCATTCTTCTAGTGAATAAAACTTTTCAACAACGCAAGGAAAATTAACGAGTCATAACTCAAAATAGTCGCTAGGAAACACCATTTCAAACAGAATATAACACTTCAACGAATTTACTTTGAATTTCAGAAAAAACACAAATATTGCCAAATTTATTACTAAACTTAATAACAGTCCCTTCGAGCGAAAACCTTTTTCAACCTTCGGCATTGCTAAGGACAAGGTTGCCGATCTGTTGTACAAATTATGTTCTCCCAAGCACTTGTCTTCGCGAGCCTTTTGGAGGAATTTGTTCCTTGCGATATCCAACTCGTCCCTACGGGACAAGAGAAGAAGATGGCCAGCAGTTTCTTGTCCATCTTGCCAGCTGCGCAATACGGGAGCAGTGAGGTGGACGACCAGTAAAGTATCACTGTGGAATCAGAAAGAGAGGACCTGCATGGTCAGTGGAAGAACTTGATGAGTAAAACACTAGTCAGCAGCGTACCCTCTTAGCTCCGAAGCAAAAATTTCGGAAAAAGATGAGCTTTGCAATTTTGCCTCGCTTGAATTTTGTTCAACTCACAATATTGCCTAGGTGGATGAGGCAATTTCCTTCAATGCGCTCTATTGAAAGCGGCAGTAATCGATTCTCAAGTGCGGCGAAACATTTCGGTTTATTTCGTCTTCAAATTTGTTCGTATAAAGGGGTTGTTATTTAACGCGACGGTCAATCTCGACATGTTCATATGGGTGGTATATTCGAATTGGAATATTCAAAAAATCGCATTTTATTGAAAAATCTCATTTTTCGATTATTTAAAAAATCGCGTTTTTCGAATGTATTCAAGTTCTAATATTCAGAAAAACCGCCTTTCGAAGATGTTCGAATTCGAATATTAAGAAACCTTATAAGGTCGACAGTTCTCGCAGAGGTGCAGTGATTGTTCATAGGAGCAATTTCTTATAGCCACTACTGTTCCAAAGGGCAATCAAATCACACTTTGCCCATCGCATTAACTATAGCTTTGTCTTGCTTAAGCGTCTTCAATATCGGCTTATCTGACAGCGAAGCGTGTGACAGTAAAGCGGGATCAAGGCTAAGCGGATTTTCAATGCGATCAGAGGTAATTGTCTGGGAATTCATCCAACAGTTACGTCACCGCTTGGGTAAACAATGCAGAGATGGCAAGTGGCTCAAAGATGTGCAACCATTCTTGATTAGAGGATCTGCTAGAGCTGTGCGGCATAGAAGCCGGTGCTGGTGGTATCCTACTGAGTTCGAAATGGAATGCTCGTTAAAATAAATACGCCAGAGAACATGCATGCTACTATATGCATTGGACACTGCAAGATTCTCCCTTACTCTTTCAGCCTTTATTATAAAGCGGAAAGAACTGCAGTTTCTAAAATTGCATCTTATAAGGTGAAATGAGATCTGAAATGAAGTCCTTTCCATTCTAATTTTTACGCACTGAGTGAAATCGTGACTTTGGAGCCTGTTTCGCTATACAGAGTGTGGGAAGCATCACTACTGGTCAGAATCAATTTCGCTTGATAGCGCCGAAAAAACCCAACCTGACAAAGGTTGCTCCGAAAACTGTGCTCCCAACATTCATCTCTCCAGGCAGTTTATTTATGGGTTATGACATCTATTTTCGCGCATTTTGTGTTGTTGTGTGTCGTTTGGAAATGCACTGACCTCAAACACTGGCGTATGCTGTGTCAATATCAAAGGTTCTCCGCCACACTAAACAGTAGCTTGTCTAAGGGATATCTATTTTTAGTGATGTGATAGTTAGACGAAGCTGATTTTGAAGCCATAATCGATGATCACAGAAAGGATCAGCACATTATGTTCCTAATGATAATAATGTATTATTCTTGATATCTTCTTCTTCTTCTTCAGCGTTTGTCCCGCTTCGAGGCGGGGATCCGCTATTCTGGTGTGGTAACGCCACTTTAGGGCGTGTGTAGCGCAGTCGGAGGAGGCGCGACTGTCGCGTGCACCCGATACCAGGTTCCTGGTTCGGATTTCCCGCCCAGGCCAACCAAGCCTTCCATCCCTCCGGGGTCGGTGAATTGGTACCAGACTTGTCTGGGAAGGATAGAGCGCTGACTTGTTCATCGGCTGGCCACCGCAAGTCATTGTATGGCCAAATACGCATTCATGTCGCCTCCACGACATCCCGTAGAAGTAGAATGCGCTGGCGCATCCCAGAAGGGATTGAGTAACGCCGTCCTTTATCCTTTATCCTAACGCCACTTTACATGATCAAATGCTTGATCGGGATGGATACCAGCAACCTTTAGGTCCACATGCAACATATCAAGCCATCGCTGCTTCGGCCGCCCTTTAGGCCGTTTTCCGGGCACATCTATGTTAAGGCCAATCTTCCTAACAGTGTCACCACTAGCTCGAAGAACGTGGCCATACCACCGAAGGCGAGCTTCACGTAACAATCAGCAATTGGAGCGGCACCAAACCTCTGGCGTATTTCATCGTTGCGAATACGGTCCAGACGCGTAACACCAGCCGTCCATCGCAGCATTTTCGTTTCCATTACGCTGAGGCGAGTCTCAACCTCTTTGGTTGCAGGCCAGCACTCAGCTCCATACATCGCTACTGGTTGGACGATGGCTCTATAGATCTTCGATTTAAGGCGTTCCGGTATCTTCCTGTAAAACCCCTGTCATCGAGCGCCATTTGGACCACGCTGCGCTACGCGCGAGTTCACCTCGAACGTCAGACTACCATCAGACGCAATTGCAGATCCAAGGTACTTGAAGTTTGTCGTTCGTACTAGCGCAGTGCCATTGATCTCAATGGACCCGGCTTCGTTTACGTCTGTCGTCAAGTACTCAGATTTTTTCACGTTTAGCTTGAGCCCGAACATCGCCAAGCCGTCGTACCAAGCTTGCGCTTGTCGCTCGAGTTCGCTCTTCTCTTCGCTTGCAAGCATTACGTCATCAGCATACAGCAGCATCCAGGGGCAAGCTTCTGAAGATCTCTCGAAATGGCATCCATTACGACAATGAATAGGAGCGGGGAAAGCGCAGAGCCCTTATAAACACCAACGGAGATAGGAAACTCCGCCGATGTGCCGGCTGGCGCTCGCACACTACTCTTTGGACCAGAGTAAAGCATGCGCACCCACTCAATAAGCACTTCGGGATCACCGTGTTGTCGTAAGGCGTACCATAAAACCTCACGCGGTACACGATCAAATGCTTTCTCTAAGTCAAGAAAAGCTAGGTGCAGCGGTTTCTGCTTTTCGCGATGTCTCTCTACCAGAAGACGAGCAGCATGTATGGCATCGATGGTGCCCCTGCCCGCTACGAAGCCACATTGATTGGTGGAAAGTTGGACGATATCGCGAATGTATTATTCTTGATATAAAATATTTATGACTTTAGCTATTCAGTCCTGGTATGCGACACACATTGTGCTTCTACCTGATATGCAGAGATGTGCGAAAATCTTTTCGAGAAAACGGAACACGGAATACGGAACGGAAGAGCTCAAAAATAAGCGGAAACACGGAATACGAAACACGGAAACACGGAAACGGAAATGACTCAAAACTCACTTAATTTTTCGTAAATACAGGGTGTCTCAAAAAAATGTATGCACTGTTTGAAAGGCGATAACTTTGCTGACAGTAAAGGTGGCAAAGAAGTGAAAAGCTCCTTTGAAAGCATAAGAAAATGGAAATTTTCTGACGTATGAGCAGTGCGGAATGCGCCATGCGCTCGTCTGATATTTTGCATTTTACACTCGATTGATTGTGTTTCGCTCGAATGCTTGCCACAATTTCTTCAGAAAGTGGCCGTTTCTATTGATATAAGCTTTTTTAAAGGTTTATAACTAAAAAAACACACTACGGATTGCAAAAAACGCAGGTACTATTTGAAAGCTTCTAACATTGCTGCTATTCAAGCTTTTGAAGATATTTGAGGCTCATATAAAAGCGTAGGGTTACGAGCTTTCTGTGGCGTGCAAATAGTCAAGATTGCGCTATGCCCCCGCTTGAAACCTTCCATCCCACACCCGATTGATTGTGCATGGGCTGAATGTTTGTCACAATCTTGTTACTATTTAGATATATTAACCTGAAAGACACGCGGCATGCAAGTTTATTGGTTTCACAATTTACATGTGAGCAGGGGCCCCATTTTCCAAGACGGATTCTTTGGACTGACGAAACAGCATTCAAGCTGAATGATGAGGTAAAACGGCATATTTGCAGCTACTGGTTGACGAAAAACATTAAAAGAAGCACAGTACAGGTTAATGTAGTCAAGTAGTAACAAGATTGTTACAAGCATTCAGTCCACACAATCAATCGAGAAGCTTTTAGGCAGGGGCATGGTGCGATCTCGACTGTTTACACTCCACAGAAATCTCGTTACTCTGTGCTTTCATATGGGTTCCAAACATCTTCCAAAGCTGTTGAGCCAAGATTGTTACCGAAGCTTTATTCGGCTTACGTTTCGGCGTAACCGCCTTCTTCAGAGCCTGGACAAAAAGAGTTTGAAAAATTACCCGTCGAAGGATCACTTCAAGCTACAGCAGTCTCGAAAGTTAATGAGAGAATGAAACGAATAGGGAGTAAGGCAACCCGACTGACCTTATGGAAACAGCCGAAAGGCTGGATGGTCACCCTCGGATGGAGAACGACTGGGTGAATGAACTCTCTCTTCGGGTCGGCCCCTCAGCGGCACTCCGGCTGGCGCCCTCCAGGGTCAAGCCCACAGAGGTCGGCAAATGGGGCCAGCTCCTGGGTTACGGCCACGCGTTCCTCTCTCCTATTGATCGCGGGATTCTTGAACGCAATCCACAACGCCTCCAAGGTTTTGCGCGCCGCGATATCGAACTCACGCGCAAGGATCGTCACCGCTATCCCAACCACTGCGCCACTGTGACTTCGCAGTCTGTGTTCCCCCAAAGGCGTGGAGACTTTGCACTTGTCCAGTCCATCCACGTGCTCCTTCACTCTGACCCAAAGAAGCCTGCCCGTCTCACCGATGTATTCCTCGTTGCATTGACTGCAATTTATGAGGTACACCGTTCTCGAGACTCTACAGTCGCCTTCCCTACCGTACGGGCAGACCATGCAGGAGGGAGTAGTACACGCGTTGTCATAGAGGCGGTTTCTAACAAGCTGCGCCTTAAGGTTGGCGGGGGTACCTCAACGACCTTTACGAGGTCTTCTAGCTCGGCCTTGCGAACACAGTCCCGAATTTGGGCGCTGAGTGCATCCGTTATAAAGGGCACTGAAAAAAGAACCTTGTTGCGTTCTTGAGCGCTACGTGTTCGAGCTGCCCACGGTCGACGACATCTCTTCGGCATGTTGTCGGGCACATACCCATTTGACAACGCAATGCGAGAGGCCATTTTCATCGATGAAGACTTCAAGTCGTCATCGGAAGACACTAATGCAGCTGTGCGGAACATGTTCTGAACAATGGCCCTTTTAGTAGTGCGAGGGTGTGCAGAACGGAAGTGCACTATGATGTTCTTGTTACTAGGTTTCCGATACCACCTAATTTGGAAGGTGCTCTGGGAGAGACGGACTTCAGCGCTCAGGAACGGCAGCCAGTGGTTTGTCGGCTTCTCCCTTGTGAGCATAATGTGCTCCGCTTGATGATTGAGCAAATCGAAACAGGTGTCCATTTCGGTTTGCGTGGGACATACGGTAAAGCAATCATCAATATACCGACAATACAACAAAGGTCTGCGTTCCAGAGCAGGTCTCTCTATTTTAGACATAAAAGCTATGGCTAACACAGGAGCCAGACGCTGACCCATGGCCAACCCTCTGACCTGCCTGTAGTACTCATTGGACCACTTGAAGATGTTACACTGAAGACACTCATTTATAAGTGTCATTACCTGAGTCACACTTAGTCCAAAAAGTACAATCTGGTCCTGATGTTCCACGATAATTTCATGGACAGCCTGCATAGCATTGTCATTGGAGACATTCGTGTACAGTGACGTGACATCAAATGACTCCATCGCAGAGCTACCTTCCGGGACTGTGTTTCGAAGTTTACCCAAAAAGGCAGCGGTGTTAGGAAGGTGGGCAGGTACGAACTTTAGAAGCTGCGTGAGAACCAAGTTCAGCAGCCAGGAAATACGATCTGCCGGACCACCAACGCTGCTTATGATAGGCCTAACCTTATATTGTGTGGGGTCGCAAAGGTCACCTCCCGTTGGCAGTTTGTGGGTTTTAATAAAGACGTACAGAACCGGGCAGACTGGATGGTCACACCTAAGGCGCGTTATAAGGCTTTTCGGGAGATTCGCTGATTTTGCGATCTCAGTCCACTTCCGGTTAAGGGAGCGGAACTGCTTGGCGAACTCCTCATAGGTGGATTGACTGTAGACACTAGTGTCCTGGAGGTGATGTCTTGTGATGCTCTTATCGAGCTGTTGTGGCAGAACCACAAACTCTCCTCCTTTATCACTAACGCCCACCTTAATAGCCCCCGACGCCGTTAGGTCTCTGACTTCCCTCAAACCCCTGCGCTGGTCAGCGGTTAAATTTAGCGGTGTCCGCCTAGCCATGTTTCTCTGCAACACCGTGAGCAGCGATGTAGCCAGTACACGGAATTTCTTATCGCTCGTCCAGTTGGGCCCCTGCGCACAGAGAAACGAACTGGGAAAAGGCGGGAGCGGAATCGCCGCGATGTTTGCGGTACCCAGCTGATTGCCTTGCGCATCGATTTTCGCCTTGCAACGCAATTGATCCCGCAACCTTTGCAGACTGCCGACAAACTTGCGCGCTGCGCCATGCGACAGGCACCGACTAGGAGCGAAACTGGGTCCCATTTCCAGTGCGGCAAGTGCCTCGCGCGACAGACGGACGTCGCCTAAGACAGTGACCAGAGGATTGCTCCCCACCCATGTGTTCCCCATGACCGAGGAGAGAAATGGCGGTGTTGTGGGTAGAAGGGTTGCCTTGTCCACAATTGCTCATTCCACCCACTAACTCCCGAGACTTCCGCTGTTACTTTACTTTAATCCTAGAACGAATAAGATCACAAACTCCTTTTGACTCACCCACAATTCTCTTCCAAAGAGCGGCAGGCAGAAATCTTTCGCAATACATCTCTTTTGAACTGCACTTGTTCAACAAACTGTAGACATGGTCCTGCTTGTTCCTGATAGCCATCTTCAGGATGCTTAGCTCGATCTTCTTGATCTGCCTGTCCTCCTCCGTGCGGCCGCATAGTTCGTGCAATCTCTTTCCGCGGATGAAGCGAGGGATGACATTGTGCTGCAGGCACCGCTTGAGAAAGTGGGCGCCTTGCCTAGCTAAGACGATCTTCTGTCTTAGAGACAAGGCCTCCATCACCAGTCGAGAGTAGGTTGCTGGCACGTCGCGTAAGATGTTCCATGTCCGACTGTCGTTGAATCTTGGCATGTCGTTTAACTGTGGTGTAGGATGTCGTGAAGCTGTTGAGCCAAGATTGTTCATTGTTCATTCCCTCATTAACTTTTGAGACTCCTGTAGCTTGAAATGATCCTTGGACGAGTAATTTCTCGAACTCTTTTTGAATTTCCAGGCTCTGAAGAAGGCGGTTACGCCGTAAGCCGAATAAAGCTTCGATAACAATCTTGGCTCAACAGCTTCACGACATCCTACACCACAGTTAAACGACATGCCAAGATTCAACGACAGTCGGACATGGAACATCTTACGCGACGTGCCAGCAACCTACTCTCGACTGGTGATGGAGGCCTTGTCTCTAATGGTAAGATAGAAGATCGTGTTAGCTAGGCAAGGCGCCCACTTTCTCAAGCGGTGCCTGCAGCACAATGTCACTCAATCTAATATTTAAGACATCTATCAAACACACGTATGTATGGGTGGTAGTGGCAACGATCTCCCTCAAATTTTGCCCACAAAGTTGTTAAGGCGTTGATCACTTATACAGGTCTCCTTTAAAAATTTTGATTGATTACAGTGAGCTATGGTAGGTATGACCGAGTGAGGGTCACTCAATCATTTTTACTGGTTCCTACAGTCACTCATCCTAACAAATTGAAAAAAAAAACAGATCTTACGCAAGTGATCAGTGCCTTAAACAACCCTACTGGTCGAGTTTGGTGGAAGAAAACTTTTCCACCTCTGAAGTGGTGAAGGAACATAAAATAGTACGTATGAATCAAGTTCCCTTTCTGCCGACCTTTTTCGATGCGAGTTCACTTTCACGTAAAGTGGTTTGGATGATTGCGATGGCTCTTCTTTAGGAGGTGCTCTAGTGTTCCGCTACAGGATACTCGAAGCACAAACCACCATACATCCCGCCTCACTACACCGCTCTTCTTTCCACTTCGCCACCATTGCTCTGTATCCATCCACGTTTCCAGCATACCTGAGCTCGCCTTTTCGTGATTCTTGAACTCTGCGCTCTTCAGACAGAGCGCTCAGAAGTTAAATTTAAAATGGCTCGCAACTTCATCTCTGAAAGCTGGGTAGACAACCGCCGGACGATCCACCCCCGTTCAGGCGGGAGCGTGAATTTCTGCGGGAGCGTGAATTTCTTTAAATTTCTGCAGTTAGAGTGCAGGCGCTTTTTTAGAAGTCCACCTGATCACAACAAATCTTCAAGAAGAATTCGTTCTTTTATCGTCTTTTCTCTGCGTGCATTGATCGCGCATAATGAATAAATATAAATGTTATACTATGTGTGAGGCGTGATGGACGTTGTCCAACTTACCTTGAGATTCAGAGATCCAGAAGAGATGTCGAACATGTCGCCCGGCGTGCCTGGGGATCCAGACGATCATGGTCGAAAGGCCTTCACAGCAGGGGAGGGCAATCAGTATGGATCGATAATATCAGTTTTCTCTCGGATTTAACCGATCAAGTGGGGGTTATGTGACTATATTCGTCGACGGAAGGTCATTACAGCAGGTGTGAATTTCAATCGGAGGCCAATATCAGTCAACATTATCCATCAGGGATGTGCGGAATTTCCGTTTCCGTGTTCCGAGTATTCCCGTTTTCGGCCATTTCAACCCTTCCGTTCCGTTTCGTGTTCCCCTCTCTTTCTGGGTCGAAAGACGGAACAGAAATGGTGATTCATCACTCATTGATTGTATTGCACTGCCTCCATTCGCAAAACTTCTTCTTAACTATAACGAAAGGCTGAAGAAGGAGGTCAACTATGCTTCACCGTTTCTGTGACTGTGTTGCTTTCAAACTGGTGGTCCATCCTGATGTCGTAACAGCGTGATAACGGAATTGGATTCTTTTCTCTTCTCTTAAAACGACGTACTAGCGAATAATATAGGGACACAAAAGGTTTCATGAGTTTTTGAATCAAGAATCAAATTCCTTGTACGAAGCATGCTCATCTTTTTACTCTACTAATGTTACCATTAGTTCTAGCTTGGAAGACCAATTCTAGATCAGAGTTCTATAAGCGCTCTCAGGTTGCTGTGCTTGCCATAGTTGACATTGGATCTATATTAGTTAGACGAGGGCTCTTGAGATACTCCGAGAACACTGCACGTCACATGCACTCCTGGAAAATAAGGTGCTCTAATCGCAAGAGCCTGCCCCAATAATTTTTTAGGCCAACCACGGCGAAAATGCGGTGGTCTGGTAAAGATATATATATATATATATATATATATGTTTAGATTTCGAGAAGGCAAATCGAACGTTGCTAACCGTTTCTTAAACAACTTAATATTAAAGGAATTATGAGCATGCGACGGTTTGCGACGGATTTTTTCGTCGCAAACCGTCTTTTTGACCGTGCGAACGGGCGGTATTGTACGGTACCCATGCAATTCCAGAGAGTAGGCGTCGTGTCGTGGGATGCCGAACGCAACTGTAATCTTAGCGATGCTCCCTCCCGATTAGGAATTGCGTTTAAAACACTTTCTTCCTATTTACAGAAGGATTTTGCATAAACTTAAATTTGGTAAAATAGTAGGCCTCCCGCCTTACGATGGACTTGGGAATCTCCCGGTGCCCAGTTCTACAACGAGATCGAACACATTATCTTCAACCGCAGGTATTGCCTCACCGACGTCTCCGTTGTCCCCAAGTTCAACACGGGATCGGATCACCGCCTCCTTCGCGCGAGGTTCCGCTTTTCGTGTCAAGGAGAGAAGGCCGCAAAGTTCAAGAAGAGGAGTTCCAGAGCAATCATCAACTGGGAAATGTACACCTCTCTTGCCGGTCTTTGAGACGATACCGTCATGAACAACATCGACGAGGAATACGACCGCTTCGTGCACCATTTTCGCGATAGTGCTAAGGGAGCCGAGAGCTTGAGGACCACCAAGAAATGTTTTTCTCTAATTCGAGCTGATACGCCAGTGTGCAGCAGCACGAGCGTCAGGCAACTACCAACTGACGTCTGAGCCTGCGAAGCTAGGCGGAGTGGCGGCAAAGGAGCGAAGGGCGGAACTGTTGGCTGAAGCCGCAGAGGCAGGGTTGAGCATTCGCCATGCACGCCGGAACTTCGCTAACTTCAAGACCAAGATGACCGCTCCCCGACCTTTTAACGGAATCGTCAACTCTTCCAGAAGGACCATGGAGAAGATCATCCACAACTTCTACTCCGATCTCTTGGATGGTCACGTCCACCGCCCCATGCCATCTTCCGCAGGATGGATGCGTTATACCCTCTGTCCTCCCTTCCGAGATCCGACACGTCGTCTTGTCGCGGAAGAAAGTACAGTACCCGGTACCGATAGGATCAGACCCGAACCCTGAAGAGCCTCTAGCCAGCGCACATCAACACCTAGTAGGCTCTTCACCTGTCGGAGTGCAAGGTTCCATCTTAGTGGAAGACTAGCAAGACCGTCTTGCTGTACAAGAGGGGACACGTGCACGAGAACTATCGTCGACCGATCTGCCTGCTGTCCGCAGTCTACAAGCTGTTCACTGGAGTGATCCTGAATAGAATTAGCAGAACGCTGGACGAAGGACAGCCATGCGAACAAGCAGGATTTCGGAGAGGATTTAGCACGATCGACTATATACGCACCATTGCGAAGCTCGTGGAAGTATCGTAACAATTCAAACTGCCGCTGTGCCTTACGTTCATCGAACTGATCAAGGCGTTCGCCTCTGCTGAGTTCGACGGCGTCGTCAAAGCCCTGGTTACTCAGGGCGTCCCTACTCAGTACATCAGAGTACTTCGAGAGCTGTGCGGTGGATTCACGACCAAGATCTCACCATTCTACAACGACGACGTCATCGACGTGAAGGGAGGGGTTCGGCAGAGGGGTACCATATCCCCGAAGCTCTTCAGCGCCACCCTCAAAAACGTCATGCGCGAACTGGAATGGGAAGACATGGGAATGGAGGTCGACGGCCGGCAACTGCACCATCTTTGCTTCGCAGACGACATCGTGCTCATAACACCGAGCATCAGTCAGGCGGAGCGAATGCTGGCCGATTTTGATCGTGTATGTGGGAACGTTGGACTGCAGCTGAATCTGACGAAGACGATGTTCATGAGGAACGGACAAGTTTTTCATGCCTCGCTCAACGGAACGTATATCGCCGAATGCTCCAGCTACGTGCATCTGGGTCGCGAAGTCAATATGGCCAACGACCTAGCGCCGGAGCTGAGCAGGAGGAAACGAGCGGCTTGGGGAGCTTTCAAGAGCGTCGAAGAAGTCGCGAAGAAGACGAAGAACGTCCGACTCCGTGCCCACCTATGCGGCTCCACCGTTCTTTCTGCCCGACCAGGGCTATACGAAAGCAGAATGAACACGCGATCAGCGCCGCGCAGCGTGGAATCGAGAGGACGATGCTCGGAGCGACACGATTCACGCAAGTGGGAGAAGGCCTCCGGAGTTCTGAGCTTCGCCGACGTTCGGAAATCAGAGACGCTGTCGCGTGGGCCACGTTGTCCAAAAATAGGTGGGCCGCCACGTAATGCGAACTAGAATGGGAAGACATGGGAATGGAGGTCGACTGCCGGCAACTGCACCATCTTTGCTTCGCAGACGCAGACACCCTGTGGGCGAGGGCTGTTACCGACTGGGTTCCGCGGGATGTCAGCAGAACATCAGGACGCCAACCAACTTGTTGGTCGGACTTCTTCGTGAAAGCCCTGAACGACCGATATGACGCTCTTCTTGTCCCTCAAGCGAGGAGGATCCATTGGAGCACTCTGGCACGCGACAGATACGAATGGAGATGGAGACGCCCCGCTCGAGCTAGTCGATGATCAATGGAACGACATGTGATACAGGCAAAATGTAGCAAATAATAAATTGTAATAATGAATGGTAGTCCAAAAGAATGAATAAGATTAGCTAATATTAGGTTATAGTTAGTAGTCATAGATAATAATATACATATAGTAACAACAACAACTAAGGGTATCAACAAATAATAAAAACAGCCAGTAAAGAACGATTACCTCATATACACAATAATTGACAATTTTTCATTATTACTTGTTATTACTATTTGTTGCTACTCACTAATCTTTGTTATTATATATTACTATCCATCACTACCATTCATTATTTAGTCCTCATTTTTCTTGTTTAACACCGTTCATTCTCTGAGAGCTGGGAAAGGCAACCGCTGGACGGTCAGCCCCCTTTTTTTGGCGGAAAATCGCGAGGGATGGACGCCGAACGGCGCTAGATTGTCGAGGGGAGTCTACACTTGCGCAAGAGCTACGGTCGTTCTTCACGTGTCCGGACGACATAACCTAAGCGTTTCACGGCTACTGCTGGACAATCCGCTCCTTGTGACGTCATCAAAGCTCGGAGGGACAACCGCTGGACACACGGCGTCACAATCTATCCTACGAGAGGCCAGATTACACTTGTGACACCCTGCTTCGAGCTGAGAGGACGAAATCAATTCTCGCGAGCCTGCTTTCCCTTTTTGTTCAGTCATCTTACTATATATGTATATAATTGTTAATGTCACGTGTCCGTCACGAGGAGGGAGAAGCAAAGCAAAGGGATGTCTTCGACAGGGCGTCGTATGCCAGTCGGTCTTGCTTTGAGTCTAACCAACTGCTGTCAAATTTATCACTAATTGTTTGTTATTATTTATTATTAATCATCGCTGCTATTTAATGTTTAATCCTATTCAATTTTATTAGTTACTATTCATTACTACTTTTCATTGGTTAATATTATTCATTATTTATTGTTATCTACAATTGTTTTTTATGGTTATTGATCAATACAAATACAATACCCACCATAAGGATGGGAAAAAGGGCGCGGTAAGCGTTGTCTGCGTTCTTTCTGTTCTTCTGCTGTAGCCGTCTTGATCTTCATCGTTTTAAAAAACTCACATACCGTGATCTCGACGAGATCTACCCAGTGCCGCAAAAACATTTTTCGTTACTCCATTTTTGGCCGCTATTTTTCGAAAGCGCGGGGGACACTTCGCGACCCAGATACACACAGCTGGAGCATTCGGAGATGTTTGCTTCGTTGAGCGAGAATGGGGCATCAGAATGGACGTTCCTCATGAACATCGTCTTCGTCAGATTCAGCTGCAGTCCAACGTTCCCACATACACGATCGAAGTCGGCAGCATTCGCTCCGCCTGACTGATGCTCGGTATTATGAGCACGATGTCGTCTGCGAAGCAAAGATGGTGCAGCTACTGGCAGTCGACCTCCACTCCCATGTCTTCCCATTCTAGTTCGCCCATGACGTTTTCGAGGGTGGCGCTGAAGAGCTTCGAGGATATGGTACCCCTCTGCCGAACCCCTCCCTTCACGTTGATGACGTTGTCGTTGTAGAATGGTGAGATCTTGGTCGTGGGCACAGACGTCAGTTGGTAGTTGCCTGACGCTCGTGCTGCTGCACACTGGCGTATCAGCTCGAGTTAGAGAAAAACATTTCTTGGTGGTCCTCAAATTCTCGGCTCCCTTAGCACTATCGCAAAAATGATGCACGAAGCGGTCGTATTCCTCGTCGATGTTGTCCATGACGGTATCGTCCCAAAGGCCGGCAAGAGAGGTGTACATTCCCCAGTTGATGATTGCTCTGGAACTCCTCTTCTTGAACTTTGCGGCCTTCTCTCCTTGACATTAAAAGCAGAACCTCGCACGAAGGAGGCGGTGATCCGATCCCGTGTTGAACTTGGGGACAACGGAGACGTCGGTCAGGCAATACCTGCGGTTGAAGATGATGTGTTCGATATCGTTGTGGAACTGGGCACCGGGAGATTCTCAAGTCCATCGTAAGGCGGGAGGCTTCTGGACCTGCGACTTTCCGTTTATGGTATGATCGACATGGTGTTGATAACAGTATTCACTAATTTCACTATTATAATACAAGTGCTCAGCCACGCCTACCGGCGTGCTTCGCACTTGCGCGCTTTTTGTATTCGTATCTTTGGCACGGTCACGCAGTACGCGACGCTTTGTCGTGTATGGGCGGCTCTCCTGTATCCCTGGCCAGGAACATGTGAGTAACCAGACCACCGCTAAATCTCAAGCAACTAAACCCGCGCCCCAGTCCTCCGCGCGCCGGAGGTGGACTTCTACGACGTCGGTTGCATCCACCTCCGGCGAGGGGCCATCTAATCTCGGAGTTAAACTACTCAGGACGTCATTGGAATCGGACTACCGGAAACTCCCTCCCACCACGACACGGAAACTGCCTGTTCGTCTGCACTTACAACTGTCGTTCGATCGCATCTGAGCAGGATCTTCGGACACTGCTTTACAGAAGCCGCAACATCAAATACGACGTTATCGCCCTGCAGGAAACGAAAGGCAGAACGGAAACCATAAGAAGGACCGACCACAACGAGCTTCTCATTATCGGAGCGCTACTACAGAGTTGTCGTTGATGACTTTAACGCTATCGTCGGAACGAATGATCACGACGAATGGAGGCTAGGACCACATGGAACTTCCTCAAGGAACGAAAACGGAGAGAGCCTGATAGACTTCCTATCCGCGTGCCGTCTCTACCATGAAAATTCTATGTTTAAGAAGCCTTCAAACCGACGATGGACCTGGGAAAGCCCAAATGGAGAAACACGTTCGGAGATCTGCACGGCGCACTTCAAAGGCTCGCTGGACAGTCTTGGAGCAGTTACTGAGTAGGGCAGCTGCAAATTTGCGATAAAACTCCCCAAACGCTCACTCTACAAGCTGTCGCTCGATCGCTCTACAGGTTGTCGCGCCCACTGGAAACCTTTGTAGCCTTATACTACTCGATAGTACATTGTATCGAGAAAGGAAAAAAAGAATCCAGTTTCGTTATCACACAGTCCCGACATCAGGATACACCACACAGTTGTAAGCAACACCATATCAGATAAAGCGGCGCATAGTTGACCTGTTTCTTCAGTCCTTCGTTTAAATTCAGGAGATGAATGGAGGCAGTGCAAAACAAGAGAGCGATTAGTCACCATTTCCGTTCCGTCTTCCGGCACAAAAGAGAGCGGAGCACAGAACGGAGCGAAATGACTAAAAAACGGCCGAAAACCGGAATTCGGAACACGGAAACGGAAATTCCGCACATCCCTGGTGATATGGATAAGAACATGGACATTTCTGCGTATGCAGAGGCCAGCGCTAGTCAAGCGATTAAGAACTCGGAGTTTCTTCTTTTTTTGGGAAACCTCGTTGTGTTCACTGCAGTCGAATTTTGTGAATTGTCGGTGTAGCTATCTATCCCGACTGCCGCCCACCAATCTAGTTTGCCGGTTCGTCTTATTGCACCACCTGCCTCCAGTTGTTAATCTTGCTATCCTGAACTGTTTGGTGACCCTAGTACAAGCACTCATGTGGAGTGCTAACTTTATCGTTTCCTCTGCTACATACAGCCACTTTATAGGGTGCTTTCTTTTACTCTTTCGGCTTAGTACTTTAATGAACACTCGCCTCATGTCTCTTCTGATTCAGATGTGTTTGCCGCCGATTAAGAGTGCGCATGCTGATCTACAGTCGCCTGCCACACCGACGCACTTCGAGGCTATCACCGAGTCAATACTTCGCGATGCTTCCGTACCTCAGACCGTTTATTCTTTTTCTAACTGAGGACAGAAAACAACACCAAGGCATGTTTAACTTTGTTAAAGGTGTTGCTAAACCATTGCGACCCTTCAAATGAGATCAGTCTTAAGAATGCCATAGCTCAAAATTCCAGCATGCCAATTCTTCATCCTTACTGATTGATCATCAAAAATCACCACCACATGTTCCTTCTGCTACCTCCAATCCTCCTCTACCGGCCACCTCTGCTCCTTATAAGGAGGTGGAGTGTTTGCGATGTGTTATCATTTCTGGTGCGCTTGAAAGTCAACCTGCCATTTCTTCTCAACGTGCCCTTCATGATTTCCCTCTTGTTCGTGAATTAAGGGAACATTTGTACGCGATGCTAATCCTGTTGCAATCCACCGTTTAGGAGTTCCTATAAATGGTCGTAGTCGTTTAATTAAGCTTGTATTACCTGCCTCATATTATGCTAAAACTACAATACCGCTCAAATTCTTTGCAAAAAAGACGCTTTGCGACGGATTAATCCGTCACAAAGCGTCGCATTGCCATAACTCTTTTCAAAGTTGTTTGTTTAAAATCTAATTAACACCATTTTCTATCCAGCAATCTAAACATCATCTAAAACGATTGCACAGTGACCTAGTTATGAAGCTTTTGCTTCCTCGGCTCCGCTAATTGATTTACGACCCCTCCGAGATCCCCAATGGCATGTCCTTAAGGCTTTTCGTTGACGAGGTTTATCGAAATTCAGAAATCCTCTATTGTTTCAGCAGATCTGTATTTGTTACGTATCAAGTGTCATTGTGGTACTAAATAATGCCAAGTTTGAATAACATAGGGCCGATTTCGGATAAGCGCAAACGCGCGGAAACCTAAGATTCAGTTAAGAATTACTCAAGTAGTAGCTTGCTACAGAAGACAGTATTCCACTATTCCATTTCGGAAACGATAGTCTTTATAAAACGTCTAAAATGGCTTTGAGAAATAGACAGAAATTGCTAGATTTTCTGTTTCCAACAAGGGATTGGTCCAATCTCAATACGCGGCGTAGGATTTCTTCTATCTTTGAACTTCGGTTGCTCCTGTACAGGATAAGTATGAAAGCCGTGTTTTTTATGGTTTACAGTAGACCACAAGCACATTCAAATCTAAAAAGAACGAAAAGATTTTGGCCGTTCAAAGTAGATTTCTATGCGGCCAAAATTTGACGAAAACAACAGAAAATTTTGTTTCAGTCGCTTACCTCTTTATGGATGAGTTTATTCGAAAAATCAACTGGACAGCATTTCTCAGCTCGTTGCGAGCTTTCCACAGATGTAATATTGTCCGTATTCAAACTGAAAACCATTTTCACCTCTTCGGCCGCCGAAACAAGTTTGGCGCTGCGCTTCGTCCCGAGTGCGGACACGGCGGCGGGCCGCTCGCTGCCCTTGCGACCTCCCGCGGCACTCCACATGTCGTATATCGCCTATTTACAGTATTCACACTTCCGTGGAGTGCCGCTAGAGGTCGCAAGGGCAGCGAGCGGTCGAACAAACTCATCCGTAAAAAGGTAAGCGACTGAAACAAAATTCTCTGTTGTTTTCGTCAAACTTTGGCCGCATAGAAATCTACTTTAAACGACAAAATCTTTTCGTTCTTTTTAGATTCGAATGTGCTTGTAGTCTACTGTAGACCACAAAAAACACGGCTTTCGTACTTATACTATACAGCAGCAACCGAAGTTCAAAGATAGGAGAAATACTACGCCGCATATTGACACTGGACCAATCCCTTGTTGAAAAAAAAACGAAAATCTAGTCATTTCTCTACATTTCTCAAAGCCATTTTACATGTTTTTCAAAGACCATCGTTCCCACAATGGAATAGTAGAATACTGTCTTCCGTAGCAGCCTACTAGTTGGGTAATTCTTAACTGAATCTTAGGTTTCCGCGCGTTTGCGCTTATCTGAAATCGGGCCTATGTTATTCAAATTTAGCACTATTTAGTACCACAATAACACCTGATGCGTAACAAATACAGATCTGCTGAAACAATAGAGGATTTCTGAGTTTCGATGAACCTCGTCAACGGAAAGCCTTAAGGACATGCCACTGGGGATCTCGGAGGGGTCGTAAATCAATTAGCGGAGCCGAGAATGCAAAAGCTTCATAACTAGGTCACTGTGCAATCGTTTTAGATAATGTTTAGATCGCTGGATAGAAAATGAGACGGGGCTTCTAATGGTGTTAATTAGATTTTAAACAAGTAACTTTGAAAAGAGTTACAGCAATGCGACGCTTTGTGGCGGATTAATCCGTCGCAAAGCGTCTTTTTTGCAAAGAATTTGAGCGGTATTGTTTGTTGCACGGAGCTAGCTGGCTGCGGAACTTTAGAGTTTCTAGTCTTTTCCTCAGACCGTCTCTCCCTAAGCAGGAGGGGTACCGTCGGAGGAATAAAGGCTCACACGTAAGAAGCCTCAAAACCCTCATATTCCTTCCTCATCAAGTCAATCTCACTCTCAACCTATGTCTGTATCTGCTGCGGTTGACCCTAATGCTGCTTCGTTATTGTTGCTCCTACAGCTGCCAATCATGTTGACTGTCCTTCTACTACAATTGCTATGTCGTTAAACGTTAAGTGCTTCCTCGGTAGTAGTTTGACAGGTTTTCTAATCAATATTCGCTCATCCTGTAAGAATGGGGGGGGGGGGGGTGCATTCAAGTTTCTTCTTGATAGCCAGATTTGATATAGTTGCCTTATGCGAAACCTGGCTGTGGTTCGGTTTTGAGCGCACCGCTTCCTCGGGTGGGTTGCCTGTGCAGTCTGAGATCTTCCGTTGTGGTCGCAGAGAAAAGACAGGTGGAGGAGCTGCCCTGCTTATCAAAAAACTACTTTCTCCCATAATGGTCTTCCGAGAATCTGTCCTCAATGGATATAAAATCAGATGTTGTGATGTTGTTTCAGTCTATTTCCTAGATGCTGTTGTGGCTTCGCCTACTGCAAACCCGCAGACATGCTAAAGGATAGTGGTAAGGGACGGGTTACTCAATCTTTGGAATGCGCCACGTATTCTACTTCCAGTGGAGGCAATTTAAGTGTATTTGGCCAAACGACTTGATAATGACTTGCTATGGCTGGCCGATGAGCAAGTCAGAGCTTTATCTTCCTAAATAAGCCTGGTACCAATTCACCGACCCCGGAGGGATGGAAGGTTTGGTTGGCTACCAAGAAAGTGGAACCAAGAACCTAGTATAGGGTGCAAGCGACAGCCGGCGCCTCTTCCGACGGCGTTCAACACGCCTAAAGTCATTCTATTCCTTATCTTTGCTTTCCTCAAATCCACACGTGGATCACAAGGTAGAGTATTCACTGTCCTAATACGTAGCCGCACCCATTGCTGGTCCGCCGATACAAATACCGGTGCTAAGAAAAGCGCTACTCTGCTCTAACATCCATCGCCTTACCCAACCGATTGACCTGATGGACACGAGAAAAGCCACCGACCGTAAAAAGGCGATGCCATTTTGCGGAGCGCTCGAGGTGAGATAGGTCAATATGTATATGTAAAAGATACTAGATGAAGGTGTAGTAGTGACTGCAGACGTCTATCGCAAAGCTACCAATTTTGTAAGTCCACTTCGAACAAACAACTGGATAAACCGTTGTGTAAAGCTAAAAGATTAAGGACGACGCGAAATGTGCCACGAATTCCATTTCTACGGGATATTGTGGAGCATTTTGGATGCGTATTGTGCTTATACTTGATTAGGAAGTCAGAGTTTTACCCTCCCCAGATAACTGTGTTAGCAATTCACCAACCGCGGTGGAATGGAAGCCCTGAGCGGGAAACCCGAAACAAGAGCCTGAGTCGGAGTGGAGACGAAGCCGGCGCCTCCTCTGACTGCGCTGCCTACGAATGGGTACTTCTAAAAATACAACGGCAGACTGCATGTTGCAAGCTTGAAAGTTGAGTTGAGAAAATGTGGCTGTGCTTTAGTTCCCTTCCCACCATTCTCCGCAAGGCTGGCTCTCTCCGATCATCATCTTTTCGTCAGCATTCAAAGCTATTCATCTATTTGAAGGGGCTACATTTTATAACCTACGACTACATCGGTGAAGCGCCTAATGTGGTAACCGTTCAAGGCTTCCTACGCTTTTGGTAGCACGGCCACTTCGACCCATCAACAAGATGGTAAAGGTCGACCAATATAGATGATTCGTCGTCACGGAATAAATGTTGGGAAATAAAATATACTGTGCCCAAATGCCCTAGAACGTACGTATCGACGTTACATCTCTGCAACCTCGCTCCAAGTTTGTATTTTATTTGGTTTCTTCTATTATAGCAAAAAAGCTGAGGCTACTGGAACTACCAAGACATTTATAGAAAATGCGTGAATAACAAACCTGCTAGAAATTCTTTGCTCGTACCTACAAGATGAGAAACAGAGGGACAGGACACATTCACGATTGTAAATGTTTCGTGCCACTGTTTCGCAAGCTGCTGCCGTATTTTACTTTGAATAATTTTTTCACAGTATTCGCTAGTATCTCCGTAAAAGGAATGAATCGTGCTTTCATGTTCCACCATCTAATAGTCGAGACCAGAACAGAAGCCAACTACTCACACTTTCGCAGCGTTCCTTAGCACTAAAATGATGTAGAAGTTAGGGCTCGATTTGTAGCCATATCTCATAAGGCGCTTTGAGCAGAGAACGAAAGAAACTGCAAATGCACCTCAGACTTTTTGTACTCGTCCCATAAGCGGTTGTTGATGATTCGAGCGGCCTCGAGCAGTTGATGACAGCACGTGAGTTCGAAGCGCTCCAGGCACCCTTGCTGACCGTCGTGCGCAGGAACGCTCGACCCGTTCGTCAGGAATGAACTTGGTTCTGATGGCAGCATCCGTGTGCCGGTTAAGCTGGACACAATTTCACGTAGTTTCGACCTCCTGAACGGAAGATGCATGAAGAATTCTTTAGATTCCGCGCTACATAGACTCCGATCGTGACATATAAAATGCAATATTTGCCTGATAGGGAAATTGACTCTTCAAGATTAGAAGTTCAGTGCGCGCAGATGCCCAAGCAAACACGAAGAGCAATTTCAAAGAAAAATAAAATAATACGAATGAGAAACACATCAGTGAAGCAGTTGGAAATTCGAGCATAGCATGGGCAGTGGCCTCCAACACTGCAAGTCCACAGTTCCTATCGCAAACTGCGGTACGTTGCTTCTAAGACCCTACTTTTTAATACCGTGTGTATGTCGAAGTGCTCACACAGAGTGACTTTTTGAGTTGTCACTCATCCTCCCAACACTAATCAGTATTTTTCCTCTCGATTCATCGAGTGCCGCCTTCAGTCATTGTGCTCTGCCCTTTTCCCAATACGCTCTTATGGCCAGCTCACCATATACAGCTCCTCTGGGTGAGTTGTCATTTTCTGTTTCTGACATTTATTCTTATCAGGTCCGGTATACATCCAATTATTGTTTTAGCTGCAGTGCACCTGTAGTGCATAAATAAATGAATAATGAAATAAAATACTAGTAGTGACACCGTGCGTTCAACCGCTACACTGTCGAGCACAGTGGGCGCTGGGAGTTACTATATGTGGACAGTTGAAGCGAAAGCAAAAGTTCGAGAGAAGTTTTTTTGTTTCTCGGTGAAAAGACAGCCGAAAACCGGCGGAAGCACCAAGAAGCGAAGAAAGCTGTAAAGAAGGCCGTGGCTTTTGCAAAAGGCACTCATTGTGGAGATGTCTATGAGAAGCTCGGGTCACGCGATGGCGAGAGGTATTTGGACCGACTTGCTAAGACCCACCATCGTAAAGCCGAAGATATTGAAAAGTTCTTTGGCATCAATGATGAGCCCCTAATTTTCGACGCCTTAGCCCATGCTATAGCGTCTCAGATCTTTGAACGACGACGAAGCTTGTCGGAACTGCGGAGGCCTTCTCCGCGTCAGTCGTGTCACTCCGAGCATCGTCCTCTCTATTCCACGCTCTGGAGGCCTTGGTCGTGAATCCACCGTACAGCTCTCAAAGGACTCTGATGTATTGAGTAGGAACCCCTGAGTGAGCAGGTCGTCGATGACCGCTTCAGTTTCGACGGAGTCGAATGCCTTCTTCAGGAACGTAAGGCACAGCGGCAGCTTGTACTCTCGCGACACTTCGATGAGCTTCGTAATGGTGTGTATGTGGTCGATCGTGCTGAATCCTCTCCGAAATCTTGCTTGCTCGCATGGCTGTCCTTCGTCCAGCGTTCTGCTGATCCTATTCAGGATCACTCGAGTGAACAGCTTGTAGACTACGGACAGCAGGCAGATCGGGCGATAGTTGAAAATGTCGTGCACGTCTCCCTTCTTGAACAGCAAGACGGTCTTGCTGGTCTTCTACTGAGATGGAACCTTGCACTCCGACAGTTAGCGCGTGAAGAGCCGTGCCAAGGTGTTGATGAGCGTAGGAGGTTCTTCAGGTGTTCGGATCTGATCTTGTCGGGAGCGGGTGCTGTACGTTTCTTCACCGACGAGATGGCGTGTCGGATCTCGGAAGGGAGAACAGAGGGGACGACGTATCCATCCTGCGGAAGATGACGTGGGGGCAGGTGGACGTGGCTATCGAATAGATCGGAGTAGAAGTCGTGGATGACCTTCTCCATGGTCCTTCTGGAAGAGGTGACGGTTCCGTCAGGACGTCGGAGAGCGGTCGTCTTGGTCTTGAAGTTGGCGAAGTTCCGACGGGCATTACGGATGCTCAACCCTGCCTCTGCAGCTTCAGCCTACACTTCCGCCCTTCTTTCCCTAAGATCCTCCTTTATCGCCACTCTGCATAGCTCGGACGGCAGTTGGTAGCTGCCCGATGCTCGCGGTACTTCAAGTTGGCGTATCCACTCGAGAGTTTCCGGAGAGAGACGCCTCTTGTTGGTCTTCCTTCTCTTGGTCTATCCTTGTAATCGGACCAAAATGTATGTACAAAGATTAGCACCAAGGCGCCTCATCCCCTTGATCCATATTTTTGCAGCGATGTAAGAACGAGTGCGGAATGACTGCTAAAATCAATATGAATAATGATGCTGTAGAGTTGACGTAGCGGGATATAGCTAGACTCTGTTCGAGGGTATCAAAGCCGAAGTAGATGCTTCATGTAGCCGTCTCTCAGCCACAGACAATAACACAAATCCGAATGGAAGCCTACAATTTATGATTGGTTTGGGAAAGTGTTTGTGTGGCAGAGTACCAGCACAATCAGTGTTCGCACGCTTAAGCAGAAGGAGCGTTGAAATCGTGCTGCTATGACAGCTACAACTGTTCATTGTCGTGCTACAAATGAAATCTACCCTGAACAACAATATCAGTGACATTGCCGAGAGGCTCATGCGCTGAGGGGTCTCTGTGGGTTAAAGGACGGCTGCGGAAAGCGTGGGCAGCTCGAGCAGGTGGCAAGCATCGCCTTGAATTGCAGATAGATCCTAAAACCGGGTGCAAAAAGCCTCTTCATCGGAGTGTTAATCGGCAAAGGAACTACATTTTCACTGGAACGAAAAGAATGAAGGGAAATATTAGATGAGATTTCGCATTTCAAGGCCGCCCAGAGCGTCACTCGTAACTCTTCCTCAGCTGGCGCCTCCATTTCGGCTCAACATAGCTGTACCGACTTTCCTCTAGAGGAGAACTTAGTTGAACGTCAAAGATTGTTTATGGACTACTTCTTCTTCAGTCTGTCCCACTTCGTAGTAGGGTCATAACGCCACCTTTCCCGATCCAGCGCTAGATTATGGTGGATATATATGGTAGGATACCAGCAACCTTCTGGTCCATATGTAACGCATCAGACCAGCACTGCTTTGGGCGCCCACAAGGCCGCTTTCCAGACACTCCACTTCCAACTTAAGGCCTATCTTGCGGTCGCTGTCTTCTTTTCCACGCAGAACGTGGCCGTACCATCGCAAGCGAGCTTCGCGCATCTTGTCCGCTATCGACGCGACACTGAGTTTCTGCCGAACGACATCGTTTCGACATCGTTTTGCGCGTGACTCCATCCGTCCGGCGCAGCATCTTCGTCCCCATGACGAGGCGCCTTTGAATTTCCTTGGACGCAGGCCAGCACTCAGGCCCGAACCTCACTACTGGCCGGACGACGGATCTATACATTTTTGGATTCAAGCACTCTGCTATTTTGCTTTCGCGGAGTACACCAGCCGCGAAGTGTATCGCAAGTATCGAAGTATCGCGAGAGTTCAAACTGCCGCTGTACCTTACGTTCATCGACCTGATGAAGGCGTTCGCCTCGGTTGAGGTTGAAGCTGTCGGAAGCCCTGATTACTTAGGGCGTTCCTGCTCATAACATCAGAGTACTTCGAGAACTGTGCGGTAGATTCACGACCAAGGCTTCCAGAGCGTGGAATCGAGGGGACGATGCTCGGAGTGCCACGACTCACGCCGAAAAAGCTTCCGCAGTTCCGACGAGCTTCGTCGCTGCTCAAAGATCAGAGACGCTGTAGCATGGGCTAAGGCGTCGAAAATTAGGTGGGCCGGCCACGTAATGCACTTCGCAGACACCCGCTGGACGAGAGCCGTCACTGACTGAATTACACGGGATGTCATGAGAACACCAGAAAACCCACTAACGCGCTGGCTTGACTTCTTCGTGAGAGCCCCGAACGAACGATATGACGCTCTTCGTGTCCCTCGAGCGAGAAGGATCCATTGGAGCACTCTGGCACGCGACAGGGGACTATTGAAGACGCTGCTGGCGCCCGCTTGAGCAACTCGATGATCAACGGTACGATAGGTGATACAGGTGATTCAAAGATGGAATCATAGTGGAATGCGATTATTAGGCGCCGAAAGGAGTTGGACTCCATCTCTCCTATGTGTTATGATCAATGAGAATCTGGATAAATTATCATGCCTTCAAAGTTTCTCAAATGGTCAAACTAATTAGCTAGTATTTGAATCTGCTCAGAAGGTGGATTAACGGATGTTATGACCCTTAGTCATTTTCCTCTTCTTCCTCAGCGTCTCTCCTGCTTTGTAGCGAGGCCCGCTGTTCTGATGCGATGACGCCACTTTTCCCGATCCAGCTACAGGGTGCGTAAAAAGTATTGACGCAGTAAATGGCGGTTGTGCAAACAGTAATGCGCAGCAAATTTCGAAATATTCATTTGAGAAATATGGAAAATGATCTTGCAAACACGACAGAATAAGTCGTAATTAACATCGACTCCTTTACTGTGAATACAGGAGCGAAAACGACGGAGAAATTCATGAGCACGCGCCGCTAGTACTCGCTTGGATTTCGTCCCGTGCTTTTAACAGGGTAGCCTTCTGTGACTGGTCACTTCTGCTGAAAGTAGCCCAGACCTCATTCTCCAAAATCGCCTAAAAGGAGCAATCCAGCGGATTCATGTTTAAGCTGTGTTCGTCTGAGAAGCTGTCCACACCTGCGCGCGTTACCTGTTTGCCGTTATCGGACAGAGATTGATAATTTTGGATTCGAACGCTATCGTGCTTGGACATATTGTAATCATCATCTGTTATGACAGAGCCGCGGCTGACGTTTGGATTTCTGACCTCTTTCCTCACCAACCGTTTCGAACAGCGCCTAATTCTCTTGTTAAGGAAGTGATCAGCTGTCTGGGGAACAGACAAAAAAAGGGCCACCGTAACGATGACGATCATGTTTCTTCAGTTATTTCCTAAGTGTTTTTTTGAGCACAATACAGACAACAAAAATAACACACAAAAACCTAGAGGGGTGGAAAGAGAAAGCTGGAGTTGAAACAAAAAGTAGGTGCGTCAGTACTTTTTACGCGCCCTGTATATATCAGGGTGGATACCAGCAACCTTCTGGTCCATATGTAACGACCAGCGCTGCTTTGGGCGCCCTCAAGGCTGCTTTCCTGACACTTCCAGCTTAAGGCCTATCTTGCGGTCGCTGTCTTCTTCTCCACGCAAAACGTGGCAGTACCATCGCAAGTGAGCTTCGCGCATCTTGTCCGCTATCGACGCGACACCGAGTTTCTGCCAAATGAATGGTTTCGGATGCGGTTCAGGTGCGTGACTCCGGTTGTCCACCGCAGCATCTTTGTCTCCATAACGCTGAGGCTCGTGTCAAATTAGTCGCAGGTCAAGACTCAGCGCCATACATTGCTACTGGCCACACGACTGCTCTGTAGATTTTTGACTTCATGTGCCCTGCTATCTTCGTATCGCCACTTGAACCAAGCTGCACTCACGAGTGAATTCACTTCAGTCATCAGATTGCCATCTGATGCTACTGCTGATCCCAGGTACATTAAGACCAAAGAAGGTGGAAACTCGATGTCGTTAACGTTGATGGAGCTGGATTCGGTCACGTCCGTCGTTAGGTACTCGCTCTTCTTCACATTCAATTTGACTCCAAAACACTCCAAGCAATCACACCAAGCTTGCGCCTCTAGCTCGAGCTCACCTTTATCTTCGCAAGCGACAGGGATGGGAAACTCCATCGAGGTTCCAGCTGCAGTTTGAACTCTGTCTTTGGACAAGAGTAGAGAATTTGCACCTACTCCATGAGCTCTTCAGGAACTCCATGATGTCTAAGGGTGTACCATGTCACTTCGAGCGGTACGCGATCAAAAGCCTTCTCCAAGTCGAGGAAGGCGGGTACTTATGAAGCAGAGGGCCCGTGGTGCCGTGGGGCTGCCGGGAAACATGTTAACGCGGCAACGGCAGCGGAAACGCGACAAACCCAAGGCACCCGAGGACGGGTGCTTCATAAGTACCAGCCCCGTGGTGCCGTGGGTTTGCCGCGCTAACGTGTTTCCCGGCAACCCCACGGCACCACGGGCCCTTTGCTTCACAAGTACCGGAAGGCGATATGCTCTGGCTTCTGTTGCTCGCGGTGCTTCTCTGATTAAGAGTAAGAGGAGGCGGGCGGCATGTATGGCATCAATGGTGCCACAGTCAGCTACGGAGGCACATTGAAGGGAAGAGTCTGAAGCAGGGGTACACACAAAGTTTTGGGCGTAAAATTTTTTAACGAATTTGTTTTAACAGAAAATTTTACTTAAATTTCCGGTGAATCGTTAAATTTCGTTAAAACATACAATAGCTGCAATCTAAATATTTTTTCAGGTGAGAAAGTCTGGAGGAACGCTTTGTGTTTCTCCTTCAACAAGTGAATAACTAAAGTTCAACGAACGCAATGTAACATACAAAGTAACAAACTATTCACTAACAACAAAGAGTGGACTGAAAATAAACCACCAACAAGAAATTAGAGTTCAAATTAGATCAGGCAGAGCCCGGAGTCTCTATCCTTTCCTAGTTTTCTGCAAAACCGTTTTATATGACTATTATACGAGCATGTACATACAAACGTCAGCTCGCGAAGTACTGAAGGAACGGCGCAATAGGCTCGGGTGATGGTCACCTTGTACATAGTGGATATTCGGCTCCGCAAGACGGCAAAAGTATGTCCATTTACATCAGAAGTGGCCTAGCTCAGTTCGTCATTGGGGTAGGTCTCACGACGCTGCATGAATCTTTTTTGCACGGCACAAACGTTGTACAAGGCTGTACTACAAGATAAGCCAGTCCGAGCTTGTCTGCGCAGAAGAAAATAATAAGAATGCAGTTAAAATCCTGCAGATGCAATGTTGACGTTCAGGAAAAGTAGCTTTCCAATTTTTCGCAAATCATTCAAAATACGTCCAGCGGCTGAGAACATTCCCTTGGTTTCGACTGTTCCAGGTCGCGAGCAAAAATATTTTGGGATAAGCAGCTGCAAGTAGGGATAGGCAGATCTTACGAGGAGACCACAACAGTAACTAAGTGGATTCGTTGACGTGCTTGGTATTTCCGCAATAAACTTTTCTAGCTCCTCAGTAGGCTACTCCCAAAAATTTAAATCTAAAGTTTAGTTTATTTAAATTTAAATCATCAAAGTCGTGAGAAATCACATACTTTACTTTACTTACCTTGATGGTCCTTTTGTCGGCTGGAGGTCTTCTCAGCGCAGACCACAACTCTTCCAGACCGCTCGATCTCTGGCTGCTTGCATCCAATGAGGTAGACTCCGCTCTCTGAAAGATCTTGAGATTGAGTCTGCCCATCGCGTTGGCGGTCGTCCCAGTGGTCTCTTATGGTCTCTCGGGAGCCATTCTGTGACACGGAAGACTCCATCTATCGTCTTTCGTCGAAGCAGGTGTCCGGTCCAGCGATATTTGGATTTCTTCATGTACTGCAGCGGGTCTGCTAATTGCGATTTCTCTCGTAGCTCCGAGCTTCGTAGGCCTTCTTGCCGTTGCTGACGAAGGCTTGTTCTCAGAAGACATGTCTCCAGTGTACGATGGGTAGTTTGCATTGCTCTGGCGATTGTCTTGCTGTAGGGCCAGGTTTCCGTCGCGTAACACATCGCAGGCAGCACAGAGGCGCTGAATATCGAGGCCCTGAGGCCGGCATCCTTGACCTGATCGGTCACTTCGCGAATCGAACTGGAGGCTGCCCATGCTGCGAGTCTCCTGCGGGCGATTTCAGGAGCGAGGACGTTATCCATGTTCAGCTCTCTTCCCAGATAGACGTAGGAGTCGACCTGTTGTAGAGCGACTCCATTTAACCTTACGAGTCCCGTGTCACACCACCATAAATTGCGTTTTGGACATATTCATGTCCACTCCAATCTTCATACCTGCCACATTGAGCTCGTTCAGCATTTCCTCGACTTCTACCGTGCTGGTAGAGATGAGAACAACATCGTCGGCGAAGCGAAGGTTGCTGATCCGTTTACCGTCGACAAGGTAGCCTTTATCGTCTCAGGTCAAGTCCTTCATGACATCCTGGAGTGCCGCTGTGACTAGCTTAGGAGAAATCGTGTCTCCCTGCTGTACTCCTTTCTCCTTTAGGAATCTTAAGCTTTCGATCGAACAACTGGATGGTGGTCAATGTGTTCGAGAAGCATTCGTCGAGAAGACGGATGTAGGGCGATGGTATACCAGCATGCACAAGCGCGTTCAGAATGGCGTTGATTTCCACAGAGTCGAACGCTTTCCGGTAATCCACGAAGACAAGGACAAGTGGGAGGTGGTATTCGCGGCTCCATTCGATGAGTTGTGAGACGGTCTGGATATGGTCCATGCAGGAGAAATCCTTGCGAAACCCTGCTTGCTCCACTGGCTGATACTCATCCAAGCAACGCTCCATACGATTGAACAGTACCTTGGTGAAGATCTTGTACACAACCGAGAGAGGACTGATGGGTCAATAGCTGTTGATATCCTCCTGTTGACCTTTTTTGAAGATTAGACCTGTTTTCGACTCCTTCCATGAGTCCGGAATCCTACCAAGTCGAAGGTAGTGGTTGACGTGCTTGGAAAGAAGTGAGCAGAGGGCACTGCCACCCGCACGAAGGAGGTCAGCAGAAATGCCGTGCGGTCCGGGGGCAGTGTGTGGCTTCATCCTTTTGATGGCATGAGCAACTTCTGATTCCAGAATGGAAGGTACTTCCTCAGCTGGTGGCATCAAGCATTTCGGGACAGTGCTGGAAGAACGAAACAGATCTGTGTAGAATTCCTGAACGATGGTCTCAATCGCTCTTCGAAACGTTTGCGTTGTTCGATCTTTATCCACAAGGGCTGACATTATTGCCTTCTGTCGCAGAGATCTCGTTTGCAGCGGCTTCTAACAGCTTCAATCTTCTGTAGGCTTGAATGGACCCTTTCACTGCAATTCGACAGGCCTTCGAGATGGTGACTTTCTCTAGATGGAAGGATTAAGATCCAGTTTAACAGCTCTTCTTTGCTCCAAGAGTTTAATCGCATGTGCGTTGAGTCTTGAAGCAGACGGTGATGTGGCTTCGCGAGAGCTGCTAGCACATTTCAACAGTCCCTTGGAGAGAAGGTCGTAGTCTTCCGATGGATCTTCAAGAAGATCCCAATCATACGACTTTATCGCATATTCCAACTCCTCAGGTTTGAATGTGGGGATCCTCACCGGTGCCGGTTTATGAGTGTCACGCTTGAACATCCTCTTTTTGAGAGTCAGCTTCGCACGGACAAGACGGTGATCTGAGCCGGTGTCAAATGAAGGCAGCACGGAGACGTCAAACAGACTCCAGCTTCTGTTTGTAAGAACATGGTCGATCTCCGGACGTGTTTCTCCATTTGGGCTTTCCCAGGTCCATCGTCGGTTTGAAGGCTTCTTAAACATAGAATTTCCATAGAAGAGACGGCACGCGGATAGGAAGTCTATCACACGCTCTCCGTTTTCGTTCCTTGAGGAAATTCCTTGTGGCCCTAGCCTCCATTCATCGTGATTATTCGTACCGACGATAGCGTTAAAGTCCCCAACGACAACTTTGTAGTAGCTCTTCTCGTCGTTGACAGTCCTTTCGAATAGCTTGTAGAATTCCTCCTTTTCTTCGTCTGTCGCAGATGTTGGAGCATATCCATTTACGATGAAGATGGTTCCTTGATCTTTGGTTTCCAGATGAAGAACAGCCACTCGCGGATTGATGATATTGTAAGAGTCTACTAGGTGGTGCACTGTCGAATTGACGAGAAATCCAACTCCGCCAATATTTTTTCTGTCCACCTTTGCTCCGATAATGAGAAGCTCGTTGTGGTCGGTCCTTCTTATGGTTTCCGTTCTGCCTTTCGTTTCCTGCAGGGCGATAACGTCGTATTTGATGTTGCGGCTTCTGTAAAGCAGTGTCCGAAGATCCTGCTCAGATGCGATCGAACGACAGTTGTAAGTGCAGACGAACAGGCAGTTTCCGTGTCGTGGTGGGAGGGAGTTTCCGGTAGTCCGATTTCAATGACGTCCTGATAGTTTAACTCCGAGATTAGATGGCTCCTCGCAGGAGATGGATGCAACCGACGTCGTAGAAGTCCACCTCCTGCGCGCGGTGGACTGCGGCACGGGTTTAGTTGTTTGAGCCATGGCGGTGGTCTGGTTACTCACATGTTCCTGGCCAGGGATACATGAGAGCCGCCCATACACGACAAAGCGGCGCGTACTGCGTGACCGTTTGTGCCGTTAGCCATCACAAAGTGATGTTCACCCCTTCATCGCGATTAGGTGGCACATGAAGGGGCGTAAGAAATAAAATGAAAGTAAATATGAAATAAGATAACGCGCTATCCCCAACGTCACGTGGGCAAGCCCACAAGCCAAACCCAAATTGGCATTGGAGTGCAATATCTTCTCGCCAGGACTTGTTCATACTTCGCGACGGGAGCCACGGGCGATTTGTCGGCCAGGCAAATCGCTCCATTCGTTCACGTCGCGAAGTAGTAACATGGTCTTACGGCTGCGTTATAGCGAATTGTTTCTGTTTCATCTAACTCATTTCAATAGTTTTCTGGAGCGGTCCTAATCGAGAAGGTGAGGCCTGCAACACTAGTAAAGTATAAGAGGAGAAGTGATAGACTTATTAAGAAAACAGTCCGGTAAAAATTTCGTTAAATTTCTGAAATATTCCATCAAGTCGGTAAGCCAGCTTTTAACGAAAAATGTCGTTAATCCGTTAAATATGATAAATCGATAGCCGTTAAATATGCACCCACCTCCGGTCTGATGCGTATTTGTGAAAGGGGAGAGCGAGTCATATAGGAAGAATCCCACACCTCAGTTAGTATAAAAATGTGTTTATTTTTTGCCCTAGTTAAGTCGTTAAAGTTTAAGTTTAAGTCGTTAAACCCAAGGCGTAGGGGTCCTTTTAGTTAAAATGTAATTGGCACCTCACGAATTCGATTTTCGAAAATGTTTTTGCATTTCATTCTGTTGGTTGAGATTTGAAGTATTCTGACGCCTATACCATTTTCAGAGGTTTCCTGTGCAATTTTTAAACTGCATGCAGGCGTATTCAGCATGATGATGTATAAATGTTAATCACCAGTGGTACACAGTTACAAAGTGTATGAAGCAACACTGGGCACATACGGTCAGAGTATAAAAGCTACAGGTTCCTCACGCTTTGTTTTCATACATGGATCACTGACGACGGAAAAAACTAACCTGCTCAGATTTTCAAAAGAGACAATGATGTGACGTCGGAGGTGGTTAAAATGAGAAACGAGGTCAGTGGATCCCGCAAATTAACCTTAGCGGTACCGGTACACTCTTTTCCTCATGTTTGTCTATCACCTGAAAATATGAGGACTGCTGAAGGTTTTCTAAAAAACCAATAATGTCGCCGATGCTCGAGTGGTGATCCATCTGCTCACGTTTCCAGTTCATTGTAATTACAAGACCCGTACTCCTTGGGTTTAATGACTTGGCAAAAAATAAGCACATTTTTATACTAATTAAGGGGTGGGGATTCTCCCTATATGACTCGCTCTTCCCGTTCAGACATACGCTTTAGACCCTTCCCTTGTAAGAGGAGGCAAGCAGAGTGAATGGCATCAATGGTGCCACAACGAGCAACGAAGCTGCCCTAATTGCTGGAAAGCTGGGCGATGTCACGAATTCGTAAATCGACAATTCGCTCAAAGGTGTTCATACTGCCATGCCCGACTTATTATAAACCTCGACATGATGATGAATTTGTAGTTGTTCTTCCCTGAACTCTAGGCGAGATTGTTATCAGCGTTTATTAGGCTAACATTTATGATCTTGACAATATATCATCCCCAAATCAATGCGTTCCTCATTATGGGAGATTTTGTTTGGTTTCATGCAGACGAATTGTACAAAGAACTTTCAAGGTGGCCTACGTCTTACTCTCAAACGCCCGATGAAATACCTTTTTTTATTTATTAAACAAGTACAGGTATAGTCAAGCCATTCGAATTCATTTACAATTTAAGCTTTATGACAGCTGTAGTTCCACATAGATGGAAGAGCGCTATAGTTACACCAATATCGAAAAAGCCCCATTTAGGACACCACAGAATTATCGACCTGTTAGTGTCACATCTATGTTCGCCCGTCTTCGAAAAAATTCTTAAAAAGAGAATTGTTGCACACTTGGATCACCACAATAATCTCGGTAAACCAACATGGTTTTTAGAGAAAAAAAAAATCCATTGAGACAGCTATGCTACAGGCCTTGATTGACCAATGACATAGATGACATAGGATGGCTTGATGTGATTTATTTTGATTTTGCAAAAGCCTTTGATAGGGTATGCCATAAGAGACTAAAAGCTAAACTGATCATATTGGGCATACATCTTCAAATAATTTCTTGAATAGTTGAGTTTTTAGATCACAGAACTTGTACTGTACGCGTGAACTCCAAATATTCAACACCTCAACCGGCTCTTAGTGGTGTTCCACAAGGTTGCGTTCTATCCCCATTCTATTCAATAACTGTACCCATGAATTACCGTCACTAACAACAAACTGAGGAGTGAAATGCATAGCTTTTGCGAAGGATTTGAAAATTTACCATAGCTCACCAATCCATAATCAGAACCTTCTGCAGCGAGCTATAGATGCTGTTGATCGCTGGTCCCACGAGTGGCGGCTTCCTTTGTCAAAAGAAAAACTAGGATGCTCCATTTAGGAAGAACAAGTCCCGACCACACATACAAGTTAAGTAAAAATAAGACTACAAGCACTAATCAAGCAACAGATCTTGAGTTTCGCCTCGATGCAAATCTGGCTTTCGACGCGCATTGTGAACAAGTTGCAAATATAGCGATGGCTGTAGTACATAATCTCTTTAGAAATCTTCCACAAAAAACCCTCTGCCCATGTCAAAGCTTATAAGACCTACGTTAAGCCGATACTTGAGTATGGAACAACAATTTTTTACCCAGTTAAGAAGAAAAATGTACTTACCATAGACTTGAAAAAGTTCGAAACAGCTTCACTAGAAAACTACCTATTAGGATATGTGGCTTTGATTACCACGTTATTTTCAGCAGTGAAGTAAGAAACAAACAACTTGGGCAACAGACTCTTTCGTGCAGACGAAGAACGACCTCGTAATGGTTCACAAAATTCCCCGAGGTTTATGTGGACTTGATAAACGTGATTTCTTCATGGTGAGACCATCTAGAACCCGAGGTGGAGGACAGAAACTTTCACAAAGTACTGCGAAATTCTCAACTGGACATAATTTTTTTGTAAAGAGCAGGTTCGAATTACATGAAACTTGCTAAAAAATCAGATATTCCGTACAAGCTGAAGCCATTTATCGCGAATATAAGTCGATTCATAAATAATTCTAGAAATGACGAGATCTTGTGGCAGAGCCCCTCTTGGTTTGTTCTCTTCTCTATTCTTCATTCTCTGGGTGTTTGTTATCGCATGTAGTTTCTAATCATTGTATTACACTTTCGTCTGAATCGTTAGCCAATGTCATGTGGATGTTATTCTATACTGTTTCTAATTATATTGCTCTTTAAATGGATTTTGCCAGGTAATAAATAAAAAAACACGTTTTTGCGAGATTGCCTTCTTAGAGCCTGAATGGAAACAAAGTGGTCTCCCCAACCTACTGGATTTTGAGACTATTTAGACATTCACAAGGTGAGAAGGAGACAGCAATCGACCTCACCTAACCAAGAATCGCCGGGCGATCAGGGCAGTAGAGCTCGTGAGAGCACTAAAAGCAACCGCACTCTGGCTAGGATGCTAACCGGAGGTACGGCTCTCGGGTCAACTTTCGGGTTATATTTAGACAGTCCTCCTTCCGGTTGATTTTTGGGTCAGTAGCCTGTATCCAAATTGCCTCAAGGTCCTTCGACGCCAACTATTGGGTGTAGTTGTACTCTCGCAAAATTTTCAAATATTCGAATGGTTTAGAATACCCGCAATTTTCGAGCATTCGAATTTCGAATACATTTGAAAAACGCGATTTTTTGAACATTCGAATTCGTATCTTGATTCGAATATTCTATTCGAATATTCGAATATTTTCGAATGGAACATTGGGTTAAAGAAAGGAAAAAACATGGCTGGTGCTTTGGTGGCAATGACCAATAGACGGTTTACTCTGACGTAGTAGGAAATTTACATTCGTTTGCAAAGCGTTTAACGAAGTTTTAATGTGATCTTTCCACCGAATTCTTCTATGCCTGAAAGGAAGAAATATGTTGCGGTCATCAAACCAAACAACACGTCCTTAAAAAGTTTAGTTCTGTTTCATGGTCGACTGATAAATAGATTCCAAAGGCCATACCTTACCTTAGCCCAATAAAGGTCCAGGTGAAATCACACGGGATATAGCAGGTGTATGGTGAAGCGCTTACATTTGGTTAGAATTACTGGAGGTTACATACGGGCATCCACCTTTTCGGCTCACCATGGGACCCCTTACCATAGAACCCGTGGAAACTCTCAATGAAACTATCTGCTTCATCGGAGACCAAGGTCATCATGATGGAGATCTTCGAAACCGGAAGTTGCTATCTGATTCATCTTTTTAATCACATTATCTAAGAAACATGAAGTGTTCATAAGAAGGATCTTAGAGTTATGCGTATCCCTGAGAGGTTCTTGAGTGTTGTTTATGCATTATTTTTGATGGCATCGGAGAGTGCGGAAACTTTATAGGTCCAAATGATCTCCGTAATTTAGAAAAGTGGTCGTCGAATAGATGTGTATAATATAATAGCTGCCTTCTACAGTGCTTGCCTAACGATTGTTCAAGCCGAAAACTTGGCCGTAGTTAACCCCACTCCCAACAAAGTCAGACCCATAGTCAGCTCGGGCGTGCGTAGCATGGCCTATTTTTTAAAGTTTCCTTAATGAACGCCTCCGCGCCATATATTTCAGCACCACCCTTTTCATGGAACCGCCTACTTTAGTGCTCTTTGCGCCGCGTTTCAAAGTTTCAATTCAATTTACAATAGGAGCCATTTTCTTGCTCTAGAGTCTGTATCATGCAACAGATTGGGTTTGTATAGCTGATAGATCCCTGGAGTACATATGCTGCGCAAAAAAGGAAAGCTTGTCATAATTACCATACTATACAATAAAGCGCTAAGAGCTATTGATCGGCGCCGCGCAGAAATTAGTCATAGGATAGGTGAGAAATCGGAGAAAGTTAATCATAAAATAGCGAAAAATACCCAAAGGTTTTCTACGTGCTTGGGGATTCATAAGACGTAGACGTGCCGAAGGCGTCGCCCAAAGTGTCTGGGGATCCAGAAAACGTGCCATCCTCGTCACCCAACGTGCATGTGGATTCAGAAGACGTACCGAAGTCGTCGTTCAACGTGACTGGGGACTCAGATATCGCCGACAGTCACTTAACCACCCGAAGATGATGCCGATGTTGAGAAGAGTAATGGCGGTGTGGCGGTGGGGGGGGGGGGGAAGTTCTGGATGGCTTCATACCGCAAAACTACTCACGTGATCTTAAGGAAGGTAGAGCAAGGTTGGAACATAACAAGGTTCTTAAATATTGCCTTTTGTACTGCTAGGGAGGGAAGAAAGAGAATGAGCAAAGCAACTGGCTTGATGTGATTGTCCTTAAGCGGCTTTCACACTGCCGTTGCTGCTGTTGCGCAACTGATGCCGTAATGATGAAGCATACCGCAAAGACGCAGAGGAGCAACAGCAGCTACGAGGGGGGCTTTCACACCTCTGTTGCCGCAACCCTGCATCAGCAACACCGGCATCGGTTGCACAACGGTTGCGTGGCCTCAGCAACGTGGAATGATCGCCATCATTCCTTGTTGCTGATACTCGTCAACGGACGATATCACAAGTCTTGTCTCATTATCTTATCTCACCGCGTTGCGGCTGCAAAAACATCAAACTCCGCCCCTTTTTTATTGCTCGTTGCTGCAACAGCAGCAACGGCAGTGTGAAAGCCGCTTTAGCATTACCTTAGTGATACTGCAAGATCGCGCGAAGCGCACAAGTGAGAGGCACACCGATAGGCGTGACGGATATATATTATAGGCACCAATATTTTTGCCATTACTTTACATCAAGGAGTGGTGTCGCTATTTTGCTGTCCTGCCGATATTTGAACAACAACGTATCCTATTTGCGACAAAAGGTGAAATGGGCAAGTACTTTCGGGTTATAGACAGCCAATCCAGGAACAAGAAGAGCATAACCGAAAGCACTGAGTGATCTGACTTCTTCTTATCGATGCCTAAGACCACCTGAACGAAGCAAGTGTGTTACTAAGTGATAATCAACACCCAACAAACAGAAGCAGCGTTGGAAAACCTCCCGATTAAATGTTTTCATGCTTCTGCGCCTTACAGGATTGCAAGGAAGAACAATTTTGAGCAGGCTAACCTCTCCCCCTCCTTGTATTGGTAGTCCTGATAAGTCCCCTAAGAGTGTGTAGATCAGCGATTGAACTACTTGTTAGTAGATTCAGGTTTCTAGTGAGGCGTCTGAACAATAGCCGAAAAGCTCCAATCTATTAGCTGCTTGACGGATTAGATGGCAATGTCCGAATCGTTGAGTAATTTTGGCGTGCAAAAGCGATGATGGTCGGAATGTTAGAAAACTCAGTAAGGACTGATCTACGTTACGACCTCGTTTGACACAGAAGCACATAAAAGAAACTACATCCTTTCCACAAACATTCGCTCCATCCAAATTGGAAAAAGGCAGACCTAAGAAACATTTTGCATGGGCGTGCACACGGAAGGAAAAGGCAATGCATTACGGAAATGGTCCTGAGATAGTTGCTCTTAATGATCACGCTGTCCATAAGTGTTCACCTGAATGCAAAGGAGAGAGGTTCGAAAAGGAAGGCCTACCCTTGTTTCCAAATACCCCTTCATAGCATCCTTTTTTTCTTATGAAGTTAGCACCTCTGATCGGACGTGTCTGAGCAGTTGTAAAATCCGGTTGCTGTAATTGATCTATCACCTAGAAATCTTATACCCACTAGCCCGCCTATATTATCGTCCCTATTGCACCCCAACTGTATGGTTTACTGCTCAGCTAGTAGTGAATGCAACTGCATCGCATAGTGATCCTGATCTGCCAACCCTCGGGCGGCGAACATACCATGGAAACAAGGCGGCCTCTTCACTTAGGATTAAAAAGCAACTTGATGTGAAAAGAAAGCTTAGAAAGGCTACGATAGGATCACAGGACCTCGCTTTGAAGGTGGGAAAATTGGAGCGCGAAGGTCAATACTTGGTGCACAAAACCCTTAGGCCTATGCTATACTTCGGCGACGCTGTTGTCGGCAGCAGTGTTGAGCACACTGAGTAGCACTCGCTCAACACTCTCACTGTCGCGACCGCGATCGCTCCTCGGTCCGTGTCCGGCCCGGGCGCGCTGTTTCCCGCGGTAGCTTGCCGATGAGGCACCCTTAATCGGTCTGGGCGCATGAGAAAATTGGTGACGTAGCACCATCGATTGGCGCGCGCCGCCTCCTCTCGACGGGCGCGCGGCCGCATTCGACGTCCCGTGCTCCCGTGACGAGGTCTCCCGACCTCGCCCTTCTTCCGGCTGGCTACCGCGGGGCCTCGTCCCTGCCATCGTCACGACTGACAATACGGATGGGAGCGCCAGGAGAGGGCCGCGGGGTCTAGTGAGCATCATGCTCACACATGCGGCCTCAGGAGGCACAACCACGACGGCCACGGAGGACGCCTAGCTATTCTTCTACCCTTGCCACTGGATTGTCGGATGCCTACTGGATGCGAAGTGTAAATGAATCTCATGCCGTATACTGTGTACGTGTGGGGGAGCCGGGTGAGTCCCTTCGTATCAAGGACAGTGGTCATATGTATATGCATTGTGTGTGCATATATCATCGTCGCCTTGTGGGTTCCCCTGGGTTCGGGTTGTCCCCTGAGTCGGAGTGGGAGCTGAGGAGCCGGGTGGCTCTAGGCCAAGGGAAGAGGCCGGCCCGGGAGCTGGAGTTCTATCAATACGTTTGGGCAATACGTGCGACTGTGGCAATACGTGGGGAGTCTCGTGGGGTTAGCTAAGATCTGGGAACCCTCCGATGTCCGTGGAGCGACACGGAGCCGCAAAGGCAACTTGAGGGACGCCTCAGCCTGCGGGGCCACCGATCGCAACAGTCACCGACGTCGCCGACAACAGCGTCGCCGAAGTATAACATAGCCCTTAATATTTTCGGATCTATACTAGAGGTCCCCTATGGAGAACAAGAGATCAAGCAAAGTCCAATGGTGCAAAGATGAGGACGAAAAGCAAGATTAGTCTTAGGCAGTGTCAAAAAGAAAACTGGTTCCTGAGGTCCAATAGGAAAAGTTCGAATGCAAATGAAAGTGTAAGCTCTTCTGTGAATAAAGCTGAAGGTTCAGCTTCTGATTCAGCCGTGTTTCTTATTTCCTGCGTGATGTTGTGGAAGAACGAATAGGAGAATCATCATATATGGAGTGAAAGGGAGACAACGTGCTTACAATTTCTGGACTTTCAGTGCAAATACCCATGCATCGGCTTCACAAAACAATACAGATCCTAACTTGCCTATTCGAATGGCATCCATTGAACATTCGAGTAATTGTGTGTTTTTGGCAATCTTCGAATACTCGAATGGTTTCGAATACCCGCAGTTTTCGATCATTCGAATTTGGAATATATTCGAAAAACGCGATTTTTTGAACATTCGAATTCGAATACATTCGAAAATCCCGATTTTTTGAACATTCGAATTCGAATGCATTCGGAAAACGCAATTTTTTGAACATTCGAATTAGAATACATTCGAAAAACGCGATTTTTTGAATGGTCGAATTCGAATATTCAAATTCGAATGAAAATCATTCGAATACCTATTCGAATAGGTCATTCGAGAGCAACTATACTATTGAAGCTCACGCTGTAAGATTTTGAATGTGACACCAAACTCCTCTCCTCTATGGGCGTTGACCCTGCGGTCACCTGGTTCAGCGGTAACCATTCAGTGGTAGTGGTAGTGATTGCACTCCAAGTGTTCTTTGGCACCCACATGAAGTGGACAAGAAGTTTCTCCGATATAATTCTCACGACAGCTGTAACGGATGATCCTGTAAACTTCCCAGAAAAGGCCCTCCCTGCCAGCCGGACTACACAGTTAAGAGTAGAACAAAAGGGGTCGTACATCCGGTTTCTTACCAGCCGTGTTTCAGACTACTGGGCGGTACTTCCGTAAGAATTACCGAATCACCAGTGAATGGGTAGTAAGCACAGGAACTTTACAAAGCAGTAAATACGGCCGGAAAAATAAAGAAGCTCTACCTGGCAAGATCCCTTTCCTAATACGATTTACCTCTGATGAGGTCAGCACTTCCATCACAAAGTGCCTGAGCCTAATTCTTAAGCAATTACCGCTCAGTCATCATCCCATGTGCCGGCCAAAGAAGGTCAAGCAAAGGTCGTTTGCACTGTACAGGGAGGTCACAGGGTCAACGCCCATAGCGGAGAGGACTTTGGAGTCACATTCAAAATCTTACCGCGTGAGCCCCAATGGTGGGGGCCCAAACCCCTTGGTGCATTTTGGATACAGGCTACCGACCCAAAAATCAACCGGAAGGAGGAGTGCCTAAATATGACCCGAGAGATGACCCGAGAAACGTACTTCCGGCTAACATTCTAGTCATTCTCTTTTAGTACCCTCACGAGTCCTACTGCCCTGATCACCTGGCGATTCCTGCTTAGGTGAGGTCGATTGCTGTCTCCTTCTCATCTTGTGAATGTCTAAATAGTCTCAAAATCCAGTAGGTTGGGGAGAGCTGTGGTCGAGTGGTCACACTAGGTTTATTCCCTTTCAGGCTCTTAAGAAGGCGATCTTGCAGAAACGTTAGCGGAATAAACGCTGATAACAACCTCGCCTAGAGTCCAAGGAAGAACAACAGCGATCTTCATGCTGTACGAAAGCGGCGAATCGGATGGGAATTGGAGCAGCCTGCAGGACTGCACTTTTTCTTCCAAATCGGAGTTGCCGTACTTTGGCGCCAGCACTCAGGCCCTTTCTTGAAATAGTGATCTAAACAAGGGGGGTGGTCATTCCAGAGCCGCTCTTGGAGGTGGAGGGGTCGTAAATTTTCGGGAAAAATCGAGCCCCACGCTTGACCCTGTCTTGACCTCATCTTCTTCATAGCCGCTTCTGTCTCTTCTGTCTCTTCCACGGCGATATTCTAAACAGTACCTTGGTTTCCCTTCAGCGGCTGGATGAATGGAGAAATCCTACCGTCGACATTTCCATGAAGTAGTTGCGCCATCGCTTCAGTGAATTCTTGCGGTCCGTAAGAAGATGACCGTTTTCATTACTGAGAAACTTTTCTATGCCCGCGGTCTGTCGATGCCAATTCTCAGCAACTCGGTAAAAATAGCGCTCTTTCATCACGTGACTCGAGTTTCTCGATGACACCGTCATAACGAGTAACTTTGCCACGGATTTTTTGCACCTTTCTTCGCCTTTCTAAAAGTCGTTCAATTTAGCTAGCTGAGAGCGTTAATCTGTCAGCATAGTATCACACCAACCTGGCCACAAGGAAGGTTCACGCAACCTCCTGCTGTGCGAAAATGATTCGGAAGAGTGATTTATGAGAAAAGTTGGTGCCTTCCCTTGACGCATGTTGCTGGAATTAATCTGCAGCTGTTGTTTCATGTGTGCTTACCTTAGTTCGTATAACATTACAAATAATTGTTGTGCAGACTCTCAGCTTCCACTGTACATGAATTTGCAGGGCGATTTGCGTAACTAATGCACCAACGGGGACACTGAAGGGATCTGCATTGTTTCCAGAAGCAAACACGGATGACGAAAGCAGATTAGTAATCTAACCAGGGAAGGGTCTCAGGCGTAGGTCTGAACGGGGGAAATGGATAGTACTGCGAGAATCTCCACCCTTCATATAGTAGAAAAACAGGTTTGTTTTTGCTGAGTCCTTGAACCAAAAGAGCTACGGGCCCTCGAAGGGGGAGGGGGTACAGTAGCGCACCGTCAGCACGTGCCCACGTGCATGCGTGCGCGCGCTGTTGTATGGGACGCGGCGAAGGGTACAGCGGCTAGTGAGTCGTTGGCCCAGCGGGGAGTGGGGCTACATGCAGGTACTAGGTCGGATGTTCGACTCCCGTGCTATCAAGTGTTTTTGCAATTTTTCATGATTACCGCCTTCTTTACCAGTTTGCTTCCTACACATCTCATACATATTTATTTCACTCTAAATTGCCAAATAAGGATCAGATTCGTACTCAACGCGAGGTTTGGGCAAAAAACGGTGACCATGGCCTTACCATTAATCATCTTTACCAACTGTAATTTAACATACTCCGGGTAATACGGAAAACGAATGTCAGATTCGTGATCACCGTCCCAAATAACCCCCCTGGGAAAACTTTGGGCGAAATCGGTGATTATGACCTCGACATCTCCAGCAGGGATGCACACAAAATTCTGTGCGTTAAATTTTTTAAACGCAATTTTTAACGGAAATTTTTCGTAAAATTTGCGGTAAATCGTTAAATTTCGTTAACAATACAAAATAGAACAAACCCTTATTTCAAGTAAAAAAATAAAGGAAATCGTATAGGTTTCCACTTCAAGAGTTGAACAGTAATGTTCAGGGATTGGAGTGCAACACTGCAATGTGATACAAACAATTCAAGATCAACAAACGTAGCGCCGACAAGGCATCTTGAAATGTGCGATCAGGCAGAACCCTCCTTCCCTAGTTCTTTGCGAAACCATTTGGTGTGACTGTTCTACGAGCATCTTTACTATATATAATCGGGAGAGGCATGAGTCATGTCTGAAGCTTCGCCGCACTGTCCGAGGCCCGCGGCGACAGCAGGTCTGCCCTGCTGACGACACATGAGATGTTGACGGGAGACGTTGATCGGCTCATAGCATCTACTGTGTTTACGGAGTCATCATTATCATCTTTATCATTATCCCTACTACCATTCTGAAGCCCACCGCGCTGTAAGAGGCCCGCCGCGCTGTCTGAGGTCCGCGGCGACAGTGGGTAGGCCCTGCTGACGACACATTAGCTGTTGTCGGAAGATGTTGATCGGTTCATCGCATCTGCAGTGTTTAAGGATTCTTCATTATCATCTTTATCATTATCATTACCATCATTACGAAGCCCACCGCGCTGTCCGAAGCCCGCCGCGCTGCCCGATCCCGCGGCGACAGCGGGTGTTTACTGCCAACGACACATGACCTGTAGATGGCGCATATTGATCACATCTAGGGTGTTTATCGACCAACTACCAGAGGGATGGACATCAAAGAACAATCCATGAGGTTTCGAATGACGTATCTGTTGGCGTGTACTTCTTCGTTCAGCTATCTAACATCAGCAACAGCATATTGTTATGGCCGATGGTGTTTCGATCGGGCAGTCGGTCCTCTTAGTCGCTCAGAAAATCAATATCGATCGATATTATCCATCGGTTGACCGCTATTGGTTCTCGCCAGACTTAATCGATCTGGGTGGGTGTTCCGTGATCATGATGGCCGACGGGAGGTCGATCAGGAAATCAGGCACCATGACGAAGTTTCGTACAGGCAATCAATATCGACCGATATTATTGATTAGTCAATGTCATGGTCTGGAAGACGCTCCATTTGATTTGGAAATTGCTCACTTTGATCTCAAAAGCATATATACTTCGCGCGCTGGATTACTAAGCAATTTCTACCTGCCCAGGTCCTCCAATTTCAAGGGGTGGACCAGGAGAGGTCAGCGAAGAAAGTTCCTCGGATCTACGCTCAGTTCGACTACGGTTTTAACCAAGTCTTGCTCCTTGGTCCTCAATATTCGGCAGTGCTTTGACCAGTTTCCATACTATTATATGCAGACGCTGGAATGTTACTGATGTTCAGCAAAGCATCATTCGATCTGTAGTTGGCGTTCGTTTGAACATGTACAACTTCGACGCAAGGGATGCTTCCTTACCCAGCGTTGGTTGCCGGCGAAGCCGGCGACTGATGCTGGGTTAGCAAGCGTCCGTAGCTAGGTTTGGGCTACGTTCCCAGCGTCGCCCGCCATACCCGAAGCCCGCGAAGCCGGCAAGCGTGGCGTGGCCCGCACGTCCAGCGTACGGGCCGGCGAAGCCGGCGACGGGCGCTAGCTCAGGAAGCATCCCCAGCTAGGTTTGGGCTACGTTCCCAGCGTCGCCCGCCATACCCGAAGTCGGCAAGGCTGGCGTGGGCCGCACGACCAGCGTACGGCGCCGGCGAAGCCGGCGACGGACGCTGGTATATTATAATACAATCCCGATGCGGTCACAGGCCACTAAATACAAAAAGATCAAATAAAGATACAATTAAAAGCCAGTCAGTGGAATGTTTCCACGTTATCGGACGCACGATTTTCGAGTGCCCGGTGTGCGGGACTATCCATTTTTTGCAACGTCGTGATCATAACACGGCATCATGTCACACGTCCCACACTGCTGAATAGGTGTGATACATCGTTAATGTGTTAACGTTCAGGAAAAGTAGCCTTCCTAATTTTTGTCATTAGCGCTTTTCTAAAGTCGTTTAAAATACGTCCAGCGGGCTAAAAAATATTCTCTCCGTCTCGACTGTTCCAGGTGGCGGGCAAAAGTATTATGGGATAAGCAGCGCCAGTAGAGGATAGGCATATCTTACGAGGAGGTTAGACAAGTATATTTTTGTCGATTCGTTGACGTACTTGGGGGCTGACGAAGAAATTTCTAGCTCCAAAAGGCAATAAACGATAAGGATAAAGGACGGCGTTACTCAATCCCTTTTGGGATGCGCCACGCATTCTACTTTTATGAGATGCGGAGGCGATTTGAATGCGTGTTCGGCCTATACCTACTTGTGGTGGTGAGCCGATGAACAAGTCAGCGCTTTATATTCCCAGACAAGTCTGGATCGAAGGCTTGGTTGGCTAGGGCGAGAAATCCGAAACAGGAACCTGGTATCGAGTGACAGCCGGCACTTCCTCCGACTGCGCTACCTACGCCCCAAAATGCATTATTTCCCACAGTTCAAAACAAATTCACGAAAACATCAAAATGGTCTTGCCAATTTCAATAGTTGATTAGGAACAATCCTAGTCGGGAGGATGAGACCTGAAACAATCGTGAAGACTAAGGGTAAATGTGACAAAATCACTGAGCAGAAAGTCCGTTAAAAATTCCGTTAAATTTCTAAAAATTTCCGTTAAGTCGTTAAGCCAGATTTTAACGAAAAATGCCGTTAATTCTTTAAATTCGTTAAATCCTTAACCGTTAAATGTGCACCCCTGATCTCCAGTCACCCGTACCTACTGTAACCCGTGCCTGTTGTAAAGTCATTGTTTAACATTCGCTGAAAAACACAAAACGTTGTATAAATCAGAAGCTGAGAAAAGTGAGTGGAGCACAGCTCACAGAAACCTTTATTTGGCAATTTAGAGTGAAATAAATGTGTAGGAGATGTGTAGGAAGTAAGCTGACTTAGACTGCCATAAGGCACGACTTTCACGACACTGCTTTCACGACTCCAGAGGTCGAGGAGAGCTGAAAAAATTTCCCCAAACCCTGCCCAGAGGGTTATTTGGGGTGCTGATCACGAATCTGACATTCGTTTTTCAAATTTCGGTCGATTACGGTAGGTTATGGTGGGTACGGGTGACGATGCAATACTGTACCCCAGATCTCGAGGACCCGTCGCTCTTTGGCTTCAAGGACTCAGCAAAAACAAAACATGCTTTTCTACTATATGAAGGGTGGAGATTCCTACAGTACTATCCATTTCCCCCATTCAGACCTACGCCTGAGACCCTTCCCTGGTAAGAACGTGATTGCACAGGGGAAGCAGAGAGTGACAACGGGAAAAGTTGAACTAGGAACGTTAAAGGAGAATGAACGATTAATTTGGAATCAACCCAGCGATAAAGTGCGGAAACAGACAAATGGAAAAATGGAAAAATTGTTCCAAAATAGAGAAGCATAGGAGAGCGAAAATAAGGCAAGGCTGGTTAGCAAGTAAGGAAGGACGAAGAAGCTGAAGACTGATAAAAGTGAAGGAAAAGAAGAAAAGGCCGAAAATGAGGATAATAAGTGCGATTTCTAGAAGGATGAGTCGACATCGTCTGCCGAGTGCTGAACGTTATGCGAAGAGTGGGCCGGGGGCAAGCTTCACAACAAGCAAACAATATCGTTCAGATAACCACTACCGATCGACTCTATCTATTTCCGCTCAGCATTGACTGCAAACCCACTAAGATGGTTTGAATAATTTTTTGTTTATGAAAAATCATACTATATAATAATCCGCTAAGGGATGAGTCACACTATCGATCGACGCGGTGAGTCATAAAATAGGGGAAATTACGGTTACGGGGCACAAATTAAGGCAAGAAAATAGCGGAAAATACCAAGACGCCTTCTACGTGCCTGGCGACTCAGTAGACAAGCTGAACACGTCGCCAGACGTGCCTGGCGAGTCGGTGGACGTGCCGAACACGTCGGCAACCGTGCCGGGTGATGCAGTAGACGTGCCGAACACGTCGGCGACCGTGCATGGCGAGCCGTAGACGTACCGAGCACGTCGGCGACCGTGCATGGCAAGCCGTAGACGTACAGAACACGACACGCCGGTGGTTTTTTTCCAGATGTAACCGATGGGAGTGGGGAGGGGGTGGGAGACACGCGGGTACTATGGCCGAAGGAGTGCTCCACAACAGTCTGAGGATGAAAGCACTGATTAACGCAAATAAATTACGTTTCTGAACTGTCTGAAGATAGTACCCACGTTGAAGAGATGTTGAGGATGGAGGGAGGGAGAGCTGGATCTTAAAGAACTCACCTGATCTTAAAGAAGGTAGACCAAAGTACGAAATTATTAAGGTTTTCAAATACCCCTTTTTACTGCTGAGGTGCCGAGAAGGCTGCACAAGCAGAGCAGCTGCTTGAAGTGAGTGATCTTGATTTAGTGACTCTCTAAAGTCGCGCAAAGCGCGCAAGTGCGAGACACTCAACGAGCTGAACAGAACAGTGACAGTGCCGACAGGCGTGTCGGAGCACTTGTTTGGTATAATTTTCCTTGAAATTATTTAGTTCATCTATCCACGATCTGTAATAATTTTATATAAATTTTATTTTTCAAGAAAAATAATAAATTGAACTTTGTCCCAAAGCGCAGCAAGGCAGTAATCATTCAGTACATTAAAACAGTGGCTCGCGCCATGCACAAAAGCAAGTCGCAATGTTTATTATATTGATAGTGTAAATACTGCTTACATGCAGCAAGAAAGTTAGGGTATGTGTGTTTTTTACAATTGTTTACGTTGTACTGCTTCTAGGCGTAAAACAGCATGCAAACAAAAATTTTACTATCAATGGAATTGTCGGGTTGCACCCAATCTGTACCCTGGACGACGACGCCCTTCTACCGATAGCAACGGCCTGCTGCAAGATAGCGGCACCGGGCTACGCCACAGGGAGTCACGTCTACGCCACCCACATCGGAGGGTCGTCTGGTACCGTCAGCCTCCCATGAGAGGGCAGGCCAGCCCTCTCACCCCTCTTCCCCTCTATTACCATTTAGTATGATACTAATAAACATACATACTGAGTAATGTGTTCTGTAATCTAGGGATAGGATAGAAACTCCGTAGGATGATTCAAGTAAGGAGTAATTAACCTATAACTTGATATGGAGGTCCCGGTGAGATTTCTATAAATTCTAGATTAATTTTTTCTCTTTCAATTTCGATTAACTGAGCGATCGTTAATTACCCCTCATTATCCCCCACACCCTGCTGGCACCCGACGACCGATGTCTACGACCGGATGGGTGAGTATTTTAACATAGTCGGATGACTCTTTCTATGCATTGCAAGGCATAGAAATTTTTTTGTAATATACTGGGTAAGAAAAAAAATAGCGCTTAAAAAAATCATCGCTTACCAATTCGCTAGAGTTACATTAACCTATTTTCATTAATGCTCTATCAATAGTCCAGGCGAAGAGATCCCACATTTCACGATTTTTTGAATATATATTTTTTCTGGACACAAGGTTCTTGTGCTTGCGCCACTAGTTAGGTTGCCGAGAGACGTAAACGCCGAGACGCAGAACGTCGAGAAACGGAGACTGCCGTTGTAGCGAAAACGCCGAGAGACGTAAACGCCGAGACGCAGAACGCCGAGAAACGGAGGACGCCGATGTAGCGTAAACGCCGAGACGCAGAACGCCGAAAAATGGAGAACGCCGATGTAGCGTAAACGCCGAAAGACCGACACGCTATGGCTAGCATGCGAAATCGATTTTTTTATTTTCCTATTTTTGAAAAAAAATTCCTTAATGTTAACTTTATATTCCGAAAGCTACGGTCGATTAGACAGATTTCAACCGCCTACAGCTTCCCAATATTTAGTACATTTTTTTCAAATTTGTTTTCTTTTTGTCAAAAAGTGAAATGGGACTCTCGCTAATTAGTCGACGTAAAACTAAAAGCCAAAGGCCTTGGCAAACAAAAAAAAAAGAGAGATAGTGCCGTCCCTCTATGCTGTAACCCGCTAGCAGTCCACAGGCCATGCTCCGTGAGATAGCGCTGCGCCAACGACTGTGGTGTGCACACATGACCCACTTACCACCCACCGCTTAGAGATTGCGGCAGCAGAAGCACGCAAGAAGACCCCCACGGATATAACACTGAATCACAGAACAACATTCGCTATGCATTATCTTTATTAAACAGAGGGACCAGGGTCGGAGGACCCCATGGTCCTGAGCAGAGGCCCGCATGGTTCTGAACAAAGGAGCGACATAGCGCTCCGCAGCACTGCTGTTTCCCTTTGTCAATTTATTTATTTATTTATTTATTTATCCGTATGAACGGATGCAGTTCTGCGTCGATAAGGTCGTCGGATACGGTGTTAGCCACCGATATATATATATATATATATATATATATATATATATATATATATATATATATATATATATATATAGAGAGAGAGATGGTAGAATATATAAATATGTATATATAGATGTATATAGAGATATATGTAGTGAACATGTAGTAGTTCGTAGATTGTAGTAGTTCTCAAGGAGAATATAGACGGTAGCACTCAGTATATAACACAGCCAGCATGTAATGGACACAGTAGACAATTTAAGTGCTGCAATATACTTTAATTTAGAGGTAAGTAAGAATCGGAAAGCAAAAAGACTTAATCATGAATATCAATCCATGAATAGTCCAGATATAGATATATAGAGAGTAGTATGTAGTGTCTAGTGGTCTGTAGAGCACATAGCGAATATAGAACATCGTATAGATCAGAGACAATATGTAAGTACCCAATAGATGATTGAAGTACTGCAAAATACTTTTAATAGTAAGTCAAAATATGAAAACGAAAATACTCCATCCATTAATAAAATAATAATCTTCGTGTCATCACAGTCATCTGCGAGAGATAATAAGATATTGCTTCCCATTGCCTTTTCAGGGAAACACGTTTTAATATTCTAGTAATATATGAACTTCTCAATGGCCATAATATACAGAAGTACTTCAGAAGTCGGTGATTTGCAGATCTGAAAGAAAATCTCTTTGCTTCAGCCTTTTTTAAAAACAGAATTATTTGACGACTCTAATATGTCACGTGGTAACATCTGGAGCCAGCGAGCTCCCCTATAAAACAAAGAGTCTAACATATGCATGCGACGAATCCGGCGTACTGCTGAAAGCTGGATGGAAAACCTACCAACACGTCCATTACAGGAAGTAAATATCCAGTATTTTGAAGGTTTTATTTTCAGTTTACCTTTGAGAACTTTAAAACAGAAAGTAACATCGAATAGGGTGCGCCTGTAAAGTAGGCTTTTTAGACAAAATAAATTTAGCCTTTCCCTATAATTAGGCATCGAAGATGGAACCGCAGGTGATGAGCATCTCCATATTAACACTTTAGTAAAAACCTGCTGAACTTTTTCAAGTTCGTTAGCATTTTTCTGGTGAATGGGCTCCAAATCTGCGACCCATACTCAAGGATTGGCAGGACATACGATTTGTACAATTTGATTAGAATAAACGGCTCATTGCATTGAACATTTCTAAAGATGCAGAAAAGAGTGGAGAATGCCTTTTTAGCAATACTGTCAACGTGCGACTTGAAGTTTAGTTGACAATCTATGTAGATCCCTAGATCGCGCACCTCAGTGACGGTTTTAAAAAGAATGTCTTTATACATGTACGAAATGCTTCCCCAATATGGAGAACTAGTGATTTCGAGATGTTCACTGGAATCTGCCAGACGGAAGCCCATTCCATCATTCGTTTGATAGACTGCGATAAAGCATAGCGGATTTCTGTGTTGTTGTGATGATTGTAGATTCCATAAACCTTAATGTCGTCAGCATATAACTGTACTTTAACTGACGGATGTGTTTTTAATTTTGAAGGTAAGTCATACGTGTAGATAAGAAACAGTAAAGGCGATAGCACGCCACCCTGGGGTACTCCGCTAGTGCATGGATATCTCTTAGAAAATGAGCTTTCAACCTTAACATGCATACTTCTATTTTCTAAATATGAGCGGAACCAGTTTAACAAAGTTCCCCGAATGCCAATGTGATTGAGTTTATGTAGAAGTTTTAAGTGGCATACTTTGTCAAAGGCCTTCGACAGATCAAAATAGATAACGTCGATAGAATGTCCTTCATTTAGGGCACAATTCCAATCAAACACACAGTCAGCCATTTGAGTAACAGTAGAAGCGCCACTTGTGAAACCATGCTGTTCGTGTGGAATCACCTTTCTTTTTTCTAACCAGTTTACAATTTTGTCACGTATAAGCTTCTCCAAGATCTTAATAGGAGTAGGAGTGATACTAATAGGTAGATATAAGGACACTAAATTTGCATTATCAACTTTATGGCAGTAATTATAGATTTTTTCCACATTTCAGGTTTTTTAGAAAAGAGTAGAGAGCTACTAAGAATCATGGTCAAAGGTTTGTGCAGAGAAAGAGCGCATCTTTTGTAAACTATCTGCGGAATACCATCAAACGAAACAGAGTTTGATCCTTTGAGAGCTTTCATGATCCTTAGTACTTCTGATGTTTCCAGGACAATCTCACTCAAAACATTCGTTGAGTAACAGCCATCGATAGTAGGAGTGCAAGTGGCAGAGTCAGAAATGAACACCGAGGAAAAGTATTTTGCCAGCACTTCTGCCTTTTGGACGTCAGTCACATAACGATTACCCGACTCGTCCAGAAGAACCGGAAGTTTTCCAATTCCCTTAATCTTTTGCTTAATAAGTGAGAATATTACGTTTCTTTTCGTTGAGGAAAGAGCTCGACGCTCCCTATATGCAAGGAACTTCCTCAGGTGACGATCTAGTTCTAGGTTTACCTTTTTATAGCGAGAATCTAATAACGGATTAGCCAAAGAATTGAAGAGCCGAGTTTTTTGACTCATCAGATTTGTAATGTGCTTAGGAAAACAACTTTGGCTTAGGACTTCAATTGAGTGAAAAGGTACGTGGTTGGACAAACCAGCATAAACTACACGACAGAATCGTTTGTACAAGTCGTCTAAATCTGTGTAGTTACGAAGAATGTCCCACCAGTCAACGCAGTTAAAAAAATTTGACAGTGCACTGTAGTTAGCTTTGCTAAAATTTGGGAGGGGTTTACAGATCCAAGACCAGGTAAAGCGCCGAAGTTTAAATTACAAAAATTGTTTTTAAAAAGGACACTTTCTAAACTATTTTCAAATGTTTAGAAAATTTTCAAATTTAGATCTTTAAATTTTTAAGTTTAAGCTTTTTAATTTTTTTCTAAAGGATTTAATTTTTTATTCAAATTTTTAAAATTTTCGAAAATTTTTAATTTCAAAACTCAGGCAAAATTTTCTTTGAATTTTTAAAAGCAGATTTTTTAATTTTTTAATTTTCGGGCATTTAAAATTTTTAAAAGCAGATTTTTATTTTCAAATTTTCAGACATTTCAAAGTTTTAAGAACAGATTTTTTTTAATTCTCAAATTTTCAAATTTTCCGACCTTATAAATTTTCAAAAGAAGATTTTTAAAAAATTTCAATTTTCAGACATTTTAGATTTTTAAAATCAGAGGACTTACCCACTCAAACCCAATTCAGCTTCTAATCGTTGAAAGAAGTCGTAGGAATTGATGTAAAACTTTTGCCTTAGAGGGGATCCCAACCCCCGACCGATCTAGATAAGACTCGCCTCCTCGCACTGAACGGGTTGCACCCAATCTGTACCCTGGACGACGACGCCCTTCTACCGATAGCAACGGCCTGCTGCAAGATAGCGGCACCGGGCTACGCCACAGGGAGTCACGTCTACGCCACCCACACCGGACTGGTACCGTCAGCCTCCCATGAGAGGGCAGGCCAGCCCTCTCACCCCTCTTCCCCTCTTCCCCTCTATTACCATTTAGTATGATACTAACAAACACACATACTGAGCAATGTATTCTGTAATCTAGGGATAGGATAGAAACTCCGTAGGATGATTCAAGTAAGGAGTAATTGACCTATAACTTGGTAGAATAAAAATCGCGAAGTTTAGGAAGAGAGCATGGCACAAACTATGTTTTTGGCAACAGAAAATAGGCGCCTTTTTGCTCTTCAAAACAAACTTTTGACTCATTGTTTTTCTCAAAAAATAAAATTTTTATAAACTTTCCAACAATGTGTCCACTTATTGGGTAGACGAATTAAAACAAAGAAAGTTATACTAAAATTTTAAAACAAAAAATTATTCCAACCTTTTTTGGATAGTCCTAGTTTAATGTAGAAAAAGCTTATTTCCATTTGGGAGAGTTCCGCTTGATTTCAGAAGTTTTAAGCAAGCTTAGAAGAGTGTCCGATTTGATTTGAAGTGTCCAATTTCGTATGGAAAATGTCCAATTCAATTTGGAAAGTGTCCAATTCGACGTGAAAATTGTATAAGTGAGTGGTTGCGATTGAAACGTAGAGAAGGCGAAAAGGGGTAAACGAATGAAAAGTTAGAAAACGAAGAAGGTGACATTGTCAGTACCGAAAGAAAATTATGCGACAATTTAATGATGATCCTTCGCAGGTACGGACTAGAAAAATACGTAAAGGAGTATTAGAGAAAATAAAAAGTGAGATACAACACGCAAAAAAAAAGATGTTTTTAGGTGAACGTCTGGAGGAAACCTTCATATCAGGCAATCTTTCATGGATGCTAGTAAAAAGATTACTGGAGGGCACATATTCAAATTCAGTGAAAATTCAGAGATTTGCCGTTAATTATATCTGTGCGTATGTTAGCCATTGTCATGAACTGTACATTGCAAACCTGACCCCAGAACAGGGATTAAAGAGCCATTTGATCATTGATTTGTGAGAACAACATGAGGCAGTCATGCGCCCACTGCTCCCTACTTTTCTTTCAGTCGAGTTCTAGATATGTCTCTTTTGTAAAGCAACGTCGTAGTAATGCTTGAGCGCAGTGGACCCTTGAGCGTACTACTAATAAGTTGTTATTGCTAGTATTGACAATAATCCTCCACAGTATAGTAATAACTAATTGCGATCGTTTTTAATTCCACTGGGTTTAGAAGAGTCTTGCGGGTTCGTAACGTATGATTTGTTGTGGAGTAGAGGGGTTAATTTTCCCCTCGGTTTGATCCACTAAAATGTTGACGCAGAACCATGGTTGAAAACAGCCCTCTAACAGGAGACGCAGTCAGGCGTCCTCAGTGCGGCGAGTGATCTATTATACTTACGATTAGAGGAGTCAATCATAACAGTGGCTGCGAACAGATGTGGAATGCCTACTCACCCGACAACGACAGCAGCGGCGTTGTCAAGGCTCCGTCTCGAGGAGACGACGTCACGGCTCCTAAGACTTCCCGCTCCACAATGTTGCTGCAGTCGCTCACCACTCCATCATCAAAGAAGCGCGCAGGCCACGCACATGCATGCGGCCGCCTTCTTACGAGGCATATCGAGTTAGGCGTCCCATTGCACGTCCATAAAGGACTCGGTAGTGCGGAGCTGTTCAGCAACGGATCTATTTGCGTATAGACAGTGGATGAGAAATGAAGCAGTAATGACAAATGAGCACAGATTTCTCATTCCTTTGCGTGTGTCTGCACCACCACACGCTGCTTGAGCGAATGCTCATGGCTCTACCCTTGATAAGGCGATTTGGATAGGTACATATTCAAAAGATGTACTAGCGCTTGAAAGTAAGTTGCCAGACCGTCCTCTCAGTAGTAGCGATTAGCTGAGGATGCGAATCTGTTATCAACCTCCCCACCCTCACTCACTTGCAGTTCTAGAGGTGCTTCTTGTGCAGGAAATATGAAGACAAATAGCGCTCATCTAGCTGAGACTATTTTTATCGCGGCGCCAATCCGTGTCCCATGGAAAATTTTGAGTCCTAACCGGAAATGGCAGAGAAAAGAGACAGATGAGAAAAATCAGCGTTAGCCAATCCCTTTGGATGATGCGTCCACTTCTATGCGAAATAGTAAAGGCAACTTGAACGCGTATATGGTCTACACATTGACTTGCGGTGGGCGACAGATGGACATATCCATGTCTTTTTCTCCAAAGAATGGTCTGGCACCTAAAAACATTACCCGGAAGGACGGAGGGCTTGGATGGGCTGGACGGGAGAAGCAAAAACGTTGGCCTCTTCCGACTGTTCTGCCCCGCACCATCGTACATAGCACAAGAAAAGAATTATAGCGTGGAAGGTCTTACGATTTCATGATGTCTCAAAACTAGAGTATAAGCTTGTAGGAAGGATTGTGTTAGTTTGCTAGGCATGTATGCAAAACACCATAGCTTCACATGCAAAAACCTCTTCACTCAATTTGAAAACCGTGCGACGTCTCAGTCAAGGCTAAAGCCATTTAGAGACAGTATCAGTTGTATCACCTGTTGTCCCGTTGATCATCGAGTTGTTCAAGCGGGCGCCGGCAGTGTTTCCAATCGTCCCTGCCGCGTTGCAGAGTACTCCAATGGATCTTCCTCTCTTGAGAAACAACAAGAACGTTATATTGTTCGTTCAGAGCTTTCAGGCGGAAGTTCGTCCAACGCGAGAGATCGCATTGCCTCGAAAATCCATTGAATTTCTTCGTTTGAAATCATGGAAGATGAAATCGATAATATGTTGTTTCATTAGCAATTTTTCTTTTATGAGGGAACATGTCGTTTAAGAAAATCGCCAGCAACTAGAGGTGCCTACTTTGGTAAACATTTTGCTAAACAGGAATATCTGAACTGTGATTGCAGGCCTTTTAATGACGATTCTTAAGAGCTGCGCTGAAGGATCGCCATGCAGGAGGCAGTGGAGTAGTGCCGTTCATAGGGTTCAAATTCAGTGATGGGGGGGAGGTAGGATTCGATTTTCAGTTTTTTTGGCCCTTTCGGAGGCAAGCTTTTCAGCAAAATCGATCTTTCAATCGGAACCCCTGCGCTGCGGGAAGACCTGCTATTCAAAACCTGTTTCTTGTATGGCGAAAAAGCAATTTTCTCTATTTTTCAAAAAGGTAATTTTCAAAACAAAGCTAACCGTGTTACGATCATTCATACAAAAACACTTTAATTTTGTTGGTCATAAGCCGAATCCCTCCTGCCCCTCCCCCCATGAAGACGTCTTCTTTGGAAACTGTTTTTAGTATGGTAGAAAACCTTTTTTTCCCTATTCTTCAAAAAGCTAGAGGACTTTCCAAAATCCGAAAAGCCTGCTGAGTTATGGTCATTTTTGTTGTTGAGCGCGGTGTAGACTCGATGGACGACAGAGACTTGATAGGCGATAGACAAACACTTTATTCACCGACGATCGATAAACTACAAACCATACCAAAGTAGCCTTTAGGTAGTGGCCCTCTCATCACTGCATCATAACTATCATATCATTGATACAGAATGATGCGTAACATTTGTAGGCGTCCCCTTTTTGTCGCTCCAATCCGGGTCAGGCGTGGGATTCGATTTTTTTCCGAAAATTTACGACCCCCCCCCCCATCCATAGCGGATTCCCTCCTCGTCTACCTCACCGTTTTATTTCTTATTTGTGTTAAATTTTTCAAACGTTTATGCGATTTTTGTACCCTATAATAGGTTCTTCTTTTCAGGTACAGCACCAACACAGTGGTGATTCGTCCACAGAAGAAGACTTGTTATTCATTGGTTGTCCAAAATGATCGTTCGAATTTGTTCGAACTGTTTGAAAAACGTTGTTTCACGTTTTGAATATGTGGCACTATAATAATATATTGAATGTTCTACAATTAGAAATAATCAAGTTTTGTCAGTGGTTTTCGAATTAATCTCAACGAGTTCAACTTTTCAGATTTTTCGAGGATCTCATGAATACGACAACTGCACTTCAACCTGAAGGAGCGACATCTGCATCAGAACTGTATTCTATAAAGGATCGAGCGCTAATAGGCAAAAATGCTTGAGGCACTCTTCGAATCGCCGATGAAGACGCATCAAAAGGGTGAAAGATTTTTCTACCTTCTGAAGGAAAGAACACCAGACAATTGTGCCATATAAAATTTTAGGTTGTGATTAATGCACAGTAAAAAACCAAGCTTCTAAGCAGCGATCTTTAATACGATTAAGGCGAACAGTATTCAAAGTTTTCCTTTTTCATGAAAAAATAAATATTTATTATATATTATTATAAAAACTTAAACTTTATATTTATATGTTTTATATTAAAATTTATTATATTTATTATGTTGTTATATTTAAATTAGAGAAAATGTGGTTTCTTATCGTGACCATTTTTGAAAAAAGGGAATTTCGAGCGGGGCAAGCGGTTCGATTTTTGCAAGTAACTTAGCAGAAATCGACCAGAAATCGACCAGAAATCGAACCTCCCTATCCGCTTAAAGATGCCTCTTTCAAAATTGCAGAAAATTATTCATAGTAAGAAAACGCATTTTCTTTAGATTTCGAAAAGTTTTTGGCCTTTTTAAAATTCGAGAAACTCACCGTGTTATGATAATTTTTGTGGACGTCCAGTTTTGTCGCTCCAATGACGTCGGAGCCGTCTGGTCGACCAACCTGTTCGATGCAAAAATCATGTTTTTTACTGTGCACTGATCAGAAGTTGAAACTTTTAGTGGCAAAATTTTAACTTCATAGCTGGTCTATTTCAGGTAGATAATTATTTTTTCATGAGAAACGAAACTTTTGAGTACGATCCGCCCTAATCATATCGAAAATCGCTGCAAGGAAGCTTTTTTTTACAATACAATGTCTTTTTTTACTGTGCACGATCTAAAATTTTGTATAGCACAGTTTCACTCTTTGATGTTCGTTTTTTCAGAAGGAAGAACAAACTTTCCGCGAGAAGTCCATACTTCAGTTGTAATCGATGATATCAGAGAACGCGGTAGCCGAAAGTAAAATGCCATAACTTGGAGATTTTTTGGACCTCTGAAAAATTCACGAAACTTAACAAATGTGGATTCTATGCTTTAAAAAGCGGGTTTTAAAAATAACATATTCCATGTGATTAGGGTGGAGGTCCATATTTATTCGGCAAATGATGCAAAATTTGAACTCCTGCTCATATAGAAGATCGTTTCAGAAAACCTAGCTTTATCACTGTGTCAAACGGGCGAAAAATTTTATCGAGTGCGGTTTCACTTTCTTATGCCTGCAGAAGAGAGAAAACTATTTTCTTGACAAGTCCACCCTTCGGCTTCTACTCCGTTATCGATTTGAAGAGCGTTTCAAAAATCTTCTAGGAAAAGCACTTAGAGCACTCGTCCTTAGTATTTAACACTTGGAATTTTATAAAGTGCAATTTTGGAATAGATGTTGCTCCTTCAAGTAGAAAACGTGTTGACCACGTCCGGGAAAAATCTGAAAAAACGAAAAAATCTGCGGACAGAAAATCTTTATTTTTACTGCACAACAATAAGCATTTAAAAATGTTAGTATTCAACCAACTCCATTTTTTTTTTGACTTCAGGAAACCAAAGTGGTACATCTCCACATTGTTGTAGCCACATTTGGAACAAACAACTTACAATAGATGCAAACATCACCTAAAAACCTGAAATTCGAGAGAATCATCTGCTAAACCGAGAGCACGACCCGCCTTCGATTCTCGAATCTCAAGCTTGCGTCTGGCTCCAATGACGTTGGAACATGATCGACGTCATAGGCCGGTGCATATAAAGAAAATTTTAGATCGTTTATTTACTTCAATTTGAAACTGCTTTAGTGTTTCCAGAATTCGCACTGCATTCTAGCAGCTGGCGTACAGAGACGAGGCGAAAGCGGAGCAAGGTTTCTGGATTTGAAGGCGCACAAGGAACGACAAATGCATTTTGCGCGCATAGTATTCCACCCCCCATGTGCCACCTCACCGCGGTGAAGGGGTGAACATCACTTTGTGATGGCTAACGGCACAAACGGTCACGCAGTACGCGACGCTTTGTCGTGTATGGGCGGCTCTCATGTATCCCTGGCCAGGAACATGTGAGTAACCAGCCACCGCCATGGCTCAACAACTAAACCCGCGCCGCAGTCCACCGCGCGCAGGAAGTGGACTTCTACGACGTCGGTTGCATCCATCTCCTGCGAGGGGTCATCTAATCTCGGAGTTAAACTATCAGAACGTCATTGGAATCGGACTACCGGAAACTCCCTCCCACCACGACACGGAAACTGCCTGTTCGTCTGCACTTATAACTGTCGTTCGATCGCATCTGAGCACGATCTTCGGACACTGCTTTACAGAAGCCGCAACACCAAATACCACGTTATCGCCTTGCGGAAACGAAAGGCAGAACGGAAACCATAAGAAGGACCGACCACAACGAGCTTCTCATTATCGGAGCAAAGGTGGACAGAAAGAATATTGGCGGAGTTGGATTTCTCGTCAATTCGACAGTGCACCACCTAGTAGACTCTTATAAGATCATCAGTCCGCGAGTAGCTGTTCTTCGTCTGGAAACCAAAGACCAAGGAACCATCTCCATCATAAATGGATATGCTCCAACATCTGCGACAGACGAAGAGAAGGAGGAATTCTACAAGCTATTCGAAAGGACTGTCAACGACGAGAAGAGCTACTACAAAGTTGTCGTTGGGGACTTTAACGCTATCGTCGGTACGAGTAATCACGATGAATGGAGGCTAGGACCACAAGGAATTTCCTCAAGGAACGAAAACGAAGAGCGTGTGATAGACTTCCTATCCGCGTGCCGTCTCTTCTATGGAAATTCTATGTTTAAGAAGCCTTCAAACCGACGATGGACCTGGGAAAGCCCAAATGGAGAAACACGTTCGGAGATCGACCATGTTCTTACAAACAGAAGCTGGAGTCTGTTCGACGTCTCCGTGCTGCCTTCATTTGACACCGGCTCAGATCACCGTCTTGTCCGTGCGAAGCTGACTCTCAAAAAGAGGATGTTCAAGCGTGACACTCATAAACCGGCACCGGTGAGGATCCCCACATTCAAATCTGAGGAGTTGGAATATGCGATAAAGTCGTATGATTGGAATCTTCTTGAAGATCCATCGGAAGACTACGACCTTCTCTCCAAAGGACTGTTGAAATGTGCTAGCAGCTCTCACGAAGCCACATCACCGTCTGCTTCAAGACTCAACGCACATGCGATTAAGCTCATGGAGCAAAGAAGAGCTGTTAAACAGGATCCTAATGCTTACCAACTGGAAAAAGTCACCATCTCAAAGGCCTGTTGAATTGCAGTGAAGGAGTCCATTCAAGCCTACAGAAGATTGAAGCTGTTAGAAGCGGCTGGGAAAGGTTCAAGCATAAAGCGCTGCAAACTAGACCTCTGCGATCAGAAGGCAATAATGTAGCCCTTGTGGATTAGGATGGAATAACGCAAACGTCTCGAAGAGCGATGGAGGCCATCGTTCAAGAGTTCTACACAGATCTGTTCCGTTCTTCCATCACTGTCCCGAAATGCTTGATGCCACCAGCTGAGGAAGTACCTCCCATTCTGGAATCAGAAGTTGCTCATGCCATCAGAAGGATGAATCCGGGCACTGCTCCCGGACTGGACGGCATTTCTGCTGATCTCCTTCGTGCTGGTGGCAGTGCCCTCTGCTCACTTCTTGCGAAGCACTTCAACCACTCCCATCGACTTGGTGGGATTCCGGACTCATGGAAGGAGTCGAAAACAGTTTTAATCTTCAAAAAAGGTCAGCAGGAGGATATCAACAACTATCGACCCATCAGTCTTCTCTCGGTTGTGTACAAGATCTTCACCAAGATACTGCTTAACCGCATGAAGCATTGGATGAATATCAGCCAGTGGAGCAAGCAGGGTTTCGCAAGGATTTCTCCTGCATGGACCATATTCAGACCGTCTCACAACTCATCGAATGGAGCCGCGCATACCACCTCCCACTTGTCCTTGTCTTCGTGAATTACCGGAAAGCGTTCGACTCTGTGGAAATCAACGCCATTCTGAACGCGCTTGTGCATGCTGGTATACCATCGCCCTACATCCGTCTTCTCGACGAATGCTTCTCGAACACATTGACCACCATCCAGTTGTTCGATCGAAAGCTTAAAATTCCTATCGGGAAAGGAGTACGGCAGGGAGACACGATTTCTCCCGAGCTATTCGCAGCGGCACTCCAGGATGCCATGAAAGACTCGAAGTGGGACGATAAAGGCTACCTTGTCGACGGTAAACGGATCAGCAACATTCGCTTCGCCGACGATATTGTTCTCATCTCTACCAGCACGGTAGAAGTCGAGAAAATGCTGAACGAGCTCAATGTGGCAGGTATCTCCCTCGATAAAGAGCTTTCGGGCTCTCTTGTTAAGAGGGATCTCGGGCCGCTTGTCGCAGGGCCACGTGGCGCGTCCCCGGGTAGTGGATAGGGGAATTAAACGCGAACCAAATGCGACCGTGTACTGCCCAGAGACGCAGGTGGGATGCAGGGGATGGACTCCTTGCTCCTGCTGTGTCGGGTCGATGCGTTCCTTGTGCGTGGGAGCGGCATGTTCGTGCACAGTGTGCGTGGATGTGTCCGTGACTGTGCGGATTGTAACTGTGTCGGCTCGGCCAAAAGCTTGCATTCGGTAGACTGGGAGTACATGTAAGGCGATTCGAGGCCGCCTTAAGTCTCGTCCCGTCCCTTCGGGCAGTCTGGCTGGCTGCCCGGAGTACCCCGCCCGCACGACAGAGCCTAACTAGCTACCCGTGTTGTATTCCAGTCAAACACAGCAGCACTAAAGGGCATCATTCCCCTGACCCCGAAAGAGCCCCCATTTCTGCAGCGATGGGAAGGACGAGTACGGAGAGGCTGCTAAAATCTCAGGGCCTAACCAGGCTGCGCAAACTGAGAAGGACTTGGATGACGATCTGTACTTACAACGCCCGCACGCATGTGTCGGAAGCATCCGTCGAGGACCTGATGATGCAAGCCAGGAAGATCAAGTACGACGTCATCGGACTGACCGAGACGAAAAGACACCACCCCCTACACGCCGCCTACGACTCCGGAGAAGAACTGTTCCTCGGAACATGCGACAGCAGGGGAGTAGGCGGCGTTGGTGTCCTCGTCAACACGCACTTGGCCATGAACATCGATTCGTACGAGTCTCTGACTAGCCGAATCGGACGTCTGCGACTGAAGCGATATGGCTCCGTGCCAACCTTGACTGTGTTCGTCGCGTATGCCCCAACATCCGACTACGACGACGAAGAAGTCGAGGCCTTCTACGTGGAGCTGGAAAAGTTCTATAAGGAAGATCACACCTTCTACAAGGTGATCGTCGGCGACTTCAACGCCAAGATCGGGCCACGAAGGTCGCCGGAAGAACTTCACATCGGAACCCACGGTTTGGAGTGAAACGAACAAGGTGAAAGGCTGTCTGAGTTTATCATGTCGACCAAGACCATCCATGGAAACTCGCAGTTCCAGAAGCCTCCCTCCCTACGATGGACCTGGGAATCCCCCGGTGGCCAGTTCCACAACGAGATCGACCACATCATCTTCAATCACAAGTATTGCCTAACCGATATCTCCGTTGTCCCCAAGTTCTACACGGGATCGGACCACCGCCTCCTTCGCGCGAGGTTTCGCTTTTCGCGTCAAGGAGAGAAGGCCGCGAAGTTCAAGAAGAGGAATTCCAGAACGACCATCAACTGGGATCTCTACACCTCTCTTGTCGGCCTTTGGGAAGATGCTGTCATGGACAACGTCGACGAGGAATACGATCGCTTCGTGCACCATCTCCACGATAGTGCTAAGGGAGCCGAGAGCTTGAAGACCACCAAGAGACGCCTGTCTCCGGAAACTCTCGAGCTGATACGCCAGCGTGGAGCAGCACGAGCGTCAGGCAACTACCAACTGACGTCCGAGCTTGCAAAGCTATGCAGAGCGGCGATAAAGGAAGATCTCAAAGAGAGAAGGGCGGAAGTGTTGGCTGAAGCAGCAGAGGCAGGGCTGAGCATCCGCAATGCCCGCCGGAACTTCGCCAACTTCAAGACCAAGATGACCGCTCTCCGACGTCCTGACGGAACCATCACCTCTTCCAGAAGGACCATGGAGAAAGTCATCCACGACTTCTACTCCGATCTCTTCGATAGCCACGTCCACCTGCCCCCATGCCATCTTCCGCAGGATGGATACGTCGTCCCCTCTGTTCTCTCTTCCGAAATCCGACACTCCATCTCGTCGGTGAAGAAACGTACAGCACCCGGTTCTGACAGGATCAGAGCTGAACACCTGAAGAACCTCCCGCCAGCGCTCATCAACACCTTGGCGCGGCTCTTCACACGCTACCTGTCCGAATGCAAGGTGCCATCTCAGTGGAAGACCAGCAAGACCGTTTTGCTGTACAAGGAGGGAGACGTGCACGACATTGGCAACTATCGCCCGATGTGCCTGTTGTCCGTAGTCTACAAGCTGTTCACTCGAGTCATCCTGAATAGGATTAGTAGAACGCTGGACGAAGGACAGCCATGCGAACAAGTAGGATTTCGGAGAGGATTCAGCACGATCGACCACATACACACCATTACGAAGCTCATCGAAGTGTCGCGAGAGTACAAGCTGCCGATGTGCCTTACGTTCATCGACCTGAAGAAGGCATTCGACTCCGTCGAGACTGATGCGGTCATGGAAGTCCTGCTCACCCAGGGCGTTCCTACTCAGTACATCAGGGTTCTTCGAGAGCTGTACAGTGGATTCACGACCAAGATCTCACCATTCTACAATGACGTCGGCGTTGACGTGAAGAGAGGGGTTCGGCAAGGTGATACCATAACCCCGAAGCTCTTCAGCGCCGCCCTCGAAAACGTCATGCGCGAACTAGAATGTGAGGACATGGGAGTGAAAGCCAAAGGCCGGCAGCTGCACCAACTGCGCTTCGCTGGCGACATCGTGCTTATAACACCAAGCATCAGACAGGAGGAGCGAATGCTAACCGACTTCGATCGTGTGTGGGAACGTTGGACTGCAGCTGAATCTTACGAAGACGATGTTCATGAAGAACGGATGGGTTTCTGATGCCCCATTCTCGCTCAACGGAACGAATATCTCCGAACGCTCCAGCTATGTGTATCTGGGTCGCGAAGTCAACATGGCCAACGACCTAGCACCACAGCTGAGCAGGAGGAAACGAGCGGCTTGGGGAGCTTTCAAGAGCGTCAAAGAAGTCGCGAAGAAGACGAAGAACGTCCGACTCCGTGCCCAACTACTCGACTCTACCGTTCTTCCTGCCCTAACATACGTCCCAGAGACCTGGGCTATACGAAAGCAGGATGAACACGCGATCAGCGTCGCGCAGCGTGGATTCGAGAGGACGATGCTCGGAGTGACACGACTCACGCAAGTGAGAGAAGGCCTCCGGAGGTCCGAGCTTCGCCGACGTTCGAAGATCAGAGACGTTGTCGCGTGGGCCGAGTTGTCGAATATCAGGTGGGCCGGCCACGTCATGCGCTTCGCAGACACCCGCTGGACGACAGCCGTCACCGACTGGATTCCGCGGGATGTCAAGAGAACACCAGGACGCCCATCAACGCGTTGGTCGGACTTCTTCGTGAAAGCCCTGAACGACCGATATGACGCTCTTCGTGTCCCTCGAGCGAGGAGGATCCATTGGACCACTCTGGCACGCGACAGGGACGAATGGAGACGCTGCTGGCGAACGCTCGAGCAAGTCGATGATCAACGGGACGACAGGTGACAGGTGATACCTGGCCCGACAACAAGACAGTCGCCAGAGCGATGCAAACTACGCATCGTGCACTGGAGAGATGTCTTCTAAGTACAAGCTTTCGTCAGCAATGGCAAGAAGGCCTACGAAGCTCGGAGCTACGGGAGAAGTCGCAATTAGCAGACCCGCTGCAGTACATGAAGAAGTCCAAATATCGCTGGGCCGGACACCTGCTTCGACGAAAGGACGATAGATGGAGTCTCCGTGTCACAGAATGGCTCCCGAGAGACCAAAGAGACCACTGGGACGACCACCAACGCGATGGGCAGACTCATTCTCAAGATCTTTCGAGAGCGGAGTCTGCCTCACTGGATGCAAGCAGCCAGAGATCGAGCGGTCTGGAAGAGTTGTAGTCCCCGCTGAGAAGACTTTCAGCCGACAAAGGACCATCAAAGTATCAAAGTAAGCAAGTAAGTTTTCCATCAAACATCTCTGGCGCAATGCAACGTTTCCTCGAAACGGCACCTTTTGCGCAGTGGTAGCATCACAACAACGCACTGCCCGTAACTGAGCGTTTCGTGTCGTTGCGTCTATGATCGCAATACCCAGTTCCTGGTGGAAGTTGAACAATCAGTATTCAAAAGCTCAAATAATTTTATTGTATTCTCATAACATGAATTGTTCAATAAACCAAGCAGAGCGCGATTCTCTTTAATGTCGAAGTCATACCTGTAAAGAAGAACCTATTAAGGGGTACAAAAATCAAAAGAAATGTTGAAGAAATCAAGAAATAAGAAATGAAACAGTGGAGATAGGGAAGGGGTTAGGACCAAATCCGTTGCGGAAAGGGGGGGGGGTCGTAAATTTTCAACAAAATCGACCTCCCTCCCCTGCTTGTTCCTGCTTCTGAAGATCAAGAATGACGTCATCGGACTGACCGAGAGAAAAGGAAAAGAAAAAGACACTACCACCTACATGTTGCCTTCGACTGCTGAAAAACGGAAGACTCTTGGAACACGAAGACAGCAGGAAGTGGGGGGAGTATGCAGCGCTTGTGTTCTCGTCAACACGCACTTGGGCATGAACATCGATTCGTACGTGTCTCTGACAATAAAATGTTAAAGAAATCAAGACATAAGAAACAAAACAGTGATAAAGATAGGGAAGGGATTGGAACAAATTCGTTGCGAAAAGGGGGCCGTAAATTTTCATGGACGTCTGCGAATGAAGTTATGTGGCTCCGTATCAGCTTTGACCGTTCGTCCCACTTCCCCCTACATCCGATCACGACAACGAAGACGTCGAAGCCTTTTACAGCTCGCTGGAGAAGTTCTACAGGGAAGATCATGCCCTCTACAACGTGTTCGTCAGCGAGTTCAACGCCAAGATCTGGCCGCGAAGGTTGCTTGAAGAACAACGCTTCAGTCGGACAGGTCTAGAGTCTCATTGTCTTCGTAATGATCTTTCCGGTCAACGTTTGTGGAATCGGGTACGATATCCAGCGCTACAGTGGTTTCGATACACGAAGAACTAGCACGGAAGACAATTTTTAAGGAAACAATTAGAAAGATACAAATAAGACACGGACAATGAGCACACAGGAGATTATAGGGGAGTTGTGCCAAGTGTGAACCTAATTGCTTAGATCTGGCGTCTTTTAAGAACTCTCCTGAGCCTGTATCGTGTGTTCCTCGGACTTCCCATCCGGTTTAAGGTCGTAAACCTCCCTGAATACGTTCCGCCACCTCATGCTCTTAACAATTCCAGAGTATGTACACCGGTCTCAAAATATTCCACATGACCCCTGAGAGAAACAAGTGCTTTCACAGCGCTAAAAAATCATCATGGGCAATTATCTCCATCACTCGCATCACAATGCGCTGTTTCGCTTACTGTTCTAGTTTATTGTTTTAGTCTAGTTTATTCTAAGCACGCTGAGAAGAGATTGGGAGAGATGGGATCACCTTGACGTACGCCTTTTCCACAGCCGGCTCTAGGCCGGTATGAAATGGTCACAATACAGTGACACATCCGGTGTAACATTTGCTTAGAATATTCGTGTAACGTGGTTCGATCCCCTGTTTGTTGAGTGCCTTCCAAACTTTCCACTGAATTGAACGCTGTGTGCTAATCGACAGACGGCAACACCAGAGGTTCGTGGTATTCTCAAGCAGCTTCTGTTAGTGGACGACAGGTGAGTATGTGATCAAAGTGCTGAATTTCCGTCGGAAGCCTGCCTCCTCCACCGGTTGCGCTTCTTCCCGAGCTCTCCTGATGCGCGATAGGAGACACCTGGTAAAGACCTTGTATAGAACCGGTAGGAGAGTTATTGTCCGATAGAGTGGCACGGTCCTTCCTGTCGCCTTTTTTAACCAGCAGAATTGTGTTGGATCTCCTCCAAGCAGACCGCGCTTCGCAGTGCCTTAAGTGGCGGGAAAAGTGCTGCGCCAAGGCGCTGAACAGCTTACGACCACAAGCCAGCAGCATTTCAACAGTGATTCCGTCGGCACCTGGAGATTTTCCTTTGGACATCGTCTCGACCGCACGACACACTTCGGATGGGAACATGGGAGTACCATCGCCAAGAGGTAGACGTGCGGCGGTGGAATGACGTCTTGTCCTGAAAACGTTCTTGTAGAAGCCTGTCATTTTTTTCTTCTTCTTTTTCAGCCTCTGTCCCGCTTTGTAGCGGGGTCCGCTATTCTGGTGTCATGACGCCACCTCTCCCGATCCAGCGCTAGATCAGGGGGACACCAGCTACTTTCAGGTCCATATGTAACGTATCGGAGCAGCGCTGCTTCGGACGCCCTCTCGGCCGCTTTCCAATTACCTCGAAGTTAAGGCCTGTCTTGCGGACGCTGTCTTCCTTTCCACGCAGAACGTGGCCGTACCATCGTAAGCGAGCTTGGCGCATCTTGTCCGCTATCGGCGCGACACCAATCTTCTGCCGAATAGTTTCGCTTTGGATGCGGTCCATGCGCGTGACTCCAGCCGTCCAGCGCAGCATCTTCGTCTCCATGACGCTGAGGCGCGTTTCAACTTCTTAGTGGCAGGCCAACACAGCAACAGTACCGCACATCGCTTCCTGCCGAATAACTGCCTGTAGATCTTCGACTTAAACCGCTCTGGTACCTTCCTATTGCAAAACACGCCACTCAAGGAGCACCACTTCGACCAAGCTGCACTTACGCGTAAATTCACTTCAGTCATCATATTGCCATCTGATGCTACCGCTGATCACAGGTACCTAAAGGCCGAGGTGCGTCAAACCTCGATGCCGTTAACCTTGATGGAGCTGGACTCATTAACGTCCGTCGTTAGATACTCGGTCTTCTTCACGTCCAATCTGATCCCAAACGCTCCAAGCGATCTCTCCAAGCTTGCACCTCTCGCTCGAGTTCACCTTAATGTTCGCAAGCGAGCATCACGTCATCAGCATAAAGCAGTGTTCAGGAGACTGGCTTCTGAAAATCTCGTGTAGAAGCCCGTCGTTATTGACTCTATTTGTAACCTAGATGAAGATCGCGTTCCGTCAGGAGCCTTTAGACAGGAAATCACACGACGATATTTTGCAAGATTACTTTTTGTTTTCTTCAGACTCCATTTGTTGGCTGCTGCGTCCAATAATCGCTGACTTGAGAAACTCCTGTGATCCTCCGTCAGATTCTGTCTGCTCAGCCTGCACAATAAAGCGTATTCAACATGACTTCGCTGGCGGCCCATCAGTCTTCATTGTGTAAGAAGGCATCGGAAATTAGGCGAAAGCTGTGATTTGGAGCCTTGCCACAGCACCGGTTAGCAATCGCCGTTACCGCGTTTACCATATACAGGGTGGTCCACATGAAGTGTTACGCGGAAAACGATATACGACTCTGCACAAACCAACTAAAATAAGAAAATGTACGAGTATTGGAAAGGCAAGAAAATTCTGCATAAGATATCATACACCACATTCAGAATGAGTTCCTTTAGCTTCAATGCAAACGTGCACTCCCTTTTGGAAAGTCTTGAGGATGCGCGCGATAAATTCCGGTGAAATTTTGTCCCGTGCCCTCTCCAGAGCTCGTTTCTGCGAATCCAGTGAACTGTGTCTGAAAGAGCAGTTTCTTTTCTCCAAGACTGACCAGATGGCAAAATCAATAGGGTTGAGATCGGGCGAGTTTGAAGGCCAAACCTCCTTCGTCCACAAATCTGGAAGATTGGTCTCACACCATTCCAACATTTTCTTGGCACCGTGAGCTGGTGCCCAATCTTGCTGTAAGGTCCAATCTATGTCCTTTTTTGTGGCCAAGGTATTACCACGTTTTTCATGTATTGCTTCTCGTAGATTTCGGCTTTCATCTTAACTTCTTTTTGAAAAAAAAACAATCTTGGTCTTGCCCCGGCCCGACATATCAGCCCACACGATAAAGGACTGCGGAAAATGAGCTCACTTGACGTTGACGGTTTTTGCGAATCCTTTTGGCAGCAGTTTCCGTTGATTTTGCGCGTTTTGGAGTGCTTTGACGGTAAATATCTTTTCGTCTGTTAAGAAAATTCGGTCGCGCTTGTCACCGCGCGTAAGGGCCTTCATCTTTCTGCAGTTCTCCAATTTGAAGCTTTCGGTTCATCCGTGAGGTGCTATCTTTGACAGATTTGTAAGAATACAATCACAAATCATCACCCGTCAGTCGTTGTATAGTTGAACGAATCACGTTGTGTTCCTTAGCTAGTTTCCTATTGTTTCTTGCAAGATTTTGGTGTAACATGTCTTTGACGGCCTTTTGGAAGGCAGAAGTTCTTGCAATTCGTAGTGGTCTTTTTCTCGTCGATCTTAGATCCCTCCAGTCTCTTCAAAACGTTGGATGACGCGGTGTACTTGCATCTGATGCAGCTTGAACATATTTGAAATCGTGGAAACGGACGACCCGCGTTTGAATGTATCGACTGCTGCTGAACGATCCCTAAGCAAAACCAGAAAAAAAACCTGAATAAGACTGGTCATAGGTGGACTAAAAGATACGGAGAGAACGAATAACACCACGCAAACCACAGAAAAAGAGAGACATTTTCGAAAATAGACTTTTTTAGCGCGTAACACTTTATGTGGACCATCCTGTAGCCTTCATCGATGTCGCCCGACATCTCAAGGTATGCACTTTCCATAATTGCGCGAATCGCCCCTGCCTTTAAAACCGTAGCTTTGGGAATCCTTGATCGCAACCGTGCAGAGCCTATATGAGCTCAGTCCACGTGAAGTGGAGCCCCCAAGAGACGGTGATCGCGTCCTGTATTGAAGCGTGAGACTACTCCAACATCTGTTAGGGCCCTTCTGCTGCACGTGATATGGTCGAGCTTGTGGAGATGCTGTCTGTTCGGAGATGAGTGTGTCCATCTCTTCAAAAAGGACTCATTATCAAGAAGCGATTCATCTGAGTTGCCACATTTAGAAAACATAGTATGAAAGAAGTTGGCTAGTGCTTGGGCCTTCTCATTATCAGTAGTATATTTTCTTCCATCAACATACAGTAGGGCAGATTCTTCAAAACTGCTCCTATGTGGGCTATCCGCCCTCTATCGCATGTACGCGATTCATTCTTTTAAGTAGTCATTCTGTATATGGTGAGGAACAGATAGTGGAAGACTTTATCCGGTGTGCTTAATCTGCGGGAATACGGATGAAATCAATTGGCATGGGTAGACCGTTCGATACCGTTCACAGTTCGACGGGAATAATTTTACTCCTATTCGTTTAGTCATTCTCCCTACCCCCCCCCCCTCCCTACTCACTCCACCAATAACCCCATTACCCATGTGACGGCAGAGAACGGCAGTGAGAATCAAGAACGCGCACACTCGTTGTTGCACAAAGCCTTTAAAAAGTCATCTGAAAATCTCACGGATTTTATCTGTGGCATGTCTTCTGGTTCCGAATGCACGATAACGGATAACGTCTGCGACACATCTGCTGAGTCCCGACGCATATGCAACGACGTCTACGACAATGTCTTCTGCAACCGCATACACGTGGCACGACATCTGTCGCACGTCTTCTGACGCCGGCGACAGAGAAAATACTGGTTCCCTCCCTCTTAACACAACGTAGTTGACACCTCGCCTGAACCCGGATGGTTGTCAGTCGTCGACTTCTATAACAGGCCAGATGGAGAGACGGACGGACAGGCACAACTCTTTTATTTAGGATGTCCACGGAATATCGCTTCGGACCGAAAAGTTAGATTCATACAAATTAATTAAAACCAAACTAAATTCGGTAATATATTTTTTACAATTATCAACAACCTTTTTCCAAAATACACACAAAGAATGGATCCCGTCTTCAGAGAAGAGAGCTGGCAGCGATCAAGGAAGTTGGACACCCAAATTTGGATTTCATCGTAGACGGCGAATTTTTTCGCAGCCAAGGCGTGCTGCATCGAGCGGAATATGTGGTAGTCGGATGGTATTTACAATGTCAGGGCTGTACGGCGGATTGGGCAAAACGACCCAACCAAGTGGCTCAATTTTCTGCTGAACGACTTTTGCGATACGAGGCCTCGTATTGTCATGCAGCAAGTTGGTAGAGGACGTGTCAACTCGACTTGGGTTCAGATTTGAAGGAGGATTTGTAGTAGGGTATGGGGCAAACAAGCTCTACTGCAATCTCCCCACTCGATCTTGTCGGATCAGCTGTAACTGCAGTCAGTGAAAGGTCGTTATTCACGAAAGCGTCTGTCTTCTCTGCTCTTGACTTCAAGACTTTCGTTGGCGGCGGCAAGACGTTGAAACCACCTCCCACATTGCCTTTTGGAAGCGACATCTTCGCCTAAAGCAGCTACCAACGAACGATGCGGTTCCGCGGCGGATTTCTTCAATTTGAGTAGTAGAGTGGGCACGATCATTTTCTGGTTCATTGTAGTCAGGAAAGCTGTAATTTTAGACACCGCTGAGGGAATGATCTGGAAAAAATAGGAAAGGTAAAAGATGAAACGCCGCGATAAACTAACCCTAAGTGAGCTCACAACTGATGCGAATTACTGTTAAAAGAATGTACGCGACATTCCGTGTGCGACAACCTAATATATAGCAGGATAGTATTTATGGTAGAAGAAAGACGGAAGATTAATTGTCGTTTTCAGTGCGACCAAAAAAATACATCCATATTTATCAAGCAAATTATCACACAAAAAGGAGAAAACAACCATATGTGCACCACCTGAAATTTGTAACTGTTTATGTCATACAATAAATACAAAGCCCATAAGAACAAATCATTTGATTCTTGTTCATGAGATCTTTATGCCTTATGCGTCTAAACTACCAGTAAATTCAGAGGTTTTTAACGAGCAGAATTCTAACTGACGATAAATACAAAATCACAATTATTGATTAACACAAGAGGTTACATTAGTGCAGTTCTGCAAGGAAACACTATAGCAAGCCCAAAACAGGCCTATTAAAAAAACATATTTAATTACGAGTTAAGCAGCTTTCTGGGAGCAAAGACTAGCTTAACTGCTATCAAAAAGTCGTTTTCACTAAGATTGTAGTCACCTGGTTGGCTAACTTCATACAAAAGCGGTTTGCGTTCCTACAGAACCCAAAAGACGCTTTTAATTAGTTAAGGAGTAGAAGAAAAATAAAACACGAAAGAGAAGGGGATAGATGCCATGTCTTTACCGAAGTTGCGCACGATGATAGTACTCGAAGACTTGTTAATCAGACAATCATTCCAGCAAGGGCAAATCACAATGACGCATTGTTTCATGCGCAGCCTCCTCTGAATACCCTCTTGTCCCACAGTAGCATCCCCTGAAACTAAAAATACGCGAGCGGCCTTTCAGGTGGCTTGTTTTGTCAAACTTCTACAGCGCAGAGCGTAGCAAGTCGCTTTCCAGCCCTCCGACCTCCACAAATATTGCACACCGCCTTTGTAATCTTCAGTTGTAATCCCGAATAGCGAGGGCGGAGAGCAGCAATAAACGTTGAAGTTAAAGCTTAGGGAATAACCTCGCCTAATAAATAGGGCTTTTCAACGCGCACTTTTTACTGTTTTCGTTTTATGCACCGGCCCATGGCTTCTGCCCTGCGTTCTTGAATGGTGGTGGTGACGGATATTTGATTACTAGCGAATTGCTCGAAACCCTGCTTCATTGCAGATCGAAAAAGATTGTGACCGAGATTACACATAAGCTCCAGAATCACGGAAGGTAGTGAGCTTCCGACATTGTCTTAATCTCTCGGCAATCCAGACCTTGGGAATGATCTCGCAGATCAAGTATGGAAACTTTGTCTTCGATATCGAGGTTGAAAGAACAACTGGACGAGACGGGCGACCTTTCGTTTTGTTCTGCGGTAAAATCATACATGAGCGACAAACAAGGAGTTCTCGATCGTTCTCCTTCTTCGTTCGCGTCGCCAGCGGCTGTAACTACCACTCGTGGGATCTCCGAAACAGTGGAACTGCAAAGCGTTGATAAATGTTCGAAAAAAGTTAAAGCTATTCACATTTATGAATGGGGTTGACCATGAGCACTGGGAGATTCACTAATATCTTCTTCTGTCATATTTGGTTCAAACTAAGGCTTATACTTTTTTCTATAACTTCCTCGTTTCTTAAAAAATTTAGAAAAAATAATAGAGAAAGGAAGAGAAAAAACATCCGTGATACTTCATCACTGACTAATCAATCCATTTCATCGTCATCATTTTCAATAGCGTTTGTTCCACTTGGTGGCGTGATCCGCTCTCCTGTGGCCATATTCATGAACGTTCCCGGGAACGTTCAAGACTTCCCACGGGAAGCGACCGAGGCGGGAAGCAAAAGTTCGGGTTCATGGCAGGCTTCCGCGCCGATAGCGGGAGGCTCTTGACCTGGTGGAGAACGCCGGGAAGCCGTCAATGAAGTGGTGTGAGCAATTGCACACAATGGAATTTCGATGGCTGTTTTGACATTCTTCACAGGGGGTTGTCCTCGCCATGTGTCTCGCAACGTCTTCGTGGACCATCTTCAGGGGGGGGGGGGCGGAGTGTTCTTAAATGAGGAGATAAGGTCAGGATTTGGCTTCTTTCACTTGCTTCAGTAGAAGAAATCACATAATTGATCTGAAATGTTGACGATGAATAGTATTTTCGCCGGATGGGCCACGCATTCAATTTCTGCGGGATATCGCGGTACCACTTCTTATCCATTTCCGTTGCGAGTCGATGGACGTTTTAAGAGCACGTTCTGCATGGAAAATAAGACAGTGTCAGCAAGATAGTATTGAACTGCGGAGTAAACAACAAAAGGCGCAATTAGGGTGGGGGTCGCCCCCCCCCCTCTACACAACGCTTTGTTCTTTTTGAAAGCGGAATTGCAACACTGGTGTGTTCTACCCTACAGTGGACTGAGGCAAGCCACTTATGTTGTAATTTCACACACACGTGCCTTCTTACCAAGGCGGGCAACCTCTGAGTATGGGGTGACTCCCCCATTTGCGCAAAACAAAATAAAAATCAAGATATGTATGAAATTAAATATTAATTCTTCAATACTTAAGTATTTACCAATTCGAAAAAGGCTGCAAACTGCTATCACAACTCTAAAAAATACGATACTCAATCCCTTTTGGGATGTGCCACGCATTCTACTTCCACGGTAAGTCGTGGAGGCGATTTGAATGCGTATTTCACCATGCAAAGGTCAGCTGATGAGAAAGTCTGCGGTTTATCCTTCCCAAACAAGCCTCATGCTAATTAACCGACCTCGGAAGGATGGGAGGTTTGGTTGGCCTGGGCGAAAAATCCGAGTCAGGAACCTGGTATCGGATGCAAACGACAATCGACACCTCCTTGGACTGCGCTACACGCGCCCCGAATATGAAAAAATCAGACTAGATACAAACAAAATAAAAATACAAATAAATACATATAATATATAATATAATATAAATAAAATATGTAAATAATATAGAATTAAAATATGAGTGAACAGCGACCCCATACAGGAACGCATTTTGAAGAGGAGAATGTAGGGATATAGTCGTCCGCAAGTCACTTTTTTAGGCTAAGAATCGAAGTGAGTGCAGATGAGTTTACACATGCAACAGTTTGAAAGCGCGAATAGTTAAAATCAAGGCTATGTCTTCATCGCTGAACTTCGAAGCATTTAATTAGCAAATATAGAGCAACGGTGAAAAGTTAAAAGCACCAGAGTAACAAAAAATGAAATCACATAGAAAATGTTTTTTGTTTCAGAAAAATCAGGAAGAAAATTTTCAATAAAAATTGGTAACTCGGCAGTCAGCAAGACCGAGAATTCCATAAAACTGTGATCCCGGTGAAATAGAATGCACGGCGCATCCAAAAAAAATTGGTCAGCGTTGGCCTATGACGTTTATCCTTTCAATCTAGAGAGGAGGAGCACCAGATGAACATGGGCACAAGCAGAGAGAGACTGAGCAAAGTCTCAGCTGAAACAGCGGATCTGTGATCGAGTCCGACTCGCCGCCACCATTATCTGAGACTTCCAGTTGAAGAACCGGTAATTTGAGAGGTAGTTTTTGGTAGTTTTTAAAGTCTTGCAATCCCTGCCTCCGCTGCGAATCTAACTCGCGTGTCGCAGTAGCCCTGCTTCCCGGTGGTTCACGAATACCGACCGGGCTGCGGAAAGCCGGGCCCCTGCTTCCCGCCACTTCATGAATACGGCCACTGGTGTGGTGGCGCCATATTTCCCGATGAAACGCTTGGTCGGAATGCAGTCCAGTTATCTTTAAGTCCAAATGCAACCATCTAGCCAACGTTGATTGGGCTTCCTCTAGGCCGTTTTCCAAGCACTCCATTATTCAGGCCAATTTTACAGACGGTGTCATCGTTAGCGCGAATGACGTGGGCGTACCATCGAAGACGCGCTTCGCGCAGCTTCTCGGCTAGGGCTGCGACACCGAACCTCTGTCGTGTGGTGTCGTTGGTGGGTCGGTTGCGAACGCGGTCCAACCACGTAACTCCAGCCGTCCACGAAGCATTTTCGCCTTCACTACACTGAGGCGGCTTTCAGTTTCCATCGTCACGGGCCAGCACTCAGCACCGCACGTCGCTACTGGGCGGACGACTGTTCTTTAAACCTTCGAGAGATGCTCACGTATTGTCCCATTTGGACTAGGGTACACTCACGCGTGCGTTCACCTCCAACTTTAGACTGCCATCGGACGTGATCGTTGATCTAAGATACTTTAAAGTTGTAACTCGTGAGAGCCCAGTACCATGGATCTTAATAGATCCGTGTTCATTCACATGCGTCGTGAAGTACTCTGTATTTCTAACATTTTGTTTGAGACCGAACAGTGCCATGAGATCACCACGCACACGCACCACGAGCACCACGCCTGTGCCTGAGTTCGGTTTTATCCTCAAATGCAAGCATGGCGTCGTCAGCGTCCAAGGTGCCGCCATCTGGAGATTTCGTGAGATTGCATCCATCACGACCACGAAGAGCAGTGGGGATAGCGCAGACTCCTGGTGCATTCCTACAGAGATGGAAAACTCCATCGAGGTTCCAGCTCCAGGTTGAACTCTGCCTTTGGGAAAGAGTACAAAATGCGCACCCACTCAATAAGCTCCTCAGGAACGCCGTCTCGTCGCAACGTGTGCCATATAACATTTCGCGGAACGCGGTCGAAGGTTTTCTCCAAGTCCAGGGAGGCAAAATGCACCGGTTTCTAGTCACTTAAGCTTTTTGTGCCAACACGAGGTTTATAGGTAGACCTTTATTTAGCAGGGCCTGACGTTTCGACTTCTCGTCGTCTTCATAGGCCTGAACATGGTGCATTAGTTTATTTGCGCTCTACTCCATCAAGCGCCTTAACCACCCTAACATCTCGGACCTACTCTACGACCACAAAAAGGAGGGCCAAGCGGGGGAAACGAACTCACTAATTGGATCCTCCGGAAGGGGTGATGTTCGCCTACGTTAATTAGCCAGTAGGCACGAATGGAGCATACTGCCCACCACCGTCGCCGACCGGTCCTTTATAGTTCACAGTGAGACACGAACTGCAGAAAACCACGCGTAACAGGCAAACACCTATTTCGGTTGTTCATTGCTGGATTTCTATTAAAAATCCAGAGTGCCTCTCACGCTTTTCTAGCCGAAATAACTTCTACAATGGCCAAAATGGTACATTTCACCTCAGAGTCGTTTCCGTTATGCGCATCAATCCTATGCTTTCCAAGTGGACTGGGTAGTGACCCACGTCGCTTACTAAATAGATGTTCCCTTATACGTACTGCAAGAGTACTTTCCGTTTTTCTGATGTATTTGGCGTTACATGCCAAGCATTCGAACTGATAAGTTGCTCCAGTCTTTGAGCAATAGCCTAAACCACCACTTGGGCAAAAAACGCAGTCTTCCAAAATACACGGCTGATCGTAGAGCCTATTTCGAACTAACTGCCGCCTGACGTTATCGTTAGGAATGTTCACTAGGTCGTCCTGCAGTTGTGCCCGTGCAACAGCTCTTTGAATTTCAGCAGTGACTCTATTGGAGATGAATGGTAGGACGAAAGCTATCTTGCGTGCGCAAGATCTATCATGAGAGTTAGCGTGAGATCTCCTATTATGACTTGAAACCTTATAGCCGTTTGAAATGACTATATTTGAAGCTAATCGTAAAGACTCTTGACGCTCACTGGGACGGCTTTAAGACTTTAAGCCGACTTTAATTCGCAATGCAGACACCTTAACCGTATCTGAATTACTACAATAATGTTTGCTGGAATTGACAAAGGGTTTTTCAGAGACCTTAGGCTAAGTAATACTTGTTGTCCTGTTTCTTGTAGCCTAGTAAAAACGCATAAGCTTTCCCAGCCGGATTTGCAGTCCACGTCGCCGGAAACTTACAAAATAAAACCTATAATCAATTGTGTTGGCGGCCAACCGATCGGATTTCTTGGTTCCTCAACAGCATTATGAGCCAATTGTTGATCCATGTCCTCTTCCATCTGACCAATACGAGCAAATTTCTTGAATTATTGCAGAACTCTAACTTCGGTGAAAGTTGTGAAAAAGCTTCGAGGCCGATTCGACCTGCTACACAACGTCTTGGGACCAAGAAGGAGTCAGCAACGTCATCATATTAATCCGCGGCAGATTTGGGAAACAATCATTTTATACTCTTCGGGTATTCCACCGCGTGGGCAGTCGAGAGACGACTGTAGCGCGAGCTACCCACAACCACAATTTGGTGCATCGAGTCAATAGAATCTGCACAATTTAAGTCTCATGGACAACAGGACTCAGGAGCGTTCAATACTCCTCCAAGAATTCGGCGGTTTTTTGGATCTTTAATATCAAGAAAAACCTAAGCGTCCTTTACTTTGCGTGCTCAATAATTCAGTAAGGTCTGGTTCGTATCAATACCTTGTTTGACCAGTCCTTCAAAAAGATCTAGCGTCAGAATTCCTGTAGCATTCGTCCCCATATAAGGTCCAGAATTGTGGCTTAGTAGGGAAGGTAGTATTGCCAAATTAGCTTCAACTAAACGCTATAGCTTACTAAATAAGGACCCAAAAGAGGCTTTTAACAGGTTTCGCCAATAAACTAGAGCAAATCCTGTCAAAACTGAAAGAATAGGGTTTGAAAAATGTTCCGCTGGACCCCAATTTTCCACAAGAAGTTAATAGTAACGTACTTCGATTGGAGAAAGGGGTTAGCGCTATTGAGTCAATAATCTGAAGTAGAACACACTCTGTCGGATTTCGCCTCATCAGTAGATAAGTGTCGTCACCTTGTCCAACACCAAGGAGCAAGATGAATTCGGCATATTACTGTCGGACAGCGACTTCGCTCTCAAAGGCAATCGATTTCAATATCTTGCTACAAGCACGACTTCGCGCTCTTCGCTCCTGTGCTCAATCAACATCGACGAGTGTGCCTGATGCAAACAATAACCCTCAACCGATTAATCAACCTCAACCAAGGGCACTTGAATTTCCTAATTTACCAACACCCACTTTTAGCGGGAATGAGTGGGAATGGAGCAATTTCCGGGAGCTGTTCAATAACAACATTCACTCCCAACCCCTTCCAGTTATGTTCAAATTCAATTACTTTCTATCAGCTTTAAAAGGCGCTGCAAGAGAGTCAATAGGAAAGTTTCAAGTTACTGCAGGAAACTAAGATGAGACGATTCAATTTTTTTGCGCTAAAAATTGCAATATGGAAGTCCTTATCAATACCCTGATCGAACGGTTGGATGGATGCACGTTAGCCCTAGTTTATACTTGCGCACCATGGTGGGAATATTTCGACACGGCTACGCGAAAAAATCGATATCTATAGATACCGTGATGCCGCGTATAGTTATGCTCGAATGACCCATTCGAATGGGTACCCGATACCAGGTTCTTGGTCGGATTTCCCGCTCAGGCCAACCAACCTTCCAGCCCTCCGGGGTCGGTGAATTGGTCCAGACTTGTCTGGGAAGGATAAAGCGCTGACTGTTCATCGGCTGGCCACCGCAAGTCATTGTATGGCCAAATACGCATTCATGTCGTCTCCACGACAACCCGTAGAAGTAGAATGCGCTGGTGCATCCCAGAAGGGATTGAGTAACGCCGTCCTTTATCTTTATCCTTATCCTTATTCGAATTCGAATATTCAAAAATCGCGTTCTTTGGATGTATTCGAATACGAATGCTCGAAAATTTTCGGTATTCGAAACCATTCGAATATTCGAAATTTCCCAGAAAGCCAAAATTATTCGACTATTCGAAAAGGTGATTCGAATGCTTGACAGGAATTTTTGTAACGGCGTATTTTGAAAAGGACTGTTGGGTTCTTCGGGTAGGTAGGGTCACCAAAACGGTTTTGTTATGAATAAAAGTTGAGGTGCGATGGTAGCTCAATGTCAGGATACTGAGCGCCTCTTCGATACTGATCACTTCCCAAAAAAGCCTTCCTGTTAAGAGGAGAACTTCCAAAACGTCTCACAATGTTGAACTGCAAAAAAAAAAATCCACAGAGAATCGCTGCAGTGGTGAATGACCGATTGGAGGTGAGTAATCGTCGCCACCCTGATCGGTCAACTAAGAGAGAAAACCGCTTTCACCGATAAAAGTGTGGATAATATCGACCGGTATTGATTGTGTGACCGATGTGCGATACTCTCTTCTGAATTCAGGCGCTCGTAGGCACCAACCCGCTTATTACCGACGTTATTTTTTTTTCTTCTTTTACCATGGCACAGTGCTCAGACTTGTTTGTTCGACCGGCCGTTATCGATTGATTTTTTCGATTTTCGCTCTGAGTTGGCCATTGGAAGTGCGAGTCGCGTGTATTGCCGGCCGTATGACATACTTCACAGAAGAGAGCCGGTGTAGATCGAATGGCTGTTAATTATCGATCGATTTTTGTTAAGTTCACCGTTTAATCAATAATCAATATGTCGGCTGAAGAATAGATACATTCTTGAGTTCTTCGCAAATAAGGAATCCCTGTTTCTACCGCTTACTTGGATGAATCACCAGAAAGAAACGAGACCAGCCCTCATGGCTGACCTATTCCTGGCTACCTGTAATAAATTTTGCGCGCGCAAAATTGAACGTATGATATTTCACGTTTTAGATGAGCACGAAAGACTTGCTTCAGATTTACATATAATATTTCGTGGTCAGTCTGTCATTAGTCGACACCGTCACCGTCACCATCAGTTGTCACCGGGAAGGATATTGAAGCGGTATTGAAGAAGGAGGCCAGGCAAAGCGACTGGGCCCGATGACGTGGCAGCTGATTTATGAAAGTGTAAGTACTGGTACACTACTGAGTGGTTGGCGATGTTCTTTAATCAGGTTGAGGCGAAGAAGAAAGTCCCTGAGTGTTGGCGCCAATGTACGACGATCCCGGTTTGAAAGAAGAAGGGCAGCCCTGCAGACTGCTCCAATTACCGTCCGATTCGCTTGCTTTCGCACAGCATGAAGATCTTTGAGCGAATCGTCCATGGAGAAATTCGTGACATCGTCCAGCTTTCCAGCAATCAGTGCGGCTTTGTGGCTGGCTGTGGCACCGTTGATGCCATTCACGCCGCCCCTCTTCTGGTGAAGAAGCATCGCGAGAAGCAGAAGCCGATGCATATCGCCTTTCTCGACTTGGAGACGGCCTTCGACCGCGTACCGCGTTAGGTTAGACGAGTACGCCCTGCGTCAACATGGAGTTTCTGAAGAGCTCATAGAGTGGGTGCGAACTCTCTACTGTTGTCGAAAGAGTCGAGTTCAAGCTGCAGCTGGAACCTCGATGGAGTTTCCCATTGAGGTGAACCAGGGGTAAACCAGTGTTATGCGCTTTCCCCATTCCTCTTTGTTGTCGTTATGGATGCCGTCACACGAGATCTTCAGAAGCTCGTCCCCTGGACGTTGCTTTATGCCGATGACGTGATGCTCGCTAGCGAAGATGAAGGTGAGCTCGAGCCAGAGGTGCAAGCTTGGTCTGATCTCTTGGAACGGTTTGGAATCAACCTGAACGCAAAGAAGACCGAATATCTAACGATGACGTTACTGAGACCAGCTCCATCAAGGTTAACGGCATCGAGCTTCCACGCATTGCGGTCTTTAAATACCTGGGATCAGCAGTCGCGTCTGACGGCAAACTGATGATCGAAGTGAATTCACGCATGAGCGTCCAAGTGGCGCTCGTTGACTGTCGTGCTCTGCGATAAAAAGATTCCAGAGCGGTTTAAGTCGAAGATCTACAGGCAATTATTCTGCAGGAAGCGATGTGTGGTACTGCTGCTGTGTTGGCCTGCCACTAAGGAGTTGAAACGCGCCTCAGCGTCATGGAGACGAAGATGCTGCGCTGGACGGCTGGAGTCACGCGCATGGACCGCATCCAAAGCGAAACTATTCGGCAGAAGATTGGTGTCGCGCCGATAGCGGACAAGATGCGCCAAGCTCGCTTACGATGGTACGGCCACGTTCTGCGTGGAAAGGAAGACAACGTCCGCAAGACAGGCCTTAACTTCGAGGTAATTGGAAAGCGGCCGAGAGGGCGTCCGAAGCAGCGCTGCTCCGATACGTTACATATGGACCTGAAAGTAGCTGGTGTCCACCCTGCTCTAGCGCTGGATCGGAAAAGGTGGCGTCATCACACCAGAATATCGGACCCCGCCACGAAGCGGGACAAACGCTGAAAAAGAAGAAGAAGTCTATCATTAGTTGCTGTTAGGCGAATACATTGTTTCGTTAATGTTCTTGGACAGTAAGTCATCTGCTAGTTCCAAAATTGATCGTTTTAAAGTGGCGTAGAATCGCACAGTGGACCCAGCAGATTGCGCCTTCTTCAAATGTCTTTTAAAACTTTCGTTTACTTCACAAAGGAGCACCTTACAAAACAGAAGTGTTCCTTTGAGAAAATTCATACTCCAATAAACGAGGAAATTAGACGCTTCCATAAGCCCTTTGATCTTACCATGTGTTTTGTAAGTTTTCCACCTCATTTTTACGATGCACAAGCGGGATTTATGAGAGGCCTGTCGATAAAAAACTCGTGTTTAACTAGGAGGGGATCCGTTATGTATTGCTTCCAGTTCTTCTCAGGCTGTCGTCTATCGTGACAGATATTTCATTCAATTTCGAATATTCGAATCGAATATTCGAGTTCGAGTACTCAAAAACGGTTCTCAGTATACAATCAATAGACTGGTCGTTCTTACCGACCGAGGAGGTCACCATTCTAGACCCAAATTCAAGGCAGTTAAGAAAAGTGGAGATACTTTGTGACAATGATTTCATAGACAGCTCCTTAGCAAACCAACTGAAACTCCCAGTCATAAGCGAAGAGCGGATGCAATTGCATACCTTTGGAAGCCAAAAAACTCGTGATCCTTCGTGTAAGCTGGTTCGCATTGAAACGTGGGAGAACGATCGAAAGCCTTATCAAATGGAGCTCTACACCCATGATGTTTTGACAAAATCGTTCTCTCCCCCTCTCATCCCGGCAAAGGATATGGAAGCGATACGCTCGCATGCGTATGCACTCATGCCGACAAGAAGATCATTAAGCCAGGAATTCTGTTAGGATGTGATCATTATTGGTCTCTAGTATGCACTGAGACTCCAGTATCTCTACCTTCAGGGCTAACACTGCTATCGACAAAGCTCGGATAGCAGCAAAACCTAATTCAAAATCACCTTCAAGTCTTAAACGAAATAGGTGAGGTAGATCAATGGGAGCACTACTAGGAATTGATGCGGTTCAAAACGTTGGCACTCGATAGTAAGCGAGGACGAGAAGGACCTTTGGAGAAAGTACTGGGCTATGGAAGCCGCCGGTGCTGAAGAATTCCTGGTACCGAAAAGGGAGGAACAAGAAGTCTCGATCGAAAAGTGTGGAAGCAATTCAACGACTCCTCGAACTAAGGCAGGATGGCTATTATGTCCGCCTGCCGTTCAAGGATGAATACCCTCCGTTACCTGATAATCGAGCTCTGTCATACAAACGCCTTGCCAATATATGGTCATTTCTAAAAAAGAGCGAGGAGCTACTCGATCAATACAATAAGGCGTTTATGGACGAGTTCAATAAGAATATTGTGAAAGTCGTGGATGGCAACTACTGCGTAAACGGCACTCAAGTTCACTACATCCCACACCGGCCGGTACTCACGCCACAGAAGGCAACGTCAAAGCTTTGAATCGCCTTTGATGCATCTGCACATTAAAAATTAAATCGCTCCCTAAACGATAGATGCCGCATAGAGGACCGGTTATACTGCCTCCCTTATATGCCTTCTACTAGGTTTCCGTATTGGAGCAATCGCCTTAATATCAGATGTAGAGAAGGCATTTCTCCAAATTCGACTCCACGAAGCTGGCAGAGAGGCAACACGATGTCTGCAGCTTCGGGATCACAAAAGTCCTCCGTCATCTAGCGATGTCCAAACATTTTGCTTCACAAGAGTTACATTCGGGTTGAAATCTTCGCATTTTCTACTAGCGGGAACCACTCGTCACCATCTCAATAAGTGCGAGGACGATCCAGTGGCTCAAGAATTCAATTTCAACCTTTATGTCGACTACCTTATTTTAACCATGGACCCCGAAGAAGAGGCAATACGGTATCACCAGTGGTCCAAACAAATTTTCAATAACCTTAATATGAACTTGAGAAAATTTGCATTCAAATTGATCCAAATTGATGGATTTAATATCAGATCGTGATATAGCCGTAGTACATGCTCAAGGTGCAATCACTTGGAGAACAAATCAGACGAACTTCCTTCCTGAGATGGAGGTCATAACCAAGAGGCCCGTGACAGGTTCAACAGCTGCTGTCTACGACCCATCGGAATGGCTTATCCTTTGCTTCATCGACCAAGAACGTTTCTTCAATCGCTTTGGAAGGACCAATATGGATTCGATAGCCAACTCTCCGTCAAGAAAGTTGAGGAATGGCAAGAGGCTCGACGTCAATGCAGCAGTTTCAACAAGGCTCTTCCACGATTAGTGGTACCAACGACTAGCCAGTCATTTTGGTCACCTTTGCGGATGCAAGCTCAAATGGAATGACTGCTTGCACCTATTTGCATCATAGTCTGACGAAGTCCGTAACTCTATTGATGGCAAGAGCAAAGCTTCCGCCTGTTCATGGTCAAACTACAATACGCAAACTGGAACTCAATGCCTTCACATGGCAATGAGACTGAGGAAATCCATAGTATCTCAGCTGGAGTCATGCCTCAATGTTGAAGGAATATACAGTTTCACCGATTCTGAAATTGTACTAGGATGGATCAGAAGCAAGCCTGGAAAGGAACTAGGACAATTCCTTAATAATCGTCTAGCTAAGATAAGGAGAATCACAGGCCATCTGTTAAAGAGCCAATACTATGTAAGATTCGGATATGCCTCAACAAATAGCAACCCAGCGGACTGCGAAACTAGAGGACTGACAAACAGAACAAAACTCCTGAATCACTACTGGTGGAAAGGATCAGAATTTCTCTATCAAGAGAAAGAAAATGGTCGAAAGAAGAAAGTATCTTTGACGCTCCATTAGATAATGATGGAGAAGATGTTAGGGAAAAGGAAGAAGAGTAGAGCTTGCAGTACGACGCAGCGTGACGATCTCAATAGGACCAATAAGTTATTCAAGAAAAAACAAGCTCGGACAGACTCTGCTAACAAGCTAAACGTATTACGGCTGACGTACTACGTTTTGTTTGAATGCACTGAAAAGCGTGCAAGCGTAATGTCTATAATTCTCAGAGAATCTACACTCTTAGAGTTCATACCCTGTTGTCCGTCTTTGTTGTATCAGTGCCGGACTACTTTTCCAGCCGCGAAAATCGTCATTCGTCCGTGTAAGCCAGGCCGTCACCTGCAAAACAAGGGTTACCTCTTTGATGGGAACTTACTTCAAGAACTCCTTAAGGACAAGGCTCTTTCCGGTACACAAATTTAGAAAATGAGAAGTGCTTACGATTAACGTTGTCAACTTATTGTCAACAATTATAATATTAGGACTGAGATAATTGCAGTTGTAATCTGTCTGATGTGGGATCTCAAATTGAAGAAAAACTTTGTATGTTTTATTAAGCAATTCTTTAAGATATTAATTAATTTTGTTATGGCTTATTAGAACATTATCCATGTATCTAAATATAGGTGTATTTATGTAACGATTTTGTGTCATAAACTTTTTGCAAAACTTATATTCAAATGTTCATAGCGTAACCTTAAAAAGCTTTAATTAAACACTTTCTTGAGGAAATCCCATAATTTGTTCACAAGTTATGTTTGCAAAAATTGTACGATTGTTTTTAAGGAATTTTCAGTGAAAACATCAAATCTTTCTCCAAATAATATCTGTAATAATTTATGGTATTATATTTATATTTATTTTTATTTTTATTAGTTTATTTATATAGTTATTAGTTTGTATAGTATTAGTATAGCAAATGTTATTATGCTTTTAAAATGCAGCATATTTTTTTTACCAGCATTAGAAGAGAATATTTTAATTAATACTTTGATATTCTTCATTCGTTAATACGTTATAGACAATACTGGTAAGCAAATTAGTGAAGTCTGCTGAAAACGGTTTATAATTTTCGATATCGATTTTATTATTTTGTCAGATATGTTTGTTATTGATAGACCAGTAACCGAAATTATGTCAACACGTTCAATGAAAGGTTCTTTTAAAGTGTAAGAACTATGACCGATTCCTTTGGAGGAGGTATTATGCAGGTAGCTAATATATGCTCAGTGATAAATCTAGACATAATTTCTTCATTTAGCCTTTGTATACAGTACACAGTGTATATCAATGAAACTCTTTTGTTTCTTCAGCTTTAGTTTTATTATTGAAACATAATATTTCATGTCTCTTAATTAGTTCAAGTTCATATTTTTGACAAAAAATATTTCATGTGTTTGATCAGAGCTAGAAATATTTAAAATACTTTCTGGAACAATTCTTATTACTTTTACTAAAGTGGTTGAAAATCTGTTAGTGCTAGCTGAGAATTTGAGGACAATGATTCTATACGAAATGAGAAAAATAAAGACGCTGTTTGGTGGCTGATTTTTTAAAGACGAATTCTGTTCTTTAGCTTACTAAGAGCCATTTTGTAAAGTCTGCATAGTATGGTCGATTTCTTTATAACTGTACTAGTTATTCAGAACGATACAGCTACGCTTATTCTGAACGCATATTGATACACGCCTTCCTCACTGCACTGTCGGGAATGTAAGTGCGATAATGACTTGCCACAGCTGGCAAAGTGAAAACGCAGCAGTGATGATAATAAAAGGACGGTACCTTTGTCTTCGCCTTCATTAATCGCCTCCGTTGTCTTTCTTGTAAATCGAGTTCTTCTCGAAATCGCATGGCTTCCAACAGTGCTTCCATCTGAAATCTTCCGTATGAAGTCACTCCGAATGCCTAAGGAAGTGATGAGTAGGGATCGCAACAACGCAACTTCCGTCGTATTGATTTAGAGTCATGAAGCTACTACAGTGCGTTTCAAAAGTATGTATCATCTCTAAAACTTACACGTATCTCTTTCGCGTTTATCTTTGCAGGGCCGCACTAGCTCCTCTAGATTCCTCGTTGTCGAAAATAGGTAACCACTCACCTTCAGAGATATTTTTGGTCACACATGAGAATCAGAATTTTTTGAAGGGAATTGGTTGAAATTTGGCGTTTCAAAAGAATGTATCCACTTGTGAAATTTTTTTTACTAAATTGAAAATCGCTCAAACCACCATTATTTCTTATAACATCATGCATCGTATTATTCATGCTAGTGTCAAGGTTCTGTGTGATTTTGTCTTTGGTGGTGTTCCATAGAATCAAAATTACCACCACGTCATTGAACTGTCGGTTATTCGCGTAGGCTCGTTTAAACACGATCCCCCACATGTTCTCTATTCCAGGTCACAGGTTCCATCGCTGTCAGGAAAACAGACCGGCCAGTTCGCTACTTGAATGTTGTGACGGTGGAGCCAATCTTTGGTCAACCTGGACACATGGACTGCAGCTCTGCCCTGCTGCAGAACATGTCTCTGATGTGTTATGCCTCTAAAGAAAGGCATAGGGCTGGACTTCGCTACACCTTGACACTTCAGACTCCCCGTGCGACACGACGAAAGCCTAAGCTTCAGCATTCTGCTGCTGAAGAAGCCGACCACTTTCACTAATGAACCGCTTCCAAGCCGCCTCCAAGGCTGCGACGACGGGGCTTCTTGCAGGTCTCTCCAGTAGTGTCGGTATCCATCGGAAACCATCCAGATTAAATTTCTTTTATCTATACAACGGTAAAAATTCAATCTGGATGACCTCGATGGATACAGACATTAATGGAGAGACTTGCGAGAAGCCCCCGTCGTCGCAAACTTACAAGTGGTTTGGAAGCGGTTCATTAGTGACAGTGGTCAGCCTCTTCAGCAGCAGAATGCTGAAGCTTAGGCTTTCGTCGTGTCGCACGGAGAGTCTGAAGTGTCAAGGTGTAGTGAAGTCCAGCCCATTGCCTTTCTTGAGAGGCATTACACATCAGAGACATGTTCTGCAGCAGGGCAGCGCTGCAGTCCATGTGTCCAAATTGACCAAAGATTGGCTCCAGCGTCACAACATTCAAGTAGCGGACTGGCCGGTCTGTTCTCCTGACAGCAACATAATGGAGAACATGTGGGGGATCGTGGTTAAACGAGCCTACGCGAATAACCGACAATTCAATGACGTGATGGTAATTTTGATTATATGGGACATCAGCAAAGACAAAATCATACAGAACCTTGTCAATAGCATGAATAATACGATGCATGATGGTATAAGAAATAATGATGGTTTGATCGACTTTTCAATATCTCTGAAAGTGAGTGGTTACCTATTTTCGACTACGGGGAATCTAGAGGAGCTAGTGCGGTCCTGCAAAAATAAACGCGAAACGAGATATGTGCAAGTTTTAGAGTTGATACCTACTTCTGACGCGTGTAAAAGACATTAGGCACGCGTGTAAAAGACATTAGGCAAATAGCCTATTGGAAAAAGGTCTTCGCGAGCCTTGGAGAAATGAATTTTATGTAGCTCCATAACCATTTAAACTTTTATATGGCCCTCCTCAAACTAATTTCGTTGCCATGAATTTATTGGAAATGATGGAATGCTTTCTCCACTACTTGTCAAAGCAGAAAAAAACGCGGTGTTTCGAACATCTGTATAGGCATCTGCTTAAAACATGTGACCGAATTGATCCTATGATATCATCGAGATTTCTTGTTGGCTGTACATAATTGAACTGACTAAACTGAATTAAGCAACCCTACAGTACGTGCTTGTTCGCGAAAAAAATTGAAAACTGAGAGCTACCTCTATGCCTGATGACGATCGTTTAATAGACCTGAGCATAAGAAGTAGAATAACTAGTGAGAACATCAGCAGGATGGACACGGTGTACGCCATTCGTCCGAAATCGGGATCTTCGAGGATGAACGTCATGTAGGAGGTACGTGTGGATGGATCCCGACGCGTTGCAAGCATTCTGCAAAGATAAACACTGCTAACATAAGGTAATTCATAGTCCAGAATGTTTGTCTGGTTATCTGACCGGTTGTCCGCAACCCAAAAGTGCTTCTCCACTTCAACTGAAGATGTGCAATCACATACCACATACACATACCGACAGTACATCAAAGAAGTCTCGAAACTAATTTTCTAAGACCTTTTCATGCAGCAGTTGCGAACACGGTCTGTGCTTCTCTACAATCAACATTCCAGTTTGCGCAAAATATATGGTGAGACGTTTAAATCCGGACAGTTTCGCTTTTCAAACAAATTGATCCACAATTTATACAAATGAAATAGAACTTTTACACACAAATAGAGGAGTATCTCAAGAACAAAATTATTCAGTATTCTCCAAGTTCTCTCTTCGTAAAACCTCGGCATTATTTAGATGTTTCGATTAATTCTGTGCCGAACGAGGTTGTTAGGTGGACCAGTATTTATCTCCGCTCAATAAATACTGGTCCACCTAACAACCTCGTTCGGCACAGAAGCAATCGAAACATTATTCAGTATATCCTGCATTAGCCGCAGTGACCGCTTCACCCTTGGCATGAAGCGCTCGCACGCTCTTTGCAGAAGAGCGCTGTCCATAGTTGTGAATGTTGCTCAATAGCGGTGCGAAGACATGTGACATTAAGGTGTATCATCTTGCTAGCAACCTTATCAACTACGCTCCAAGCATAATAGTCTAGGTTATTTAAGTCTAGGCTCTTCGGGGCCCAGAATTCCTTAGACGAAAGCATGTCAAAATCATCGGACCGCCAGTTTTGAACTAAATGGCTCGTGTGAGCCGGTGCGCTGTCCTGCTGGTAGAAATCTGACCTCCCTGAGACAACAGCTACCATACTCGGTTTCACCACAGTCTGAAAATTCGCAGATAAACTTCTTTGGTGACAAATTATCTTTTCGCCAAATGGGGTAACATGACATCACCCTCACTGGACATAACACTTAAGACGTGAACACTTGGAGATTTTGTTTAATCGGGAGGTCTACGGGATCCTAGGCGAGCCAGTAATCATTTCTTTGTGACCTTCTTATCAATAGTCAACGTCTTTTAATTAAAAATGAATCTGATCCGTTTCATTTTTTAAGGAACTCACAATCAGTATCAGATGAGAGCGGACAACCCGCTTGGTTCTGGCAGCCTGAGACAGAACCCGTCGCGCCTTCACTGCGTACAACTTATACCGCAGGTCCTCTGCAATCCGACGCATTGTTCGCTCGCTGGTACCCAACATCGACGCCAACTTCCTCATCGATTACCCCGGGCTCTCCAGAAGCGCCTGAGCCTTTCCCACGACTGCTGCAGATCTTGACCGAGCTCACGCTACCGGATTTTCCTCGCCGGTTTGTGGAATCCTCAAATTCCTCAGAAGCATTGACCACAACATTGTCAACGATTGATCTCGGGGACCCGAAGAATCGAATTACTTTATTTTCGCGAATTACTTTCAATAATCGCTGCTCTTCGATTGTACTTGTGTACAAATTCGAGGCCATCCTATGGTTATGACTGTTTAGTAGTGGCTTCTGGCTTTGAAGGACGCAAATCGTGTTCCAGAACCACCGAAGAAATGGTGAAAGATAAACGGTAACAAGTTCCAACGATAAAATGTGCATTATAACAAAGAATAACATGACTGCATTCGTTCAAGATTTTTATAATTATTAATGTCGAAACATAGCAAATACGAAAACCGAAATCATTTTTGTGTCAACCACTGCAAGTGCAATATTGAACAATAGCTGGAAGTAGGCCAAAACCCACCTGATATCGTTCTAAGAACGGTTATTGGAATCAATTAATTTCTTCAAGCCACTGGACAAAACACTGATGTCTTTTGTTCGGAGAGCGAAGAGGGTGGTGTATTTTATAGGTTGTCCGGAAATGAATGCAGGTCTTGGACCTCAAACTTTAAAACGACACATTTCAGCTCGAATACAATTTTATTAATCGCGGTAAGAACCATTCGAGTTCACACATCTTTGCCAACGAGGCACTAGCCCTGCTTCAAAGAAGTCCGGAATCCTGGAGCGGGTGAATCTGTCGAAGGCAGTTTCCACCTCGACTCTGTTATTGAAGCATTTATTGCTTAAGAACTTATCCAGATGCTTGAAGAAGTAGTAGTCGCTTGGCGAAAGGTCCGGTGAATATGGTGGGTGTGGCAGAGGAGTTTCGTAGCCCAACTGCAGCCTTAGATGCGCAACATGCGGTCGCGTGTTGCGGTCGTGGAGAACGACCGGTCCTTTTTTATTGACAAACCAGCGTCCGTCGCCGGCTTCGCCGGCGCCGTTCGCTGGACGTGCGGGCCGCGCCAGGCTTGCCGGCTTCGGGTATGGCGGGCCACGCTGGGAACGTAGCCCAAACCTAGCTGGTGATGCTCCCTCAGCCAGCGCCGATCGCCGGCTTCTGACGTTTCTATCCAGTCGTCGTGCTCTAAGCCACAAGGTGTGATGAACTTCGGAAAGGGTGACTTAGGACAAAAAACTATCCTCCATCAAAGTGAACAATTTCCAAATCGAAAGAAGCGCCTTCCAGACCATAACACTGACCAATCAATAATATCGGTCGAGATTGATTGCCTGTGCGAAACTTCGTCATGGTGGCTGATTTCCTGATCGACCTTCCATTGGCCACCATAATCACGGAACACCTACCTATCGATCAAGTCTGGAGAGAACCGACAACACCGCTCAAGAATGGATAATATCGATCGGCATTGATCTTCTGAGCGACTAATAGGACCGACTCCCCGATCGAAACACATCGGCCATAATATGCTGTTGCTAATGTTAGGGAGTCTTCTGTATCCCGACGCACCAAGGATGACTGTTGCGGCAAGTCTTCTGAATCCTGGCACCCGTTGAGCGATGTCTGCGGCACATCCTCTCGAGCACCAAAGTCATAAAAGTCAATAATTCCGTAGTTTTATAAAAACTTCTGTCAGAACCCACAAAAGCGAACAAAAAGGATCAGCCGTAATACTGAAGTAAAGATCGAATGCAAGAATGAAGGGGACATGAAGTGTAAAGGTGGATAAATCCATACGGAGCGCAAACGTACACCCAACAGATATGCCTTTCGAAACCTCATGGATTGCTCTTTGATTTCCATTCCTCTGGTAGTTGCTGCTCCTCTGCTCGATAAACACCCTATATGTGACCAACATGCGCCATCTACAGTTCACGTGTCGTCGGCAGTAAACACCCGCTGTCGCGGCGGGCCTCTTACAGCGCGGTGAGCTTCAGAATGACAGTGATGGTAATGATTATTTATTTATTTATTTTTTTATTTATTTAACTGCGTCTCAAGGACGCGGATAATGATGGTAATGATGACTCCGCAAACACAGTAGATGCTATGAGCCGAGCAACATCTTCCGTCAGCAGATAATGTGTCGTCAGCAGGGGTGACCCGCTGTCGCCGCGGGCCTCGGACAGCGCGGCGGGCCTCTTACAGCGCGGTGAGCTTCGGAATGATAGTAATGATAATGATAATGATGATAATGATGACTCCGCAAACACAATAGATGCTATGAGCCGATCAAAATCTCCTGTCAACACCTTATTCTCGTCAGAAGGGCAGACCCGCTGTCGCCGCGGGCCTCGGACAGCGCGGCGAAGCTTCAGACATGACTCATGGCTCTCCCAATTATATATAGTAAAGATGCCATGTGTATAAGTCGGAATTTTTCGCGCATTTCGTCGATCTGTTGAATGTACTTCTCTGCTGTCTTTGTTTCGCCTGAATTCAAGAAACTACGGTGAATTAGTTCAGAAACAGACCATCAAACAGTTATCATGATCACGGTCATACGTGTATTTGCTTCTACAAATGTCTTCAACTCGTTGTCATCAATCCCAGAGCGACGTCTGCGACCTGCCTCATCCTCAAGATCGAACTCACTTCGACGAAATTTTTGAAACCAGCGCATCACCGTGGATTCGTTAACACATTCTTGGCATCATCCCTGTTTGATGTTTCCAGTTGTTTTCGCCGCAGTACGACCGAGCTTGAACTCATTGAAGAAAATCTGTCGAAATTGCTGCTTTGACACGTCCACTTATAGCCCAGAAAATCTACAGTGAAGAAACCTATATTAAAAGCGAATAGCACAGTGAGAAAGCGATTATGCACTTGTTCAAGGTCAGTTTTGCCAAAAAATCCAAAAAAAAGTTGGAGGTCGAAAACCTGCATTAATTTCAGGACAACCTAATAACACACAGTTCAGAGACTGACGACGCGCCCGCATGTCTAGCTCTAGATGTAGTTGAATTTCCATCTGACAATTCACCGAAAATCAGCTAAAATCTAAAGTTCCGACATCGGTACATTACGAAAATCTTTCACAACACAAGAAGTATTTATGCTTCGTTACTGTATAAAGATCATTATAATGCTAAGCGAACCCACCATGCAGGAAGCGAACCGTTGGCCCTTCGTTAATGAAATGCAACCGAGGTTGACATGAGCCGTCAGGGGACGCTTCACTCACAGCGACCTACGGGCAACCGCTCGCGCCACTTTCTACGAGCAACCGCTCGCGCCACTTTCTTTTAATTTGTGATATGCAATTTGCAATACATCATTTGGGTACGTTTTTATAAAATTGAACGATTTCTTTGAGAAGGCTCTACTCGGCGCAATGACCTCTTATGAGAATTGATTCATTTCAGCCTCGAAGAAGGCAACTTAGTAAAGATGCTAGCCCTTAAACCCCAAGGTAAGCTCGAGAAAAGCTTTGCAAACAAACGAAAATGCTCTACTACGACATAGTTAGCCGCAGGTCATACATGGTCCTGCGTTAGCTGATGATGTAGTGGTTGGTTCCCCACCGCGAAATAGTGTACAAGCTGCAATAACTTTGTAAAACGGTTGTAGCTTACATCAACAGGTCATAATTTCCAGATGAATAAGAGATTTCACAACGACTAACTATTCCGAAAATAGGGAACAACTAGCTGGTATTGGCTGGGTTATCACTTTTGGCATTTTAAGTATTGTTGGGGAAATATGCGAAACATTGTTCTCTATTCTTCACAGTCTTATCCATCTCCACATACTCACCAGAGAAGGGTTTGAAGTGGAACTTACCAGTGGTCAGTTGAGCACCCTCCACCCTCCTCTCCCCCCCCCCCCCCCTCCACCCAGCTACAAGTTGTTCAAGATTACTTTGCTAGGATAAAACGTCATTAGACCACTTTATAGAACAAGGCTATCTGCTCCACTCTGACTGAATATTGGGCTAATCGCCTGATATTTAACAAAAAATACATAACCCTTTTACGATATAATCGTTAAGCGGAGAAAATGGATTTTTCAAAGGTGGAATCAGTAAAATAAATGGCCCAACTTTCTTCATGTTTTAGATTGATACGTAGAAGGATATATCACTTCAAGGATATATCGCATGGGGAAGAGATAGCTTTATTCCTACTCTAGAAAACGAAGAAGAAGACCCTATTTCTTTAGCTTTCTTTATAGGATGTTCCAAAATAACCTAATGAAAGTTTGACGCTTTTCCGCGCAAACGTATCAGTCCCAAACATGACGAAAATAAGGCCGTTTATTTGGATGTATCTTTTTGTCCGGATATGATTTTTCACACTCAATTTTGTACGGTTACGGTTTTTCTCACGATTTCAAATCATTGCGCGTTGGAGCTTCATCGTCAGGGAAAGCGGCAATGCGACATCGTTCACCTGCTCGGTCGATTGTCCGCACAGCCATTCGTCCATTTAAGACGTTCTTGACCATGAACGTGATCGTCAAGGAAGGGAAGGAAATCGCGCTGTCAATACGCCATGTGTGCGGAAATCATCGAAAAGCGAGTCATTCCAGTCTCGAAACTCTATGAGAAAAATTGCCCGTGATATCGATCTGGCTATTTCGCCACAACAGAGTTCTGGTATTATCTCAAACAGTAAAGTTCCAAATTATAATGGATCACACAGAGAGGACATTTTTGAAAGTGATCTTCTTTTGCACGGATGCAGGCTTCGAGTCGTTTGTTGACTGCTTCCAATGTCGGCCGCAAGTAGTTAACATCGATCTTCTGACGTTCTTCAAGTAGTACTGTCTTCAAACTGTGCAAACTTTGGTGAGAGTTTAACTAGGTCCTTTGCTATAAATGGTTCCAGACCGCGTACTCTACTGAGTTTAGGTCCGGAGAGTTTGAGAGCCACATTAGGCCTTAAAACCCTGCACAATTCTATCCAATGGGATTGACGACTTGGATAATGTGCTGGCGCTCAATCCTGTTGAAAAATGAACCTTTCTAGTAAAAAATATTTTTTGAACTGTGGAATCAGATTGTTGTTCAGAATAACATTCTGGTAGACATCAGAGCTGATTTTGATATTTTTGTCCAAGGAAACATGTCTGTCCCGCCTTCAGATGTTATTTCAGCCCAAACCATCACCGAGTTCGAAAACAGAGTTTTTGAGCGTGCACAGCGTTTCCGAGATTTATTTCTCGATCGGAAAAAGAAGTTGGAGGTGATTTTGACTGGTTTGAGCAACCTCAGCATGGGAACTTCCTCCTCAGTCTACACAACGTCCGATAAGTCGCGCTACTGAGGTCACGTTGATCGATTGGGCATGCGAATGTTTCCGGCGAGACAGTTTCCGAAGTGATATCGAGCATTGATGAAGAGATTCATTCCAGTGGTTGCCTGACAGGCGGGAGCTATTTCATCCTGCTCTGCTGATCGGTTACTCACCTAAGACCTTCTGTCAATTTCCAGCTGTCGGACAACTCTGTGCCCAGTCTCCTCTGCTCTTGAGGTCAACTTCGTCCAAATCCGTTACCGACGGAGAACTGCTTGCATTCATCGTCACTTTCGGTCGTCAGAGCTCCGGGTTTGTTTTGACTTTTGCGCTGATCTATAATCGATCTTCCGTGGCTATGGCTCTTAAAGGTGCTGATGCAACGAGCACCTCAACGGCAAATGAGTCGCGGCCATCGCAAGCGTTAAGGGATCAAGTCGGCGACATAACGAAATCGAGTAGAGTTCATCATTCTGAACACGATAGCAACTCAGCTCATTCGTGATTGCTTTGATGACCTTCATTATGTAAGCTGGAAGCTGGATCAAGTCGGCGACATAACGAAATCGAGCAGAGTTCCAGCTTTGCATAAACAAGGTCATCAAAGCAATCACGGATGAGCTGAGTTGCTATCGTGTTCAGAATGATGAACTTTAGAAGGAATTAGAACTGTTACGCAGCAAAATCCCCTCTCGCGCTCATTTTCAGGATGTGGCGTCATCAGCTGGTAACGTTTCCTCACTATCAGAGTCCGCTCCCGGTTTACAGAAGAATTGGAAGGGCAGCGCACTGTGGTGATATATGGAATATCTGAGCTCGATTGGCCTAAGAGTAGGGATAGAGTGTCTCACGATTTCATAGCTGTTTGCAACGTCCTCGATTTTCTGAATGTTGTGTGTAACCTTGTCAACGTGTCTCGCCAAGGGAAAAGGAGTGTGGGTGTTCCGAGTCATAATAGACCACTGAAGGTTTTATTACCGGCTAAGGCTTTCCAACGTTTTGCAGTCAATCGCTCGCGCCCCCTACGTTTTTACTCCGAGTTCCGCGTAATCCTTCAGGAATCGTTTCCACTGAGGAGTTGAAGCGGCGGTGTGCGGAGCGTGATGGCACACGCACAGATTGGAGCTGTGCATGTGGAAGCTCTCCTCCAGGTTCTGGGCCTGTCCTGTGTGGCACTAGTACACCTTCCATGCAAGTGGTTAGGCCTTCATCTAATGTACAATGAAACTAGAGAGCCGGTATTACTCGGGAGTTTTGGAGTGTTTTTATGCGAATGTGAGATTCCTCTCAAGAAACTCGGATTATGTATCTCTTGTGCTTTCTAATAATTATGACATCTACGCTTTTTCTAAAACGTGGTTAAAACCCAGCCACAGTATTCCCTCTCTTTTGGCTGATATGGCCTTTGACTACGGATTCACAGATGTGACAATCCTCGTAAGATTGGGGAGGGGTCCTCGTGACGTTACGAGTAAACCGTAGACTTCCTATTAATCTAGCACTGAAGGAATCGGTTGAAAACTTGTATGAAATACCTTGCGATGACATTATGTATAAGGGATTCAGCTTTAGGATAATAGTTTTGCATAGAGCACAGTCCTGTACATCCAGCGCAACGATTCAGCTTATCAGTCTTAAGTGACCTAATTGCTTGTGAACTGCAAACCGTGATTATAGGGTACTTCAACATACCAAATTTCATTCAAAATAGTTTTTTATTGTCGATGAATCTGACATGCTTAGAAGAATTAGTGTACTGTCCGTTTCCAACACGTGTTGGACAAAGGGATTTAACGTTCTTGATCTTGTTCATTCTAGTAGTCACTCAATTATTCAAAACTTGAAGCTTTCAAGCCCAGTAGGATCAAGTGATCGCTGTAGTGTATGTACTAGTAGAATCACAGAGATTGTTGGTTTCAAGAGGCAGACGTTGCAATGATTGGACTACATTCAAGGTTTTTTCCGAAAGTTTCATAAAGAGTTTGAAGCGCTACAATGCCATCTGGAAAAAGGTAGTTGCATGTCGTAGCAAAGAAAGCTTTTATAGGTATCTAAACAGCAAAATTAGGGGTCCAAATAGTAGGATGTCTCGAACATGAGGGGACTGCTGCTGCTATAGCTGAAGCTGAAGATAAAGCGAACCTGTCGGCAAATACTTTGCAGGAATTTTTAAAAATGATAGTGGAGAGATACCGTCTAGCTTTCCGCCTGAAATAGAGCCTATGGGTGAATTCTCGTAGTGTGATGCAAACCGTTTTATGATCTATTAATGAAATGGCTACGTCAACATCGGTTACGCCTGATCTTATCCCGCTTTTCTTCTTTCAGGAAATTGCTCGCGTTACATGTGTGCCTATCGCTTACCCCTTCAAACAATCTATGATGTTCAGCAAAGAGCCTTTTCGTTGGAAGCACTCGTTCATAACACCAATTTTAAAAAACGAACCAAGCTGTAACCCTGAGAATTATCGTCCTGTAAGTATCACCTCTATTTTGTGTAGACTCTTTGAGAAGTACTAAAAAGACATACAATGGCTATATCATTGCGCGTGGAGTCCATCCAAGAATCAACAAGGATTTGCTCCTGACCACTCTATAAAACAAGCTTGCTTGAACTTACTGATGAGTGGTCTTCCGCACTCGACAACAAACGCGATTGCGACATCTTATGTTTCGATCTCGCAAAGGCGTTTGATCAGGTGTCTCACAAAAAATTGCTGTTTAAGCTGGAAATGTTGCAGTTTCATACTCTACCCATTAAATGGACAATAGATTTTCTATCTGGCAGAACATTCCAAGTCAAGTTAGGGCATGTATTAACAGAAATAACACCTGTCGTGAGCGGAGTACCACAAGGAGGCGTTTTGTCTCCAATTCTCTTCAATATATACGCATCTGATTTAAGTGAAGTGTTTGAAAATTTTGGTGTCCCAATAATACTGTATGTGGACGATCTGAAAATATACAATATATTTTTCGATATAAATGACACTACTAGGTTGCAAAGGGCAATCAACTCATTACTGAAGTGGACTAAAGAATGGCACTTGCCTTTGTCACCCCAAAAAACTATTTTCATGCGGCTTAGATATGGTTCTCCAACTCGATCCACTTTATACGATCTAGGTGGTGTCAGAGTTTTTTCGAGGATTCCTCTAAAGATCTAGTTTTTCATCACAACAGTAGCCTTGATTTTCTGAGCATGTCAAATTTCGATGTAGGCAGGCAATTATGCGTACCTTATCATATATTCAAAGGCCTTTGCAGTAATAATGAATCAGTTCTTCTTGGAGGTTATACGTCTTCTGTCAGGCCTATTGTTGAATCTAGTGTCACAATTTTCTCTCCACTCAGAAAAAAAAAGATGTATTGCGTAGAACGAGTTCAAACGATTTCACACATAAACCTCTGGCACGCACCAGTGCTTTCCCGAGCATAGAATTCCGAGCGCAGTAGAGAGGAATAGATTTCCGGAACTACCCTCGCTAGCATCTCGTCGTAAGCTGTTTGACGTTTCCACTGCTCACAAGCTGCTGCATCACAGATGCACCACTAGGGGCATTAACATGAGGCAGTTATTTAGATTGGCAAACTCGCAGAATAAGGGAGCTTTGCAAAAACTTACATTACTTCTACCAAAATCCAGAGTATATGCCAACTCATTCATGTATAGAGCTGGGAGTACATACCTCAGGGCCACAAAAAATATTTCAAAGGTCTTATCTCCCAAGCAATTCAAACAGAATGTGAGCAAACAATTGCTCAGATACGATATTTCTTGAAATTGACTAGGTTTGTTAAGTAATACCGACTTCCAGTTTCAGCCAATGTTCTTGTTGTTGCTTCTTGCTTGTTTTTGTTGCTGTGCTTTACTACCTGGTCTGTTTTTATTACAGTTGTTAAGTGGCTGTTATTTCTCTATGATATTTACCTTTTGCAAATATAATAAACTGATAACTGATAACTGATCCTCAGCTGAAGATAGGGAGCAACGCCTGAAATATTAGGTTGAGTCATAAATTTTGCAACAAAATTCGCCTTCCAGTAAAAATAAGAGGATGCCACAGAAGAAAAATGATTGTCCTAAACGAAGTAACTGCCGTTATTCCCAGTGAGTTTATTCCACTTTTCGTGCACTGAGTGGATTACATCTCTGTAGAATTTGATCGGTTCCGACCTGAAGAAGTCGTGTACAGCCTCCGTGGCCTCATCGACTTCGGCGAAGCACCTAACACGGAGGAATGATTCATCAATGGAATCATATGGCAGTCAGACGGCGCAATGTCCGGGGTATATGGTGCTGGCTTAATTTTGGTCTAGCCCAATTCGTAGATTTTTTCCAGCGCCTGAAGTGCCGTAAGCGGTCGACTGTTGCCCTGGTAGATGAAACCTTGGCTCGTATCGACTTCTTTCTCCACTAATTTTTGCTGGATCTAGGCGAGTTGTTGGCAAAAGTGAGCGTCGAGGATGGTTTGACTATGTGGAGCAGCTCTCGATACACTGGATCACTACACATCCATCAAATGCAGAGCAATGCCTTCTTTCTGTAGAGCCCTGGTTCTAATGTCAGAACCCCGAGCTCGTTTTCGTCCTAGATACTGCTATCCGACTTTACAGTTGTAGTGAAGCATCCCTATTTCATCGCTGGTAAGGATTCGATTCCAGTTCCCCTCGCTTAAGCCGGTGCCGGAGCTCTCGGCAGTCGGAAGCACAGCGATTTCTTGGGTTTCCGCATCGCATTGACAAAGGCGGTTTTGGCGACCTCCCATTCTTCTGCAGCCAACGAGCGGTGTGGAGATCAGCGGTCAGTCCTAGTGTGGTTTGAGAAGAACCCGACCTGATGAAATTGCGGAGGCGGACTTTGTTTACAGCAGTTGATCTTCCCTTGGTTTGTCTTTGTTGCCATTCTGGATGGAAAGGAACTTCTGATACCATCTCCAATAACTAATTCGGTTAGGAGTGAACTTGCCGGTGACTTACTGGATGTGCTTGACCCCCGTCGCTGGGTCGCTGCCGAGCTTGAATTAATTGCAAATGAAATTGCACACTTTTTCACTTTGAGTGGTCATCGTTCTAGTAAATAACACTTTTCAACAACGCAAGGAAAATTAACGAATCATAACTCAAAATGGTCGCTAGGAAACACCATTCCAAACAGAATATAACACTTCAGCGAGTTTACTTTGAATTTCAGAAAAAACAGAAATGTTGCAAAATTTATGACTCAATCTAATAATACCGGGACATTCTCGGAACACTGGAGATTCACCGCTTACAGCAAGAGCAGCATCTTTTAAGACTTATTCAAGTACTTCATTACTACAGTTCTACTGTTGATGAACTCAATTTCCGCGGACCTGCATATGTATCTGAAGGAAAGGTCCGCAATAATTTACTCATTGTTCAAGTACATTTTATGCTAAAGAAACTCACTGAAATCCACATTTATTTTGAAGTTCTCGGACGCAGGAGCACGCGGTAGCGATGTCATTTGACATCCACGCAGTTGTTCGTTCACTTTCTTATGCTCGTTCTCCAGAGTAGGTCAAGACCTGTAATTGAGTGGCAATGAGTGAGACTAGGCGACGAGAGCAAACCGAGGGCTAGTCAGAAAGAAAAGCAAAGAATAAAGGACAGCTTTAGTCAATCTCTTTTGGGATGCGCCACGCATTCTACTTCTACTGGAAGTCGTGGATCCGACTTGAATGCGTATTTGACAATATAGCGACTTGCGGTGGCCAGCCAATGAACAAGTCAGCGCTTTATCCTTCCCAGACAACTCTGGCACCAATTCACCGGCCCCGGATGCATGGAACGCTTGATTGGCCTAGCCGGGAAATCTGAAACAAAAACCTGGTATTGGGTGCATGTGACAGTCGCACCTCCTCCGACTGCGCTACACGCGTCCGAGATAGAAAAGTGAGAAAGGAAATAGGTTTCATGAGAAATTTTATCATGCAAGAGAAACACAGTGCCTCGGGCTAGCTACCAAGTAGATCCGCCAGTTTGGCTAGCCTATTTCTAGGTACGGTTCCCTCTCTTGATAAGGCGCTTGAAGGGAACGAAGAAAATCCGCGTTACAACGGGAGTCACATCCTAACCGAAGCTGACCTTTGCACCATTTTACGCGCAGATTTTTCTATTATAAAATCGTATGCAATGACTAAACAGCAACTAAATATTTATCCATGAAGATAACTCGAATTCATAGAACAGCTTTCGATTATTAGTGGTGCATTGTCTTCAGAGATACTCTCTGTAGTACATGTATACAAAAGTTTGACAAATTTGTGTGAGGAGTAACAAGTAGCAGAGATAAATTAGACATGGCCGACAACAAAACCGTGTAAACAGCTGTTTATTTATTTACTTATTTATTCTAGCGTAGACATGAGTCTACGCGTTTCAAACTAACAGAAGAACTGAGCAAAACAACTAAAATACATGAACAACTCAGTTAAGTATCAATTCTTGTGCAACGTTTTCAACACATCTCATATAGCAAACCCTTGAAATATTTGCAAGTAGGATACGTTCTACAGGTACGCGCAGACAGATTCGCCAGATCATCGTTCCTCCCAAGCAGCAAATTAAAATCCTTCAGGATCCTCTACCTTAGGGAGTCTGACCTAACTCGCTTCCTTTCTTTCGAGATTCGAAGTTTGAGCTTCCCCCTCACGGATCTCGTCAGCGTCCCATCAAAAAACTCTAGTGCGTTGATGGAAAACTTGCTGGCAAGTTTTGTACATCATGACAAAGTCGGCGATTCTTTTTCAGTTTCAGAATTCTGTTTCAGCTGTTACAGAATGCTTCGTTGTGGTCAAAACTCTCGCCCCAGGCGAGACTCGAACCTCCTCGCTCTGCTTCAGGATACTAGCGCACTACACTACCAGCGCCCTTGAATCACGCGCCACATCCGCGACATCCTCGTTGCAATGACCAATCACTGATTACAGTGATATCAGGATGTTGCGTATGATCAAACTGTGCTGTTGCTGAAATCCTGCCCGAAAAGCAGAGGTACAAGCACAAGTTCCACTTGGCGTGAGAGTTCTGGTCGCAACACAGCGTCCTTAACAACATATAGCCACTATACCACCTGCTCTAGGTTTAAAATCAGTTGTAAACATTAACACTGTGCTTGAACCGACATCTTCTGCTCGTTCTGAATGCAGAAAACGAATACACGGCAGCTTCTAACGACTAATGTGTGTCTTAAGCTGTGACATAACGCTGACTAGGAACACTTCCGTGGGCAGCGCACGCGCGATAAACGGTCATATATATCTAATGCATTGTCGCACGGGCACTTTTCGTCACTATGAATGCAGCTGTAGAAGGATAGTTTTGACCACAAACGCAGTCAGCATATTACTCATCTTAAAAGCAAGTATAAACTAGGGCTTACGCGGAGGCGTTATAACGGGACGGAACTATATCTCTAGATATCTATCTAGTGAAATCACAGCGAAGCCTTCTCTAGATAGTTTTTGCTTTTCCTGGATGTCTGTGTATGCCGATCTGTCTGTACGGGAGTCAGAAGTGCACACCTAAGGCCTGAGTTATACTCCTGCGGGAGCATCTGCGGAAGGGCGGAAATCGCGCCGAGATCCCTCACCTGGCCAATTGCCGCGCCCTGCCACGACCGCCGTCAGCGGTGCACCCTTCGTCCACGGACGTTCCGCGGATGCTCCTGCGGGAGTATAACAGGCCTAACGGTTAACAATTTAACGGAATTTTCCGTTAAAATCTGGCTTAACGACCTGACGGAAATTTTCAGAAATTTAACAGAATTTTTAACACGGACTTCTTCTTATCACTTTTCCTCTTAGCCTCCTCTAATATTGCAGGCCTCACCCCCCCCCCACCCCAACTAGGACTTCTTCTAAAACTTGAAATCAGCAAGAACTAGGCATAAACAATCAGTTCTAACACAGCTGTAAATGGCGACAGGATATCGCGCTCCAATGTCAATCTGCTTCAGTTTGCCGCATGGCTCACACGTCAGACAACGTCAAATCAAAACTGTCCCGTCTCGCTCGCAGCGCTCCTTATTTTTCATTTGGAAGCTTGAAAAGTTCGTCGCCAAGACGCCAAGCACGTCATCGAATCCATTAAGATACTGGTCTGACCACCTCGTAAGAATTGCTTGGCCAAACTTGACACTGCTTATCCCGAAATACTTTTGCTCGCCAGCTGGAGCACTCGAGACGGAGAATGTTTTCTGTCGCTAGACGTATTTTAAATGATTTGCGAAAACGCTAACAACAAAAGATTTTGGAAAGTTGCTTTCCCTGAACATTAACGTTCCACTGAGAATTTTAATGGTGTTTTCTTTAGTTCTTTCGGTACTTGGTGGGCTGATGCCGCTAATAGGAGAAGTGTCTGAAGCGTGTCTGAACGGGAGGAGCGAGTCATACGGTGAGAATCCCACCCCTCAATTAGTATGAAAATGTGTTTAATCTTGCCAATTGGTTAAACCCAAGGAGTAGGGAACCTTGAAATTACAATGGTATACGGCGCATCACGAGTTTGGGGGTCTTGTACGCCCGCGATGTCTCTGCCAGCAATCGGCTCGAAGCACAGTGGATACTGACGTTGCTTCATGCGAGGAAGGTCGGGGGTTCGGTTCTCCTGCGCTGCTGCATTTTTGCATTTCAACTTATTGGTCGAGATTTGGGGGATTCTGACGTCTATGCCGTTTCAGACGTTTTTTTTTGCTTAATTTTTCAGCTGTATGCTGTTGTATTCAACATGATGATGTATAAATGTACAACATCAGTGATTAAAGAGGTACAAAGTGCATGAAGTAGCACTGGGCACAATACGGGCAGCGTATAAAGGGTACAGGTTCGTCACAGTCTGTTTCCATACATGGACCAATAACCTCGGGAAAACCATCCTGCTGGGATTCTCAAAAGAGACCAGGATGTGACGTCGGAGGTGGTTAAAATGAGAAACGAGGCTGGAAATCAGAGGTCTCCTGAAAGTTCTCTAAAACCTAACACCAACACTGTCCGCCGACACTCGAGTGGTTATCCATCTGCTCACGTTGAAGTGTGGCCCACCTTTAGACAAGGAGCCTTCGAGGGAAGAAATCAGGCTGGCCGAACAGATGGCCACCGTACTAAAGGACCTCGGAACACGTCAACTGGAAGTTGACGAAGACGCTGTGTTGAGAAAATCGGCCAATAATAAACAAGGCGCAAGAAAGGTACTCTCGGCAGGGTACAGCTGGGAATGCGCAGAAATCGTCTGAAAATGGTATAGTCGTCAGAATGCCTCAAATCTCAACCAGTCAGTCGAAATGCAAAAATGCAGCAATGCAGCAGCGCAGAAGAACCAAACCCCCGCCCCTCCTCGCGTGAAGCAACCCCACTTCCACTGCGCTCCGAGCCGCTTTCCGGCAGAGACATCGCGGACGTACAAGCCCCCAAACTCGTGATGCGCCTTATTCCATTGTGGCTACAACGACCCCTACTCCTTGGGTTTAACGACTTGCCATAAAACAAACACATTTTTATGCAAATTGAGGGGTGGGGATTCTCCCTTCAGACACCCCGTTCAACATACGCTTCAGACCCTTTCCCTGTAAGTACCGAAAGAACAACGAAAATATGCATCGAGGTCGCTGAAGAACAGTCATACAATAAGGTCTTGCACAGAACTATGAAGGGGAGAGAACTTCGGGGTCTGCCTGATTTAGCTTACATTTTAAGATACCTTGCCGTACAGCCCACGAACTAACGTTTCCTTGAATAATATTTTTATTTATAATTCCGTCCCCTTCTTCTTCCACACTCTGAATAATCTGTTGTGAAGACTGGTTGCTGTCCACCCTTACCTGATAGTGAATTGATTGTGTTACGCTGCGTTCGTTGGACTTTAGTTGTTGAACTGTTGAAGTTGGGACCTAAAGCGTTTTTCCTGATTTTTCCAATTGAACTAATAGTTCGCAGCTGACTGTAGGTTTCAACAAATTTTAACGACTTACCGAAAATTTGGCGAAAAATTCCCGTTGAAAATTCTTTTAAAAAATTTAATGCCCAGAATGTTGTGTGCACCCCTGACAGGAATGTGAGGAGGAAGGATGGTAGCGCTATGTGCGTTCGGACTCAGAAGCATGTCTCAGAAGTGCATCGTGTGCCCAACTTTCACCTGGAAATGCTAGCTGGTAGTAAGACTTCACAGCAAGTGAATCACATCGATTTCGTGCGCATTAGCGATCTTCTCGACACAGTTGACCGTTTTAGGTGGGATGCACGTGGATGTGCTGGCCGCAGACAAGTCTCGCAGCAAATAAATAAATACCTATCGGAAAGCTGGAATCGTTTTTATCGATTTTTTAGAAGACGAACTTGGGAGTGGGATTCACATGAATGTGTTTGCCGATAGACACGCTCTACATCATGTAGACAGCAATCATAATTTATAATTATATACAGGGTGGCCCATAAGTCCTGCAACAAAAACATAGGCGTATAAAAAGGCTAAGAATGCACTAAATTTGGTACATTTTTAAACCGTGTTTGCCCATGGTTTGTAGATTATGGTGGAGCGGTATTATTCATAAGGGGCCACTCCTGGATTGATAAGAGCCTTCAGATCGTGTGGGTTGCTTTGCAGCTCACGTCGCAGCCCCTCTTACGGAGTTTTACTTCTTATTCGTTCCAGAGAAGATATTGAACAATAGTTTTCCCAGGCTTCATAGAGCAGGACATTTTCTTTAAGATGGTTAATAAACAAAGATTGAAAATCTAGAGATTTAGGAATTTCACAGCTAGTCTTTCGCAGGTGCAATATTTTGCAGATGGACTGAGAACCGCTACCACGTCCTTTTCTTTTGCTGTTACAGGAATCGCTTTACCAGAATGTGCATTTTGCCTTTAAACAGCGCGATTGAGTCTCTAATATATGGTGTTAAGTTTTCGTTCCCATCAAACGAACATTTTTATTGATTTTCGCTATTTTTACACAAAAACCTATGGAGTGCGGGGAGACATTTTGGAAAATCGTGTATGACAAAGACTTGCCATGCGTGGCCGTTGTTTTTATATCATCAGGTTCCCGCAAAGGTAGCATTAAACGCACTATTATTTTGACCTTTCTGGGATCGCTCAACTTCGAGAAATTTTTCATCAAATGAGGCAGAGGCTGAATACCCATTTCCAACGACGCCCTCCAACTGCGCTTACAAATTTTTCCCTCTACTCTCTTCTCTTCATAGCTGAGTCTTAATCTCACTTGCGAACTTGTAGAGCTTTCCTTGTAGTTTTCTAGAAACAACATATGGCTTAGTAATAGATTACGCACGCGGCTGAATATTGAATTTGTTCCAGATGGTTGCTGCATCCTGTATGATCAGAAAATTAATAGCGTTGTTCTGTTGTAGTTCAGATCCGTTCATCCAATGTTCACTCTTGAGAAGCCTTTGCACTGCCCTACATAATACCATCATACTGCATGTTCAACAACCAATCTTCCGAAAGTTAGTCACATCGGAACGAAAGCGCCCCACCACGGGCCAGAGAAGAATTTTCGGTAGTTTTACGTGAGAGCGCATTACTTTGTAATAAGAGCAGCTACAACCATGATACTTTCCAGATGTATAGCACTAAGTATATGCTACATAACTGTTGGTATGCGGTTTTTTTGCAATTGGAAAAAGACAACCAATAAGGTCTCCTAATTTTGTTGCAGGACTTATGGGCCACCCTGTATAGTAATAGTAATATATGCAATTTCTGTGCGCGGTTAGCGCAGTAGGAGCAAGTACCGGCTGTCGCCTGCACAACCGATATCAGGCTTTTGAAACGAATTGCGCGTTTCTGCTGTGAAATTCACGTTGCACTAAAGCCCAAGGAGGAGCATGCGTGCTTCCGGGCCAGAAAAGTTTTGGGAATGTTCAACGACCACATGGTAGGTCATCGATATTACTCGAAAGTCGGAAGTTCAAGACATTTGAAGAAGAACCTTTCAAGACTTTCCGATCAACCTAATATGGTGTCCTATACTGTTTGCCCCGATACCAAGTTCTTGGTTCGGATTTCCCGCCCAGGCCAACCAAGCCTTCCACCCCTCCGGAGTCGGTGAATTGGTACCAGACTTGTCTGGAAAGGATAAAGCGGTGACTTGTTTATCGGCTGGCCACCGCAAGTCGCAAGTGTATGGCAAAATACGCATTCATGTCGCCTGCACGACATCCCGTAGAAGTACAATGCGTGGCGCATCACAAAACGGATTGAGTAACGCCGTCCTTTATCCTTTCATCATTTTATACAGTTTGGAAAACGGTCGTTTTGATTTGGAGGATGTTGGTCTCAGAAGTGTCCACGTTGCCCTGAAAAGTTTCTAATTTTGTTGGAAAAGTGATCGACTTGGCTTGAAAATGCGATGTATCGCCGAGTCACTTCTCCAGTGTATGGGATTAGCAGGTGAAGGATGTAGGTGTTCGGCTGCACTTTTCGGCGGTGAACTGCCGGTGCAATGCATTGCAATGCTTTCACAATAACCGAGAGCTGCTCCCGCTGAGGGATGTGATCAACACATCGCTAGCGGCTACAAGCAGCATGCCGAGAAGCTCCGACCAGGGGAGCTGCACACAAATTTTTAACGAAATTTTTTAACGGAAAATTTTCGTTAAATTTCCGGTAAAAAAGAAATAGATGCAAATCATTGTTTCGAGTAAAGGATCAAGGAAAGCCTTATACGTTTCATCTTCAAGAGGTCAACAGCTAAAGCTCAAGAAATGATGTGTAACACTGTAATGTAGAATAAACAACTCAGTATCGAGAAACAGAGAAAAATAAACAAGTCTATAACAATAAATTATCTACAGGGTGTGGAATAAAAACAGGTATGGAATTATCATTCAAGATGATCACCAACAAGGCATCTTAAAATGTGAGATTAGGTAGAACCCTGAGAACCCTCCCCCCCCCTCGCCCCGAGCCCCACATAGTTCTTTTTGAACAAGCTTTGCGTGACTGTCCTACGAGCATATACAATCTCGATGCGAGCACCAGCCCATTAAGTACAGAAAGAATTAATGAAAATACATCTAAAAGCTTATCATTGGAATGTTTACATGTTGTCGAACGCATGATTTTAGAGTGCGTGGTGCGTGGACCATTTTTTTTGCAACGTGGCACAACATCGTGTCACACATTCACACACTGCCGAAAAGGTGTGACACGTCGTCAAAGTGTTACCGTTCAGGAAAAGTCGCTTTCCTAATTTTTGTTATCAACGTTTTTCTAAGATCGTTCAAAATACATCCAGCAGCCGAAAACCTCTCCGTCTCAACTGTACCTGGTGGCGAGCAAAAGTATTCCCATATAAGCAGCGCCAATTGAGGATGGGCATGTCTTACGAGGAGGTTAGACGAACATCTTTGTTGATTCATTGACGTGCTTGGGTGCTCTGCGAAGAAATTTTCAGCTCCAAAATGCATTAGATGGTAAGGATAAAGGACGGCGTCACTCAATCCGTTTTGTGATGCGCCACGCATTCTACTTCTACGGGATATCGTGGAAGCGATTTAAATGCGTATTTGGCCATGCAATGATTTGCGGTGGCCAGCCGATGAAGAAGTCAGCGCTCTATCCTTCCCAGACAAGTCTGGTACCAATTCACCGACCCCAGAGGGATCGAAGGCTTGGTTGGGCTGGCGGGAAATCCGAGCCAGGAACCTTGTATCGAGTGCAAGTGACCGCCGGCACCTCCTCCGACTGCGCTACACGCGCACATAAAATGCATTATTTCCAAAAATTCAAAACAAAATCATGAAAACATTTAAGTATTCTTGCTGATTTCAATAGATTTTTTAGGAGCAGCCCTAATGGGGAGAATGAGACCTGCAACTTAAGTGAAGACTAAGGGTAAATGTGATAAACTCACTAAGAAAAAAAGTCCGTTAAAAATTCCGTCAAACTTCTAAAAATTTCCGTTAACTCGTTAAGCCAGATTTTAACGAAAATTCCGTTAGTTCGTTAAATTCGTTAAATCGTTAACCGTTAACTGTGCACCCCTGGTTCGTAGGCTAAGAGGGCTGGGTCTTCGCAGGAAACCAACATCGATGATCGCCTTGAGCACCCGTCGATCACACATGACTTTCTGCCGTTTGAGCTGCGATGTGAGGTGAGAGCGCTCGTTATCCATTGATATCTACTCTACAACTTGTTATACTTGAGTTTGTCCGCAAATAGCCATTAGGATTAGATACTATTTATTTAGAAGGAACAACATTTACAAGCCAGCGTGTTTACCAAACTAAGCCGCCCTTGAAGGTTCATAAAGAGCGGTTATCACTGAACTTGTAAACCATCATAGGTTCACAATCGTAAGCACCGCTCAAGTCGCTTTCGTAGAGATTGCGAGGAACAATTAACGCAGTATTTACAAGAGAAGGTTCTGATGAGCAGTTCTGAGCGGACAAGCGAAAACTTACGGAAAAGCATCAACTATTGGAATACTAATGGTAAATGGAGGGTCGCCGCTATATATCGTGAAGGGGTAGCTCTTGCCGAACAAGCTCAGGACAACGGGAGCGATAAGCGACATCATCATGTAGTCTCAATAGAAAAGCACTGCTAGGCATCAAGCGATCTGGTTGCTTGAATACGTAGGATGGGTACAGACCTAATACTTTTCATATGCGACTGTATGCATCGTGCTCTTGGACTCGCCACAAGGTTGCTCTCAAAGTTTAGGTCCCGTAGGCTGAGGTCAGAACAAAGCATAAGGTTCACCGAGATGCTTCAATAAACTTTAAATATATTTGGTTTTTCCATCATTAGGCTTTTGGAGGTTGCAATTATTTTGCATGCGATGTAGCATTCTACACAGTAGCTTATCGTTTTATGAAGCGAGCAAGCGCGTAAGACACACAGGTGTGCGCAGTCCTTTTGAGGTTTACTAGAGACAGCTTCTGTAGCAAATTTCACTCGTTCCCACAATCGTAGCAATACAGAGTCATATGGTAGCTCTGATGGATCGAATCATGAGTACGTTCTTATTTTCGTAGAATATTCGTGGTGCTTTCTATGAAACAGTAACTGGTAGAGTGGCCTCACGGGCTTAAGGGGGTAGAAGTGCAATATTGCACCATGTTCAGAATCTGCAAATGACGATCGAACGTTAAACAATAAGGAATGCCCATGCACATTAAATATGAACATAAAAATTGCACATTAGTCATTTTGAACGTAATGGTCGCAACCTTCCTGCAAACGTCCACAGCATTTTGCAGAATTGTAATGATAAAAAGCACCACTCTCTACAGACATCGAAACTTAGCAATGGAAGCTCATCTCTTGTTTGTCACGTTTATCTACATAATTAAAGAGTATTGCGGGGAACAAAGTAACGAGACTCTATGCCGTGTCCATATATCTCGTGACTGCAGTCTGGTTTCGTGCTTATCGTATTTGTATGTTTGTATGCTACCAACTGAAGGAAGGCCACCTGAGAAGTTACCACTTCCGCCCTTTCCAGAAGCATGCCAAAACCGCAGTCTGTCTCATGCCGAAACCCCAGCCTGACGAGTCGACCTGTCTCGCGCAAATCTCTCCCGATTCCCAATCCCGAGCAGCCTGAACTCAATCTTAACGCAGGATGAGAAATACGTCTTCTACCTTAACCCTACCAAACAGCGAGTCTGGGTGAGGCCTGTTGACCCGTTACAGACCTTCGTTCGGCGAGATGTTCAACGGCGAGAAGCACCTTCAGAGTTTTGGGTCTGCGTCCATGGATCGGTTTACCGGAAGCTGTTTCCCAAGAGCACTACGATGGACTCCAAGGCCATGGTGAACGAAATAGAAGAGATGGGCCGGCGACTCGCTCTTACTCATTCGCAGCGCTACAAGAAGTTCTCCTCTTCGACAACGCCGCACCCCATCGGGAACAAGTGATCACGGATAAGCTTGGCCAGCTGGGCTACGTTCACATGCCTCACCCACCGTATTCGCCGGACATCTCTCCATGCGTCTACCACTGCTTCTTGAGCCTATAGGACTTTATGGTCGGAAGGGACACAAGGACCCACGCAGACCTCGACAACCATAACGAGCAGTGGATCAACACCAGTCCAAGCAGTTCTGGAAGGATCGGATCAGGAAGTTGGCTGAGCGATGGCAGCAATTCATTGACCTTAATGGCATACACATTCCTCAGCATCGTTGATTTGTAATTGAGTTATAAAGAGATGAAAAAAAATTTCATCTTGTCTCATTACTTTTGCCCCTCCCCCCCCCCCCCTAATAGAAACGGTAAACGGCTTTCATAGAATGGACTGGGGTCAACACCTAAGCCAGGCATGTTTTTTGCAAGAGAACTGAATATCAGACGTCCAATGAAAGGATGCGCTAGAATACACCTAAGATGAATATACCTGATGCGATTACTTGGAGCTTACCATTAGTCATGCTCACATGCCGATAATTTGCCTACACTTATATCACTTGCTCTGTTGATCATCGAGATGCTCGAATCGGCGCCAGCAGCGTTTCCATTCATTTCTGTCGCATGCCAGGGTGCTCTAATGAATCCTCCTCGCTCGAGGGAACGAAGGGCGTCATGTCGTTCGTTCTGGGCTTTCGCAAAAAAGTCCGACTAACGCGTTGGTGGGAGTCCTGGTGTTCTCTTGACATCCTGCGGAATCCGGTCGGTGACGGCTCTCCTTCTGCGGGTGTCTGCGAAACGCAGTACATGGCCGGCCTATCTAATTTTTGACGACATGGCCCATGCGACAGCATCTCTGATCTTCGAACTCGACGAAGCTCGGAACTCCAGAGACCTTCTCTCACCTGCGTGAGTCGTGTCACTCCGAGCACCGTCCGCTCGATTCCACGCTGCGCGACGCTGATCGCGTGCTCATCTGGGGTGTGCGTAAATGAAAAGCGAAATTTCGTAAATCGTAAACCGTAAATCGTAAGAGTCACCTGTAGTGGTGTAGTGCACTACAACTAAATTTCCTGAAGCTTTTTCTGCTAATGTTAATCGGATGTGATTCAATATTTATTTAACTGTTGTGTTATTTTCAGCTTAAGCTGAACAGTTTTCTTACCAAACTATTTCTTTTTTCACGGCTTCCTGCTAGTAAAACATCTTTCAAACCTGTCTAAACACGTTTCAGGAAGTCAAAAAAACTAAATTTAAAAACTGTACGTAAGCCTATGCCTAGCATTCCAACAGAAAGCCTGCATCGTTTGAATATTCATTAAATTCCTAACTTACTACCATTCTTTAGCTTGCGTATTGCTCTTGGAATTAGCAGAAGCAACTGCGAAAAATTCGCTGTCAAAACTAAAAATGAAAAAATAACTTCACCACTGACCAATGCGCCGGTTTCCTGCTCAAGCCTGCACTTGTAAGATTCCGAAAGCTTTATAATATTGCTCTACTGTTTAATAACTCCCTGCCCTCGCTCGGGCTACCCTTCGCCAGCTCCGTTTCCTCTCCGAGAGCCTGCAGCATCGTAATTACTATAGGGCGAATACGATCAACTCAATCACGCGACCGGAAATGGAGACCAAGACCAGTTCGATCTTTTCTTGGAAAGCTACGCGCTCGCTTTGCCGCACTTTTTATACCAGTTTGCTCAGCCCTATAAAGCACAATGCAAACCGATAGAAACATTGGTACATTTCGCGAAGGTGAGCAGCATCAGTAGGTGGGAGCGCGCCAGCCAATAATAACCAGACCACAGACCGAACATATGCCAGCTGATCAGGGTACCGATTGTACACGCCCTTTCTGAATGACATATCAATGCGGTCTGATTGGATGGGCCGTTCCCATTTCACAATGCTGCCCGTCTTCGCGACATACGCCGATACTTTAGTGGGTTATCCTTTCCACATAAGTGTAGCAACTTTCTAGATCCCGCTTCCAATCAAAAATGATGTTGGATCGTGGATTTGCGTCAATTCTACTCCAGCATGTATCTGTTAGAAACAGAGTGACTCGACGATATTACCAAACAGGATGCGGAGCTAGAATACTCGTCTCCCTTTCTCTAAAAAACTGCTTCCAGTGTCCTTTTATTATTTATTTATTTCTTCAATACGCTGCATAAGGCAGTCATGAGAAAAATAAATACAAACAAAACACAGACTATGGGCTGAAATGGAACAACCTTCGGCAGTAGGAACGCGATGTGCCTTGCTAGCTCTGCACGGGAAACGGAGGAGCCCCGCCTCCCCAGCCTCCTAGGCAGAAGCTTATTTTTTAAAACATTGTATTGCACTTGTTTCTCCTCTTGAACCTGTCCGGTTCCAAACGGGAGCCTTTACAATGTTGGAGAAATGGAAAAGTTAATTAACGAAGAGAAAAGTCGAATTCGAGAAGCCTGTGAACAGGACGTATTGTATTAGGTTGTAACGAAATAAATGGCACTGAACCACTGTAAATTTAAACAGTTAATATCTCGGCTTGTAGGCAAGATTATTAATCGAAATAAAATCCTTCTGCTTCTACACATCTTTGCCAACGTGACACATGCTTTTTTATTCCAGTAGCATAAAAATCAGAAGTTCTGGAATTGACGAAATCTTCGAAGGCACTTTCGGCATCCTGATGGTATTTGAATATTTTCCCTACCAAGAAGTCGCCAGGATGCTTGAAGAAATGGTAGTCTGTTGGGGAGAGGTCGGGAGAAAACGGAGGATGTGGTAGTTTCATTGCTCAGCTCATTCAATTTCTGCAACGTCATTCGTGCTACATGGGGGCGAGCATTGTCGTGCAGAAGGAGAACTCGCCTTCGGTTTACCAAGGCCGGCCGGATATCCTTCAACTTTTTCATCATTTCTTCAATTTCAATGCAGTACTTCTCTGCCGTGATGGATTCACCGGGAGGGAGGAAGCTGTGGTGAATAATTGCCAGCGAACACCACCATACTGTCACCATTACTTTCTTTTGGTGGAATTCCGGCTTCGCAAAAACCTTGGGGCTCTCATCGCTGTCCACCCGCTGTGCCGATCGTCGCCTGTTGTCGTACATTATCCATTTCTCGTCACAGGTTACGATGCGATCAAGGAATGGGTCCGTTTCGTTCCGTAGAAGCAGTGCGGACGAGATCTCATATCGTCGGTTTCTTTGCTCCTCAGACAGCTCGTGAGGCACCCATCTTTCCAGCTTTTTGGTCTTTCCAATTTCCTTCAGATGCCGGGCAGCTGTGTTGTGACTGACGCCAAGAACCTTCGCTATCTCCCTGGTATCTTTGTGTGGATCCTCCTCTACCACATCTCTCAGCTTGTCCTCATCAACATCACTATGCCTCCCACGACCTTCGTGTTCTTCCAAGCTCTCATCTCCATTCCGGAACTTCTGATACCAACGATACGTCGTCCGAATTGTGGAACATCCTTGAGCGAATGCGGCGTTGATCTTCTCGTCCGCCTCCTTAGCTGTAGTGCCCAGCTTGAATTCATACAAGTAAATGCCTCGGATTACCCTTTTGTCCATCTGCAAAAAAGTCAATAAAACTCTAAAGTTTTCCCACTTTTACATAGAAAATTTGGTACTCACCGGTAGAGCAAAGTTTGCGTTTCTAAATGATATGCCACATTTTACGGTTTGTTCTTGATCAAACGCGTAAAGACGCGCCAAAAAATGGCGCGAGCCAGTGCCATTTAATTCGTTACAACCTAATACAACGCAATAGCATATCAAAACATCAAAAATCAACTCTAAAGGGAAGTGGGAATGAGCTATAAAAAGGACCATTAGTGTGGGCACAGCTTTATAATCCAGTCTACATACATTTGATTACCAGTTGGTTGTTGATCGAAGATCACATTTAAGAAAACTTACGATTTACGACCCAAAATGTAAATCGTAAGTCGTAAAAAATTTGACAAAAATAGCCGTGAATCGTAAAATCGTAAATCGTAAATCGTAATTACGCACACCCCTAGTGCTCATCCTGTCTTATTATCCCCAGGTCTCTGAGCCGTGTATTAGGGCAGGAAGAACAATGGAGTCGCCTAAGTGCGCATGGAGTCAAGAAAGCCTCAAAAGCCGCTCATTTCCTTCTGTCCCGCTCCAGCACTAGGTCGTTTGTTGACTTTGCGACCCAGATACACGTAGCTTGCGCATTCGGAGACCTCGCTCTATTGAGGCAACTTGCTTGCCTTGCGTGTTTTCGAGAGTTGCGCGGAAGAGCTTAGGGAATATGATATCCCCTTAGCAAACCCCACTCTTCACGACGACGCTGTTCTTGAATAGCGTGCAATTGTGTTCTCAAAATTTTTCGAACATTCGAATTCGAGTACATTCGAAAAACGCGGGTTTTTTTGAATATTGGATTTCGAATATTCAAATTCGAATGAAAATCATTCGAATGCCTATTCGAATTGGTTCTTCGAGTACATTGGTTGTGAATTCATTATACAGCTCTCGAAAGACTCTCGTGTACTGAGCAGGAACTCCCTGAGTGGACAGGACTCCAATGACCGCATCAGTTTCTCCAGAGTCGAACACTTTCTTCGGGTGGTTGAACGAATGCACTGCGGTAGCTTGAAGAGTTTATGGTTCTATCAGGGTGTCGGAGAGCCGTTACCTTGGTGTTGAAGTTGACGAAGTAACGGCGGGCACTGCGAATGATCAACTCTACCTCTGCAGCTTCAGCCAACACTTCCGCCTTCTCTCCTTAAGATCCTCCTTTATCGCCGTTCCGCGTAGCTTCGCAAGCTTGGGCGCCAATTGGTAGTTTCCTGAAGCTCCACGCTGGCGTATCAGCTCGAGATTTCCGGAGAGAGACGTCTCTTGATGGTCTTCAAACTGTCGGCTCGCATAGCTCTATCGCGGATATGGTGGGCGAAGCGGCCGTATTCCTCGTCTATGTTGTCCATGACGGCACCTTCCCAAAGGCCGGCAACAGAAGTGTAAAGTTCCCAGTTGATGGTTGTTCTGGAACTCCTCTTCTTGAAAATCGCGGCCTTCTCTCCTTAACGCGAAAAGCGGAACCTCGCGAGGAGGCGGTAGTGGTCCGATCCCTTGATGATTTTGAGGACAACAGAGACGTCGATCAGGCCACACATTGTGTTGAAGATAATGTAGCCTATTTCTTTGTGGAACTGGCCACCTGGGGTTGCCTCGTAGAGCAGCAGGCTGCGAGAACTGCGAGTTTCCATCATGGATGGTCTTGTTCCACAAAACTTTGATGAGCTCACACTGTTTTTCGCCGTGCTCGTTCCACTCTAGACCGTAGGTTACGATGTGATGTTCTTCCGACGGCCTTCGCGGTCCGCTAGCATCGACGTAGCCGGCGATCACCCTGTAAAAGGGAGGTGTTTCTTATAAAACTTCTCCAGCACCACGTACTAGTCAGATGTAGGGTCATATGCGATGAACACGGTCAAATCTGGCACGGAGCGACATCGCTTCAGTCACAGACGTCCGATTCGGCTTGTTAGAGATTCGTACGAATTGATGTTCATGGCCAAGTGCGTGTTGACGAGGACACAAACGCCGCCTACTCCCCTGTTGTCGCATGTTCCGAGGAACAGTTCTTCTCCGGAGTCGTAGGCTGCGTGTAGGGGTGGTGTCTTCTAGTCTCGGTCAGTCCGATGACGTCGTACTTGATCTTCCTGTCTTGCGTCATCAGGTCCTGGACGAATGCTTCCAATGCGAGCATTGGAGTGTTGTAACTGCAGATCATCATCTTATTCCTTCTCAATTTGCGCAGCCTGGTAGCAGCCTCTCCTTACTCGTCCTTCCCATCGCAGAAGTTAGGGTCAGGTGAGGCCCTTTAGTGCTGCTGTGTTTGACTGGAGTACACACGGGTAGCCTATCGCAGGCTCCGAAGTTCGGGCGAAGAACTCCGGGAAGCCAGCCAGACTGTCCAAATGGACAGGCGAGACCTTTCAGGCGGCGTCGAATCTCCTAACAATGCATTTCCAATCTACCTGTCCCCGCTTTTATCCGGGCCGATCCAGGAGCAGTCCGCGCAGACGTGAGCACTCAGGGGCGTGTGTTAAAAATTTTCGGTGAACTTTTAACGACCATTTTTTAACGAAACATTTTTGTGTTAAAATCGGTAAATTCGGTAACTTCGTTAAATAAAATTTGGCTTAGCCGCAGTCAATTTGGCTGTATTTTAGCATGTAAAAAGCCAAATCCTTTTCCTTATTAATTTTTCCATGACAATTATATGGCTATGTCTTCGTCTCCACAATAGGTAATACCACTTCATCTATCACCAACAAAATTGCCAAACGAGAAAATCATTAAGATTCTGAAACCAAACACCAACAATTGGACTTCTAAAATAAGAATTTCCCTACTATGCCTAGTTCGCTCAGCTTGTTGAAAGTCGTCCAGGTTTTGGAGAGATCCAAAGTGATATACACTAGAACACGGCTCAACATTTTTAAGCGTTTTCATCCTTGCAGAATTTGCACTCGCTAAGTAGACTTTTACGGCCCTACCTTCTATACTGCCATAATTGTTTCGGAAAACTACAGAATTGAAAGTAATGTTTAATGAAGAATTCAGTCGGGCAACGAACACAACGAGTTCTTTGGTCCAGTCCGTCTTTGGAAGATACGAACGAAGCCCATAGCTCCAATATCTGCCTGTTTCACAGAATGGTTATTTTTGTCCCAAAAGGTTCTGTTCTTACCGCAGACGACAACAGAGAGTCAAATAAACAGCCAGGGACCGTTGGTTAAATTTTGATCGGGTCGAGTTTTTCTGTATTGAGTATTTTTTTCTTTGGCAACACAGTACCAACAATTACGCTCTACATGCTGGTTAAGCGGGCTCATCGTTGCCTTAACGAAGTTCTACAATCCTTGGCCGCCGCACGAAAAATCCCTCTAGCGTTCCGAAAAATTTTCGGAAAAGGGACAGGAACGTTTCACTTCCCTTGCTTCGTTTCGTATCCTAGTTTTGTCGCATAATTTGTGTTTCGTAGCGTTTCCTTCGTGTTTTCTATGTCTTTTCAACCACATTTACGAAACAAATTTCACAAAAAACGGTGAAAAAACTGAATGGGTGGTAAGTATGAGGAACAAATATGTAGCAATCAAACGCAAGAGAACGGACAATGAGGTCGAAAAGCGGGAAACAACAGCGGAGTAAAGTGGCGGCTCACGCATGTATATTTGTCAAGGAGCAAGGAATATGCCAAGAATTCTCGAAACACGAGGACATCGACTGCTTGTACTGATTCAAGTAAGTAGAGCTTTCTCGGTGTCGCAACGATACTGCTTCAGCTCATCCAAAAAATTCGTCCAAAATGCACTTACATGAAAAAGAAATAAAATTTCGAAATGGTCACAAAATGTTGTTAATTAACCGAAATTTTTTGTCGTTAAATTTTGTTGAAAAGTTTTAACGAAAAATGCCGGTAAATCCGGTAAATCGGTAAATCGTTAAAGGCACACCCCTGGTGAGCACATTCCCACACAAGGATCGAGTTGACCAGTCCCAGCAGGAGCAATGAGCCCATCCCCTGCATTCCACCTGCGTCTCTAGGGCAGTACGCGGTCGCATGTGATTCGCTATTCATTCTCCTATCTACCCTTGACAGCGTAGACACATATCAATCTATGCTCACTGAATAAGCCACAATAACGACAAAGCTTGAGACACAGACAGACACTTGAGACAAAGACAGCGTATACAAATATATAATGCAGTCTCATCGTCAGCATTGCTATGCCAGTGAAGGTGAGTCGAATGCGTACGAGAGCGCCATCTCGGATCGGTGACGCTGAGACGCTGGAAAGCGGATTATCTGGGATGAAGCCCCGCCTCAGCACTTTTCTTCTGCTGCCACCTAGTTATCGATAATTCTTCGTTGTACACAGCGACACGAATCACGCCGTTCAGAGAGACGAGAAAAACTCGTAGGTGTTGCACTAGCGACGGCGGCAGGCATGTCAGGCCTATGCGAATTTGTTCCAGGAAAGCTGATTTCGTGCTAAAAGTGCAGGCACCTGAGGGAGCACTCCAGACGGCAGACTGACGTGAAGTGCTTGTTTTTCTTACTAATCATAAGCTATGGAATACGGGTTAAAATATAGACAACAGACAGCTGCTGATTGTACTTTGAAGACCGATTTGGGAGTGCCTAGCCACTAAAACAGAAGCAAATAAGAAAAGTGATAAATCTTACGGGTGCGGAAGGTACTCTAGATTGAATTTTGTTCTAAATTTTAAACGCAGAATTGTTCACGCGGTGACATCCGAAGGCCAGTCTATGCCCATCGTGTTCGCCCTCGACAAAAGTGTTGCTGGTACAACTCGCAAAGCGTGCCAGGTGCTGCAAGTGAGCAATAACGCTCAAAATTGTCATCACAAACGAATAAGGCGCACCAATAGACTTCATTTGGTCTCAATTCAACACACGACGCGAGCTTTGTAAGGAAACTCGACTCGCGCACAAATCTACTAGCCTTATTGTTAGTGCAGTAATTGATAGAAGAAGCATGAGCACCCTTCTATTTGGAAGCGGAAGGTTGCGCTCTCTGTGCATTTTCTGAAATCAGCACCATGTCGGAAGTAGGACACGTGGTGCGTTAAACAAAGGGACAGAATAACACCTACATTAAATGGTTTGAATCGCTTTGTCCTGACTCTACTATTCCAAGCATCACCTCACCAAACGGAAGTACCATTTCCTAGGAGAAGCAAGCGTCAGATGTGCAACAATAGCTACAATTTGAGATTGCGATTATCCCCAAGGCTGAACCCGGTAGTCGGAAGAACCACGATTTGTTTGAGTCTCCATCAACGCATGAGCCACCGTCGTCGACGATTTTGGAGATCTTCAATCAACTGATGGGAAATCATTGAGAGAAAATTAGCGGTCAGTTCTCATGTGGTTTAGAAAATATTAGATTTGAAGCGTTTCCCCATGCGCCTTTCAAGCAGTTTTCCTCATTTTCTAGGCGGAAAAGAGCATCTGGCACTATCTTTAACAACTTGTTCGGTGGTAAATTAAATTGCCGGTGACCTTCTGAGTGTGCTTGTCCTTGAGCTTCAACCAAAATATAACAATTCGGTGAACTTGCTCTGAATACTACAAAAAACGGAAGAGTTGCAAATTTCTAACTCTCCAAATCAGCAAAAGTTGAGGAGGAGAGGAAACTAGAGTTTCCTGAGATGAACACAATGCTTCTTGATCCTGCCCACCATTCTGGAGTCGTAGCATTTGCTAGTTTTAATGCCCTTCCAAAAAGTTTGCAGACATTCTCTAAAAAGCTGTGCTTTCAAATCCACCAAGGAGCTGCTTAGGGAAGAACAGAACATCTTGAATACTTGAAGCTCAAGCGACATGGAGAAAGCAGGATAGAGGCACTCTAGACTAATAAAGTTTCGTGGCTTCGCGTATCCTGAATCAGGCATAATGTCTAGCTTTAGAATCCCAATACTCACCATGGTGCTTGTAGATAGAATCTCGCCGAGCGTCTCCCACGCTTTTTTCATTTACTAAAATTAATATTGTAAGTATTATGCAATTTTTTCAAAAAACGTTCTATCAGGCTTTGGTTACAATATCTTGTTATTGTTGGGTGCGCGGAGCGCAGTCGGAAAGGTGCCGGCTGTCGTGTGCACTTCATTCTAGGTTTTTGGTTCGGATTTCCCGCCGAGGCCAACCAAACCTTACATCCTTTCGGGGTTGGTGTAATTTCACCAGATCTGTCTGGGAATGACGAAGCACTGACTTATTTAGCACTGAGCTGGCCATGGCAACTCATTCTAGATACGCATTGAATTCGACTCATTCTAAATACGCATTCAAATGGCCTCCACGACATCGAGGAACCGGATTCAACAACGACTTACAGCAATTTAACGGAGAAAATGCAGCCAAAATTACTGATCACCTGTATCACCTGTATCACCTGTCGTCCCGTTGATCATCGACTTGCTCGAGCGGGCGCCAGCAGCGTCTCCATTCGTCCCTGTCGCGTGCCAGAGTGGTCCAATGGATCCTCCTCGCTCGAGGGACACGAAGAGCGTCATATCGGTCGTTCAGGGCTTTCACGAAGAAGTCCGACCAACGCGTTGGTGGGCGTCCTGGTGTTCTTTTGACATCCCGCGGAATCCAATCTGTGACGGCTCTCGTCCAGCGGGTGTCTGCGAAGCGCATTACGTGGCCGGCCCACCTAATTTCCGACGACTTGGCCCATGCGACAGCGTCTCTGATCTTCGAACGTCGGCGAAGCTCGGAACTCCGGAGGCCTTCTCTCACTTGCGTGAGTCGTGTCACTCCGAGCATCGTCCTCTCGATTCCACGCTGCGCGACGCTGATCGCGTGTTCATCCTGCTTTCGTATAGCCCAGGTCTCTGAGGCGTATGTTAGGGCAGGAAGAACAGTGGAGTCGAATAGGTGGGCACGGAGTCGGACGTTCTTCGTTTTCTTCACGACTTCTTCGACGCTCTTGAAAGCTCCCCAAGCCGCTCGTTTCCTTCTGCTCAGCTCTGGTGCTAGGTCGTTGGTCATGTTGACTTCGCGACCATAGCTGGAGCATTCGGAGATGTTCGTTCCGTTGAGCGAGAATGGGGCATCAGAAACTTGTCCGCTCCTCATGATCATCGTCTTCGTAAGATTCAGCTGCAGTCCAACGCTTCCACATACACGATCGAAGTCGGCCAGCATTCGTTCCGCCTGACTGATGCTCGGGGTTATGAGCACGATGTCGTCAGCGAAGCGAAGATGGTGCAGTTGCCGGCCGTCGACCTTCACTCCCATGTCTTCCCATTCTAGTTCGCGCATGACGTTTTCGAGGGTGGCGCTGAAGAGCTTCGGGGATATGGTATCCCCTTGTCGAACCCCTCTCTTCACGTCAGTGACGACGTCGTTGTAGAATGGTGAGATCTTGGTCGTGAATCCACTGTACAACTCTCGAAGAACTCTGATGTACTGAGTAGGAACGCCCTGGGTGAGCAGGGCTTCCATGACCGCTTCAGTCTCGACGGAGTCAAATGCCTTCTTCAGGTCAATGAACGTAAGGCACAGCGGCAGCTTGTACTCTCGCGACACTTCGATGAGCTTCGTAATGGTGTGTATGTGGTCGATCGTGCTGAATCCTCTCCGAAATCCTGCTTGTTCGCATGGCTGTCCTTCGTCCAGCGTTCTACTAATCCTATTCAGGATGACTCGAGTGAACAGCTTGTAGACTACGGACAACAGGCAGATCGGGCGATAGTTGCCAATGTCGTGCACGTCTCCCTTCTTGTACAGCAAAACGGTCTTGCTGGTCTTCCACTGAGATGGAACCTTGCATTCGGACAGGTAGCGTGTGAAGAGCCGCGCCAGGGTGTTGATGAGCGCTGGCGGGAGGTTCTTCAGGTGTTCAGCTCTGATCCTGTCAGAACCGGGTGCTGTACGTTTCTTCACCGACGAGATGGCGTGTCGGATCTCGGAAGGGAGAACAGAGGGAACGACGTATCCATCCTGCGGAAGATGGCATGGGGGCAGGTGGACGTGGCTATCGAAGAGATCGGAGTAGAAGTCGTGGATGACTTTCTCCATGGTCCTTCTGGAAGAGGTGATGGTTCCGTCAGGACGTCGGAGAGCGGTCATCTTGGTCTTGAAGTTGGCGAAGTTCCGGCGGGCATTGCGAATGCTCAGCCCTGCCTCTGCTGCTTCAGCCAACACTTCCGCCCTTCTCTCCTTGAGATCTTCCTTTATCGCCGCTCTGCATAGCTTTGCAAGCTCGGACGTCAGTTGGTAGTTGCCTGACGCTCGTGCTGCTCCACGCTCGCGTATCAGCTCGAGAGTTTCCGGAGACAGGCGTCTCTTGGTGGTCTTCAAGCTCTCGGCTCCCTTAGCACTATCGTGGAGATGGTGCACGAAGCGATCGTATTCCTCGTCGACGTTGTCCATGACAGCATCTTCCCAAAGGCCGACAAGAGAGGTGTAGAGATCCCAGTTGATGGTCGTTCTGGAATTCCTCTTCTTGAACTTCGCGGCCTTCTCTCCTTGACGCGAAAAGCGGAACCTCGCGCGAAGGAGGCGGTGGTCCGATCCCGTGTAGAACTTGGGGACAACGGAGACATCGGTCAGGCAATACTTGCGATTGAAGATGATGTGGTCGATCTCGTTGTGGAACTGGCCACCGGGGGATTCCCAGGTCCATCGTAGGGAGGGAGGCTTCTGGAACTGCGAGTTTCCATGGATGGTCTTGGTCGACATGATAAACTCAGACAGCCTTTCACCTTGCTCGTTCCACTCCAAACCGTTGGTTCCGATGTGAAGTTCTTCCGGCGACCTTCGTGGCCCGATCTTGGCGTTGAAGTCGCCGACAATCACCTTGTAGAAGGTGTGATCTTCCTTATAGAACTTCTCCAGCTCCACGTAGAAGGCCTCGACGTCTTCGTCGTCGTAGTCGGATGTTGGGGCATACGCGACGAACACAGTCAAGGCTGGCACGGAGCCACATCGCTTCAGTCGCAGACGTCCGATTCGGCTAGTCAGAGACTCGTACGAATCGATGTTCATGGCCAAGTGCGTGTTGACGAGGACACCAACGCCGCCTACTCCCCTGCTGTCGCATGTTCCGAGGAACAGTTCTTCTCCGGAGTCGTAGGCGGCGTGTAGGGGGTGGTGTCTTCTCGTCTCGGTCAGTCCGATGACGTCGTACTTGATCTTCCTGGCTTGCATCATCAGGTCCTCGACGGATGCTTCGGACGCAAGCGTGCGGGCGTTGTAAGTACAGATCGTCATCCTAGTCGTTCTCAGTTTGCGCAGCCTGGTTAGGCCCTGAGATTTTAGCAGCCTCTCCGTACTCGTCCTTCCCATCGCTGCAGAAATGGGGGCTCTTTCGGGGTCAGGGGAATGAGGCCCTTTAGTGCTGCTGTGTTTGACTGGAATACAACACGGGTAGCTAGTCAAGCTCTGTCGTGCGGGCGGGGTACTCCGGGCAGCCAGCCAGACTGCCCGAAGGGACGGGGCGAGACTTAAGGCGGCCTCGAATCGCCTTACATGTACTCCCAGTCTACCGAGTGCAAGCTTTTGGCCGAGCCGACACAGTTACAATCCGCACAGTAACGGACACATCCACGCACACTGTACACGAACATGCCGCTCCCACGCACAAGGAACGCATCGACCCGACACAGCAGGAGCAAGGAGTCCATCCCCTGCATCCCACCTGCGTCTCTGGGCAGTACACGGTCGCATTTGGTTCGCGTTTAATTCCCCTATCCACCACCCGGGGACGCGCCACGTGGCCCTGCGACAAGCGGCCCGAGATCCCTCTTAACAAGAGAGCCCGAAGGCTCTCTATCGAGGGAGATCCGTGGAAAATTACTGATAGCGCGGCTTATCCATCAGAGATTTCGGGGATTTCGACTGCCCTTTCTCCGTTAAATTGCTGGAAGTCGTTGCTGAATCCGGCCCCAGTATGTAGAAATAGGATGCGTGGCGCATCCCCTAGTTGGAGTTGTCCAAGCGTAATTCCGAACGATTTACCTTCCCACCAGGGGCCAGATTCATCAACCACTTACCGCCCTCTGACGGTGAAAATACCGCCCAACTTGATGCTTATGAATGTCATATCAAGGGTTGTGGGGTATTTTCACCGTCAGAGAGCAGTAAGTGGTTGATGAATCTGGCCCAGTTGAAAAACAAGAAGATGATAAGACGGTAATCCTGACTGGGAAATGCATGCTTAATGTTGTGTGCTTCATACTGCTGTTTACTACTGCTGTCTGCTACTATCGGTAGGATAAGAGTTCTGCAAAAGGTGAGGCTCTACTTAGGACGTGAAAGAATTTCATCATTTACCAAGTGAACGTCGTAGTACATCTAGTAGTGCCGATGTTGATGTTACCCAGGATAAACAAACATGTAAGTGGTCAACATGGTACATAGGGAAGGTGGTAAACTGACCGGTCCATAGCATCGCATATTTGGATAAGAGAAAGCTCAACGAAAATACATACTAATATGGTCCAAAGATTATGACGACTCTTGCTCTATGTACATACATATGGCATATGGAATGTGGCATGAAGTTTTAAAATATTTAGGAGCAAGTGCTACACCATCCGAACGCGCAGGTTTTCCTTGAAATACATATCAGGATGAAGCACACCGTTCGAGAATTCTTAAAAATGGATTTTTCTCGTTTCCCGAGATTGCGTTTGCAACTGATGTACAGAGTGGTTATATGATGTTTCTCTTTATGAATTTAAAATGAGATCGTTAAAAAACAGAAATCCGAGTTGCATGCAAACAGACACCGCCAGCAAGCATGCGGCACTTCTTTGACACCAGACATTTCAAAGAGAAAATCAGAGTTTCCAATTACGGGGAAGTCGCTAATGGAAGGCAGACATGGTCGAATTCCATAACGAAGCAACAGGGGCCAAGGTGGGCCGCTGGATAAATGGAGTAAAAATCATCCAAAAAGATATGCACATGTATTTGTGCATGTATTTGTGAGTAGAGGAAAGTCTACCATTTACAACATTTTTGATTGTCATCAATACTTAAAATATTCCACCAAGCGCAAGTCCTTTGAATAGATTAGTCGAGAAATATGAAAATATCCAGCGATGCGGGGACCAATTCAACCTCATGTAGAAGAATCGTTGCTCTAGAAGCCAGGGGCTGGATTCATCAACGACTTACAGCAATTTAACCGAGAAAATACAGCCGAAACCCCTGATATCGTGGCTTAGCAAGCGACATGTGAAGCGTTTCGCCGCACTATCGGCTGTATTTTCTCTGTTAAAGTGCTGTAAGTCGTTGGTACATCCGGTCCCAGAAGGATTGGCCGTGTTAAACCTTTTGTGTCTATCATATTCTGCTGAAAATTCCAAAGCTAATGGTGAGCACATTTTCATTAAGTGTGTTTTCAATTTCCTAAATAAGATTAAAGTTTACGTTCTGAATCCTTGACCCCGGAAGAAAATCCTTGTCTACGGAAGTACAGTACCGCGCACGTCTTTTGGTCAATTCCCGAAAAAGCCGCTTTGGAGAAGCGGCTTTTTTAAATAACTTTCTTCAAAATCAAGCACTTGTGAAATAAAACACATATCTGAGCTCAGCAGGCCGAGCTCTATCTTTTTACGTATAAATCAATGGAATTGAACAATGGATATAGGCCGGACATAATCAATCGAGTGGCCGCGAGAGCCTGTAGAGCAGGGGTGTGCGTAAATAAAATTTGAAATTTCGTAAATCGTAAATCGTAATTACGAAAGAACCATCGTAAATCGTAAATCGTAAACTGTAAATCGTAAGGATCACCTGAACTGTAGTTCAGTACAATTAAATTTCCAGAGGCTTTTTCTGCTAATGTTAATCGGATGTGATTCAATATTTATTTAACTGTCGTGTCAGTTTCAGTTTTCAGCTTCATCCGAACAGTTTTCCTACCAAATTATTTCTCTTGTCACGACTTCCTGATAGTAAAACATCGTCCAAACCAAACTTTACACCTTTCAGGAAAGTCGAAAAAACTGTGAATTCGAAAACTTTACTCAAGACTTAGGATTTAGTGGAAACAACAGCGGAAAAATCGCTTTCAGAATTAAATTTCAAAAAAAAGTTTCACCATTGACTAATGCGCTGGTTTCTCGCTCCTGCGCTTGTAAGATTTCAATGACTTCATAACGCCTTCACGAGACGCGCGAAGGGGTTTTCAGGTGTCTGCCGCGTGGGACAGCGCGCATTTTCCCGAGCGCTGATTATTTCTATTATTTTATTTGTATTACTGATTTGTTACGTCTGAAAAAACAGTAACAAATGAAGTTTTCCATGGACCATCTTGACTACAGCTATTAGCGGACTCATTGATTAAAATTGTTCTATAGAATGTGTGATAATTTTTCATGAACTATTTTTGAACTATTTTTATGATGTTGTCTGAAAAATAGTTCAAAATAGTTCATGAAAAAAATCGGACATTGTCCCACGCGGCAAAAAAAGAGAACGACATGGTCGGACAATGTCGTGAAAGGGATAACATTGCTCTACCATTTTACAACTCCCAGCACTCGCACGGGCTACCCTTCGCCAGCTCCGCAACTAACGTTTGCTCTCCGAGAGCATGCAGCATCGTAAGCGGATTAGATAGGGTGAATACGATGAACTCCATCACATCACCGAAATTGCAGATCAAGACTGTCAAAACCAGTTCGACCTTTTCTAAAAATGCTATGCGCTCGATTTTACTGACCTTTTATATCAATTTGCTCGACACTATAAAACACAATGCAACCCGATAGAACCATTGGTACATGTCGCGAAGGTAAGCAGTGGTAGGTGGCAGCGCGCCAGCCAATAATAACCAGAGCACAGACCGAACACATGCCAGCCGATCAGGGTTCCAACTGTACATACACGCCCTCTCCGAATGGCATGCCCATTCAATGCGGTCTTATTCGATGAGGAGTTCCCATCTCACAATGCTCCCCGTCCTCGCGACATATAACGAAACGTTAGCGATTTATCCTTTCAACATGAGTGTAGCAACCGTCTAGACCCCGCTCGCACTCACGAATGATGTTCGATTATGGATTTGCGTCAATTCTATTCGATAGGATTACATTAATATATTATAAGCAAATTGACTAGACGTTATTACCAAACAGGGCGCGGATCAAAGAATGCTCCCTCTCTTTCTCTAAGAAACTGCTTCCAATGGCTTTCTATGGGCTGGAATGGAACAACCTTCGCCAGTAGGAATGCGATGCGCTTTGCCAGCTCTGGACCGGTAATGGAGGACCCCAGCCTCCCCTGCCTTCTAGACATGAGCTTATCATACTATATAATAATCCGCTAACCGATGACTCATAAATTAGTCAAAAAATATGGGGTGGGGCGAATTACGGACAGCGAAAATAGTGAGAAATTTACAGACGACTTTTACGTGTCATGGGAACTTCAGCCCTGGGAGTAATCGAGGTCACTGAACACGAATCTGAAGTTCGTTTTAGAAGGGTCGATCACCATCAATCGATATTGATCAAAGCATCGATCAGTCCCGCAATGGGAAACCAGGTCCAGTAAGGGGTGCCAGTAGTGCTGGACCAGTACATGGCGGAGGGGGGGGGGTGAGTTCCAGTAAAGGAGGCAAGTAGTGGGGGACAATGCTGTAGCGGTCCCACATGGAAAAAAATTTCAGTTCAACATAGCGTTAGAAGCGGTGGGAATCCTCGGTTCTGACAAAAAGGCGTTTCGTCGTCCTACCAAAATCGATCTGATCTATCGAACATGTCGATTTTTGCAAGAGGTTGACCGTTTGGGGACGAGAAGTGAAGGTGTTCGTAGTCAACCTGGCGCTAGAATATTCGAATATTGTCCTTTGTACTGCTAGGAAGGAAAGAAAGCTGGATACGCAGAGCAGCTAGCTTGATCTGATTCTCCTCAGCTTAGTGATACTGTAACATCGCGCGAGGCACGCCGATTTGCGTGACGGAGCACCTGTTTTCTATTGTATTGCACTTGTTTCTACTCTTGAACGTGTCCGGTTCCAAACGGGAGCCCTTACAATGCCAGTGAAATGGGAAAGTTAATTAAGCGAAGAGAAAAGTCGGATTCGAGAAGCCTGTGCACAGGACGATATTATCTAACACTGTAACACATTAGAACACATCATCAGAAATCAACTCTAAAAGGAAGTGGGAATGAGCTACATGTAAGAGGGGACCATTAGAGTAGGGCACATCTTATAGCCTACTCCACATAAATTTGGTCACCAGTTGGTTGTTGATCAAAAATCACATTTACGAATATTTACGATTTACGACCCAAAATGTCGTAAATCGTAAATCGTAAAAAATTTGCCAGAAATCGCCGTAAATCGTAAATCGTAAATCGTAAATCGTAATTACGCACACCCCTGCTGTAGAGTGACAGTTTGGGGAATTTTATTGAAATTTTCAGCCGCCCTACTCAGAAATTGCCTTAAGACTGTCCAGCTTGCCTTTAGAGTGCGCCGTGAACAATGCATATAGAATCGAACCTATCAATCGAGTGGGCGCGACCACTCGCAGAGTGAGGTCGAGTGGGCGCGAGAACATTAGAGTGACCGTTTGGGAAGTTTTATCGAAATTCCCAGCCGTCCTACTTAGCAAATGCTTTAAGCCTGTCCAGCTTGCCTTTGAAGTGCGCCGTGAACAATGCATATAGAATCGAACCTATCAATCGAGTGGGTGCGAGAGCCTGTAGAGTGACTGTTTCGGGAGTTTATGGGAAATTTGCAGCCGCCCTACTTAGAAATTGACTTAGGACTGTCCAGCTGGCCTTTGGAGTGCGCCGTAAACAATGCATACAGAATTGAACCTATCAATCGAGTGGGCGCGACCACTCGCAGAGTGAGGACGAGTGGGCGCGAGAACCTGTAGAGTGACCGTTTCGGGGGTTTTAGCGAAATTCCCAGTCGTTCTACTTAGAAAATGCTTCTAGCCTGTCCAGCTTGCCTTTGGAGTGCGCCGTGAACAATGCATATAGAATCGAACCTATCAATCGAGTGGCAAGCTGGACAGTCTTAAGGCAATTTCTGAGTAGAGCGGCTGGGAATTTCAATGAAATTCCCCAAACTGTCACTCTACAGGCTCTCGCGACCACTCGATTGATTATGACCGGCCTATATGCAATGTTCATCTCTATTGATTTATATGTCAGAAGATAGAGCATGGCCTGGTGAGCTCAAATATATGTTTCTTTTCACAAGTGCTTAATTTTAAAGAAAGTTATTTAAAAAAGCCGCTTTGGAACGCACCAAAGCGGCTTTTTCGGGAATTGACCAAAAGACATGCGCGGTACTGTATGTAACTTCAAGGTTATTAAATAATTGCCTAAGTACTTTATCGCCAATAGTGCGTTGATTGTGACAAAGTGCACTTGGGATAGCAAGCTTGTGTTGGAGAGGAAGACGTTTTAACCCAACACGGAAGCTTAAATACGACGCTATTTTTGGAGAAATCCAACGACAGTGCCAAAACGAAACAAAAGGAACGCAAAAGCGCGACGTTCAAAAAGGGGGCCGCATTTTATCAACCGGCTCTTCAGTTGGGACTGACTCAACGTCAATCGTCTACGTCTCTGTGTTCAATTGCTAAAAACTAGCTGGCCATCATTGGAGTTGTACCGAATAGAGTGGAAGCGAGGCTCCGACCAGCACGGCGAGCTAAAGCGAGTCATTTAATAGCTTTAACACCAACCCAAAAACCAAAGGGTAGAAGTAGCATTGCTGGCGGAATATTCCTTTTCAAACAGCAAGCGAGAATTGCATGTTATAATAGTAATACTACTAATAATAACACCTACAGAGTGAAATATCCGCGGAACGGCTATGTACCGAAGGGGTCTGCTGCCACGAAAGAATGAGCAGGAGCTGCAGGTAAGGGAATCACCAGGGCAAATAATTGATTTTCTTTTGAATTTTCGGTAGCCCAGCTATTTGAATCTGTCCAGAAGTAAAGCTAAAAATTGAAAACCATCAATTAATGTCAGAGTGCTCCTCACTCCATTTTTCAGGAAAAATACATTGCAAGCAATCGGGAATCTGATGCTTAGCTGCTCTGCTTCCTGCTAATGCTGGGATGAGCGGATGAGTTTAGCGATGCAAACACATCAACATCAAACGTGTATTAACACTAAGGAGGCTTCCACACTCCCGTTGCTGCTGTTGTGCAACCGATTCCGTATTGATGAAGCATAGCGCAGAGACGCAAAGGAAGCAACAGTAGCAACGAGGGGGCTTTCACACTGCCGTTGCCGTAACCCCGCATCGGCAACACCGGCATCGGTTGCGCAACGGTTGCGCGGCTTCAGTAGATCGCCATCATTCCTTGTTGCCGATGCTCGTCAACGGAGGCAAATCGCAGGTCTTCCCTCATTATCTCATCTCACTGCGTTGCGGCTGCAACAATCATCGTGCTCCGCCCCTTTTTCATTGCTCGTTGCTGCAACAGCAGTAACGGCAGTGTGAAAGCCGCTTAACTGACTGAATTATAGGCTGTACACTGTCTCGTAGCTACTTGACTTGGGACTTACGGAGCGGCTTCTAGAAAACAGAATTGGACACAAAAAGCAAACGAAGAAACAAACAAACAAACAAAGAAACAAAAAATACCCGCGATTGTAAAGACGTCCCGGTGGGCAAGGAGTATTGAAAGGAAATATAGGAGTATATAGCTGACTGACCCTTGACATGTTATAACCAGGACAAGTTCTGTTGAGGGCTTTACACGTAGCTTTACATCCATGGTGAAATTTTTTTTTGTGATGCAAATAGGTGTTCAGAAAGTATCTGCAGAAATACGACACTTTTTCAAAATAACACAATTTTTTACCAACATTTTATTAATCAACTAAATGATTTCCATCAACATCGACTACCATCCGCCAGAGTTCCACAAGATTTCGAGTTTCTCTGGCGTAGAAATTTGGCGGCTTGGAGGCGAAAAAAGCTTAGACGTCATTTTCAAGGTTGGCACAATCTTCACAACGCTTCGCTTCCAGATGATGCTAAAGTGATCGAAAAAGGTGGTGGTCCCTTGGGGCCAGATCTGGGCTGTAAGGTGGATGCGGCAGAACTTCCCATCCGAGTTCCAGAATTCTCTGAGCAGTCGTCTTCACGAGGTGTGGGCGCGCGTTATCGTGCAGCGAACTTTGTCGAGCCTGGGCAGTACCTTGTACATCTTGTCGGCCAGTCTCTGCAGTTGGGTAGCGTAGACCTCGGCAGTGACAGTCGTGCTGTCGCGCAGCAGCTCGAAATGGTAGGTCCCATGAACTCCCCACCACACGCTCAGCATGACTTTCCTCGCATGAATTTCACCTTTTACGAAAAGACTTCGGCACTTCATCGCGTTGGCACCACGCACGTTTACGAGCGTGGTTCACGTAGAGGACCCATTATTCGTCTCCGGTGACGATGGTGTCCGGCCAGTTGAAGGTGCGACTTCGAGAGAGCAGCTGAGTGCGTATGTCCAGACGCCTTCGCCGGTTGTCGTCGGTCAGTTCGTGTGGGAGCCACTGACCGAGCTCTTCAACCGTTCCAAGAGATCGCACTCCATCGTCCACGGTGGGCCGGGAACAGCTAAGAGCAGCAGCAAAACAACGCACACCTTCATATGGATGCTGCTCCCCAGTTTCCCCAGTTCATCCAAAGTTATCGTTGTCGGTCGACGAGAGCGAGGCTTATCTTCGAGACTCCTGTTTTCGCTTCTGAACCGTTCGAACCAGCTATACACAGATCGTATAGAAGGAGCTTCAGAGCCGAATACACGACACAAGTTTCGATTAGCTTCTGCAGCGGAGTGCCCAAATTCAAACTCGTTATAGAGTATGTGTCTAATATGGGTAGACAGTTCGCCATCGTACGGCGAAATAGGCAAGGAAGACGAATCTGGATATGTTATGCAGATACAACAGGATAGTGTCCTTATATAGCACTCATGTTGAAATCTTCAAAACATTCTAGAAAAAATCTGTAGTATTGCGAAATTTTCCGCAGATACTTTCTGGACACTCATGTAATTCTTTTTTTGTGAGTTTTGTCAGCTTGGCCCCTACTTTGTCCTATAGATCCCACTCCATGAATCCCAATTCGTCAATTGGTTGCATAATTTTTAGTTATGTCTCATCCCCCGACTAGGATAGATCAGGAATGGCTGTGGTCGGAAGCGGGGAGGGGGGGGGGAACAAGCAAGTACCAATTCGCAGGACATTTCATGAGACGCAATGATGGAGCGTAGAGAGCCGCAAGTGCGGGCTGAGAACCTCTCATCAAGAAGGGATCACATAGTCGGCCAGCAGTAACAACGAAACGCTATGAGGTTACAGTGGCATTTTGAGATGGGTGTAACGTTTTTTCCAAATATGTGTTCCGAACCTGCTAGGCGCTTCTAGGAACGGAGTTGTTGACCATTTTAGGTTCGCCTTCTCTCCCAGCGCAAGGTCTTCCAATCATATGGGGCGAGGTCAAGCAATCTGGAAACAGTGCTAGTGGCTCCCGAGCACTCGTGGACCAGTGGCTAGGGGAGCGGCATGATGAGAGGGGATACTTCGTGGACCGACTACCCGGTGATTCAGGATTTTGCACTCTCTAAAAAAGATCTGCCACGATCAGCGAAACCCTCCAGATGAAGTTGTAGCGGAAAAGATCGCCAGAAAAGAATCCCGTTCTCATTGGGTGATTGTACTTTCACGACACTTGAGGTGGAATGCTTTTTTCGCCCAGACATCGCAGAGGAATTGTAAGCTGTCATAACGATGTTTTATTGCTATCTGCTTACAGCTTACAAGCTCATGGTCAGTACCAGTCACTAGAGGTTTGATGAAAATGACTTGAATCATTGCCTAGAGAGCTTTAGTATCTAAGGCGCTGATCACTTAGATTACTTATGTAAGGTCTTTTCAAAATTTCGCTTGATTACGGTTGGATACTGTAAGTATGAGTGAACATGGGCGAGTTAGCATTACTTACCCATACCCACCGTAATCCACAGTAATCAATCGAATGTTTTAAAGGTCCCTATATATATGGTCAGTACCTTAAATAGCCTCTTTGGGCGCAGTTTGAGCGAAATCTATTACCATGACGCCATCATTCATTCAAATTGGTGGGTGACCAATGCCCTGAATAACAACCTCTTGAGCGAAAATTGTTGAAGACGAGTTGAACAGAGATGTAGTCCTCACACATGGGAGTTGGCGACTGCTGCTTTCATTACGCAGAGTACAAAACTGTTTCAACCACTAGACAAGATTGTAAATTTTAACGAATTTCCAAGCGAGATAATGCTGCAGAATCCATGTGGTTTACCTACCATTTCCCTTCACTAATCATGTAAGATCCTCCTTTTCTGATTCCACGCTGGAACCTTCTCTAACTTCTAATTCCGCATGGCGCAGCTTATAATATGAACGGCACACTTCTGGCTGTCTTCTTCTGCTGCCCCGCGGTCGTTCTTCAAAAGCACGCAAAGGCAACCACTGGTGAGATCATAAACGGGAGTATAGCACATATACGCAGCATTGCCCTCAGCGACACCGGAGGTCGAGGCATTTTTCGTCTAAGGGGTTGTTATTTAAGGAACTGGTCGTATGTATGAGTAGTGCGGTCATGATAATCGATTTTGCCCAAACGCCGCCGAGAGAGCTTATTTGAGGCGCTGATTATTCAGAAAAAGTTCGTTTCTACCATTTCAATTGGTCACCGTAGTTTGGTAATGTATGTGTTTGTGGACATGCGCGAGTAAGGGTCCCATGTCAGCAACCCACCGTCATCAATTAAAATTTTAAAAATAGTCTTTACATGAGTGATCAGCTCCATTAATGACCTCCAAGGCTATATTTAGGCAATAAAATCCTTCACCTCTGATGTCGTGAAAATGCAATTTCATCAATAAAACTATATTTTCTGGCTTTTTTGTAGCGATCTCACATATAGTAATGCCTAACAAGGGAACTGTCTGAACGGTACGCCGGAACGGCAAGAACAAGTACTATAGGGAGAGTCCCCGTTGTCCAAATAGTAACAGAACATGTTTTGTTTTTGCCGAATCCTTGAGGCAAAACAATACATGTTCTGTTACTATTTGGAGGACGGGGATTCTTCCTATAGTACTCGTTCTTGCCGTTCCGGCGTACCGTTCAGACAGTTCCCTTGTAAGCTAGATCGCGAATGGTACTAGCAATCACTAATATCATTGCATAAACGCTTCATTCTGTACATTACAGAAACTCCCTCGCGGAGGATTCGAATTTGCCGATTGAATTACAAACACAGAGCAGATTTTCTTTTTCTTCAATATTCGCCGCTTATAGTCTTAACCAGATATTTTCCACTTTAGAGGCCCGTAGTTGCCGCATGTCTTTGTCCTTCTTCGTTGGCTTTCTTCACTGAAGTTTTAAATGCTTTCAATGGCCTTGTAAAAAAGCGGATCGACGGCATAGCGGCCTGTGCTTGTGCGGAGAATCCTTGAAGTGTTGCAAGTTGCAAGGTGTTGTGCGTGGTGTTAAAGATAAAGACCACTGACACAGTGGAGTTGGATTAGACAGTGACATTGGTATTGATGAACAGCGACGGTGCGAGATGAACTCGCTCGTAAGGCGGCGAACAAATTCTTCTTTGCTGGATGGTAATAGTGGACAGCTGATGGTGCACTTCTATCATGTGGAACAGAAAGGGATGCCAGTACCGCTTTTCGTGAAGATATAAGAGCTTGACGGTGTTCTTGTGTGGAGCCATGATGGGTGGGTGGCCACGGCTTAGAGTTTGACGTGAAATTGAAACGAAAAGAAGAAACGACAGTAGATGTTTTAGTGGCTTCTGGAGTCTTCCTTGAATGGAAATTGGTAACTTGTCGAAGAGGCTGAGCAATAACTCACACATTTTTTGACAACTTTTTAAAAGCAGCTTCTGGACTGTGACCGATTCGTGCGTTTGTTCGTGCGTTTGAATTGGGAAGGATCGGAGAGAAGATGTGGCAGTAGGTACATTGGACAAAATGGGAGGAGTGTTACCTCTGCTTGGTTGTACGGGAATCTGAGCACTGTGGACTGCTTGCGCCTGGATGTCAAAAATGTTAATGCTATCAGTAGTCTGTGATGAGTGGTGTCCATCTGCTTGGCTTTGGTGATCTGTGGCTCTAGACCATGTTTCGGCTTTCGCTGGGTTCCTGTAGCTTCTATTACAACATTCACTCTTAATGCGGAATGAGTGGAAAGGGGATGTGCAAGTTGCGGTAGCATCTCCTCGCTATTCGTGGCATGGATAAGATGTTTGGAGGACCGGAATAGTGTAGGCGAACCGTATGAGTTCTTATGAAAAACCGGATCAGCGCAAACATGCGGGTAGAGAAGTGTTTTAGGCTGCTGAGGATAAGGTTGACCGCAAAGTGAAGAGTGATGCTTCCCTGCGCAATACCGACAAGAATATCTGGAGAAACACACGCTAATGGCGTGATTAGAGGAGAGACAGTTGAGACAAGTCTCACGAAGCCTCGATAGAGCCTTCCTTTGCGTGGCCGTGGTGTGGAAGTTGCAGTTTGCATCAGTATAGGTTGGGAAGATGGATGGCAATAAGGATATCCTTTTCCGTTTGCCTTCACACGATGCCTATCGCGACGAGAGAGTATAGCCGTCGCACAATGAGTGATATGGAATCCGTGCTCTTGGTGTTTTGGCCAGCTGTTGGGATTGCTCCGCTGTTGGGCAAGATACTCCATTTCGAGTAGAACAGTTTGCTTTCGAACGTTCTCGGTGAGTAGCCTCACTTCCAGCTGTCGCTTCTGTTCTGTATCTGCCGTCGGAGCTGTGCATTGGATAGATGTTGCACGTCGACGCCGGTTAGAAATGCCGAGATCGTCATTTGTTTGGAACAGTTGGTTGCAGAATGTTTATCTGCCACGAACGAACTTGTGAAAAGGAAGTGCCTCGTGGAGAATGAGCGATTTATATACGGTTATAGCTAGATAGCGAATGATACTAGCAATGGTCCTGTGCGTAGAGGAATTATTAATATCATTGCATAACGCAAACGTTACAGGAATTTGCAGCTACTTGACCTCGCCCTTTTGTGGTTGGAGGGCTGCGCTCAGACAGAGGACTAAGAAGGGAAACTGAAAATGCTCTACAACGTCATTCCCAAGTGTGCTTAGCAGATACCGCATCTTGTGATATTGTAAGCGAAGCTAGCTAAGCGTTCTGTGATTTCCACGCCTTCCCTGATCGGATTGATTCCAGCGAGCCGAGGCGGGGAGCGATCGGGGAGATGCGTGGAGGCGACGACGGCGGCCGGCGGCATCGAGGACGACGGCGGCGGCGAGGACCCCAAGGACTGCGAGCTCGAGGGCAACTCCGAAGGCAGCACGATCGACTCTCTACCCCGGGACACTGTGATCCACTCTTTCGCCCGTGTGTCGACCGCTGCTTTGGATAAACCTTGTACCAAATCCAGTGTTTCCACCCCTCGCACTTACTGGTAGCAGCGAGTGGCTTCGATCCACCGACCTCTGGGTTATGGGCCCAGCACGCTTCCACTGCGCCAGAAATACCGGCAGGTCCCCAACGCAGGCTATCTTTCGCGGAAGTTCTGGCAGTCTCTGTTTCCCGTCGTCACACCTCGCAACGGTCACATAGGAGGATCAATTCCATTTCTCGAGCTCCCTTCCTACGAGGACGCCATAGTTTTTCGCAGCGACGCCGAGCGGGTTATCCAGCATGCCCTTAACGGCGACATTGAGCAAGTGCCGCAGCCACCACCAGAAGCGATTGCACCCAAATGCGTTTCGACATCTCGTCTTGCTCCGAGGTACCTCCAGGGAAAACGACCCGTCCTGTATCAGATCGTAGCGGTCAAGGCCAATGCTCTCGTCCTGGAAGCCAAAGATTTCTTCGTTTTCATGCCGGACCGCAGAGAGCTGCACTTTGTGTTATTAGACCGCTTCGCGTTCAACATAGAGAATTCGACCTACGGATACGACCGCAACGTCATCTCTGTCCGCGACTTCGTATGGATATATGATTTAATGCCGGTTGCGTCAGTTCTCGCGTCACCAGCTGCCGATCTCGAACGCGCCCGTCTCCCTCTCACTGCTGCGTTGGATTCCAACCCGACGTTCTTCTTTCGTGTGGCTCGATTCGCCTTCGTTACACCGCCCGTCTGGCAGGAAATGCGGTACGGGATTGTTCTCTCAGTCACCCGTAGAGGTGATGGCTCTGCCGTCAATAATTTCAAAATGGCAATGGAAGACAGCCCAGAAGCTGTCACGATAACGCGTGGTCTAGCCCGCTTCCCATGGCTCCACGTTCAGGCGAACGAGATCATGAAGCGCTGTGCCGACGGAAATCGTCTTGCGCTGTCCGATTTTCGAAGCCGCCCGCGTCGGAACCGCTCGCGACGTGCTCTGTTTCCGTCAAACTATTTTTTCCCGCCAATCCGGACGAAGCCATGCACTACCAATGGAAGTGCATAAAACCTCCCCGGACGAGCAGGCCTGGTTCGAGGATCGCCTCAGAGACTTCGACAGCTACACGAACGACCGAGCGTCGGCCACTGCGACTATGGGCAAGATCTTCAATGCCTCCTCTTCAGCTTTGGCTTCCTACGCAACTCTGGAGGACGATCGCCGAACGCACCAAGTCACCGCTACGATACCTAGCTTGGCTGGTTACCCTCTGCGCCTGGAATTCGTGCTGGACGACATGACTTCTGAAGCCGGATGGGCTCGCCATCGCCCCGTTGGAGTATGGATAATGGGAGCATTTTCATTCCTCCGGATGTCAGTGGATCGGGTGGAACGAGCAAGAGAGGAGCGCCGACTTCGGTGATTCTACAAACTTACTCATCGTCCGACAATTCCCTCTATCGGGCCGTGCGGGCGGGCCGGATAGACAACAACTCGGCCTTCCTAGATGTATGCATAAAGCTGAGCAAGCTCCCTTCCAGCGCAATCCCAGCATACGAGGCGGTCTCCGAGATGGAACTGTTCACGAATGTGCCGACGAACAGTTGCGGAAGAAGAATATTGGATGCGGTGTATGGAGCCACTCCCTTATCGTGTGTCGAAGAGAGCCGGCAGAACACCGTGCCAACTATCCCCGTCGTGGACGGATCACCCATATCTATCAACAGACGGTCAGTAATTCTGACCGAGGATCAGCGGCAGGCCCTTGCGATGGGCACAACACCATTCCCGATTGTGGGGATACAGGCCGCGTTCGGAACCGGCAAAACCGTCGTCGGTGCTTGTATAGCGGCAAGACAGGCGCGGGGAGGAGCGCGCATCATCCTCACCGCCACTACGAACGCAGCCGTCGCCCAGATAACTGAAACCATCCTGTTCCTCGACGCGTTCGCCGACATAGCTATTTGCCGTTACATCGCCATCGCTGAATCGGTAGTGTTCGACGACTCCATCGCCGCGACTCCTGCCGACATGCATGAGATCCTCAAACGACTGCCTGATCTCTACAGGGTCGAGGCCCATATGCAGAATAGGGAGCGCTAAGAGTTCTTAACAGAACAGGAAAGGGAGGATCTTGTCCTCGCTGAGAGGGACGTCTCCGACTTGATTGAGAAGGTCGTCGAGGTCATGTTCCTCAAATACCAGCCGCAGGTCGTCGCAATAACGAGGTCATCTTTGCTGAATGCGACGGGAAAGGGCAGCATATTTAAGAACTACCTGGACGACTTCGAGCTCATCATATACGACGAGGCTTCGGAAGTACCAGAACCCGTCTTTGCCGCAATGCTGAGCCGTCTGCCGAGAGCGCGCCATATCTACATCGGCGATGTACACGAATTGGAGCCGTATGCGCTTTGCTCACGGCACTCTACCGCCGCTAAGTTCGGAGCGCGTAACGTGATGGACGTTCTAACGCGGGCGAGGGCTTTCCCTATAGCCCCCCTTGTCACCACGTTCAGGACGCATCCTGAACGAGCTCCCTAATCACTTCGTCTACGCTGGGCAGCTTAGGAGTGGAACGGCGGCTGAGGAGCGACTCATGGTGCTGAACATGATGCGGTTCCCGAACCAGTCTCTACCGTTCATGTTCTTGGACGTCAGCTGTAGTTCCCGGAGAGCGACTGACTCTCATTTCAACGATGCGGGGGCTATGGTCTGCACCATTCTGGTAGGACGGCTCTTAGCAAGGGGCATCGCCGCGAGCAGTATATGTATAATCACGTTCTACAAAGAACAGCACCGACGGCTAGCGGATTTTGCGCGCGACACCGGCGTCGATCTGTCCACCGTGGATGCCATCCAGGGCAGGGAAAAGAACGTGATCGTGCTGCTGACCACAAAGACGGACTTCCAAGCGGACGCGGCTGAATTCTTAGACGATCCGCATCGTATGAATGTGGCACTCACGCGCTGCAAGCACGGACAGTTCGTGTTGGGCCACCAGGCCTCGCTTGCGGTTGTGCCGTTCTGGAATGCGGTTCTCGCGTGGGCAAGGCAGCATGGAGCCATCGTTCCAGCCATGAATCTGGGAGACTACCTTCCGCCAGAATAGGGTAGGTGTTTCTCAGTTTGCTCTAGAGATCGGTTCAGTTACGCATACTTCAGCTAAATTCTGGGTCATGATCTTTTTGGTAAAAAGGGGAAGGTGTAAGCGAAGCTAGCTAAGCGTTCTGTGATTTCCACGCCTTCCCTGATCGGATTGATTCCAGCGAGCCGAGGCGGGGAGCGATCGGGGAGATGCATGGAGGCGACGACGTTGGCCGGCGGCATCGAGGACGACGGCGGCGGCGAGGACCCCAAGGACTGCGAGCTCGAGGGCAACTCCGGAGGCAGCACGATCGACTCTCTATCCCGAGACACTGTGATCCACTCTTTCGCCCGTGTGTCTGTCTGTCGCTGCTATGGATAAACCTTGTACCAAATCCAGTGTTTCCACCCCTCGCACTTACTATATACATGGTCTGATTCCTTCTTCAGAGCCTGAAGAACACAAGAGGAGCTTCAAAAATTATTCGTCCAAGGATCAATTCATAGCACAATTCGCAGTTTTCATTTCTCTGCAATTTAAAGAGGCAACTTAACTGACCGTATGGAAATAGCCGAAAGGGTGACAAGCTACCTGTTGAGGAAGAGAAATGTGAAAATCATTCAGTTCCTAGTTGTTACACACTTTTCATGCAAATCAAGAGCTTCACTGACTATAAATTGAAGCCGAAGGCCATCGAAATAAATAGACAGCGCCTACAGCTCGACGTCCTTTGTTGGGCAGCGTTCGTCGAAATAAGCAGAAATGGAAGGCGAGCAATAAGAAGAGCAAGGCAGAACACTACCTGGGAACTACAATGTGTAAGGAATTTGCGCGTAATGTCTGCAAACTCTTATCAGGCGATACACCGTTGCTAATCGTACCACTCCTGGCCGGCGGCAAGGTTTACGAGAATGTTCTAGGACTGTATCACCTGTATCACCTGTCGTCCCGTTAATCATCGACTTGCTCGAGCGGGGCGCCAGCAGCGTCTTCATTCGTCCCTGTCGCGTGCCAGAGTACTGCAATGGATCCTCCTCGCTCGAGGGACACGGAAAGTGTCATAACGGTCGTTCAGGGCTTTCACGAAGAAGTCTGACCAACGCGTTGGTGGGCGTCCTGGTGTTCTCTTGACATCCCGCGGAATCCAGTTGGTGACGGCTCTCGTCCAGCGGGTGTCTGCGAAGCGCATTACGTGGCCGGCTCACCTAATTTTCGACGACTTGGCCCATGCGACAGCGTCTCTGATCTTCGATCGTCGACGAGGCTTGGAACTCCGGTGCCTTCTCTCACTTGCGTGAGTCGTGTCTCTGTGAGCATCGTCCTCTCAATTCCACGCTGCGCGATGCTGATCACGTGTTCATCCTGCTTTCGTATAGCCCAGGTCTCTGAGGCGTATGTTAGGGCAGGAAGAACCGTGGAGTCGAATAGGTGGGCACGGAGTCGGACGTTCTTCGTTTTCTTCGCGACTTCTTCGACGCTCTTGAAAGCTCCCCAAGCCGCTCGTTTCCTCCTGCTCAGCTCCGGCGCTCTCGGTGTTGTGAGCACGATGTCGTCAGCGAAGCGAAGATGATGTAGTTGCCGGCCGTCGACCTTCACTCCCATGTCTTCCCATTCTAGTTCGCGCATGACGTTTTCGACGGTGGCGTACTAGGACTAGTGGATGAAAATGGAAGGTAAATCTGTCCCTGAAAAAGAATTGTCCCTCCTTTATGATTCTAATTGCTTCAAGACATTTGGCGTACTTTCAGACAACTGTTGTTTGCCAACCTCTGCTTCATATCATTTCACCGATACTACAACTTCTTGTCATGAAAAAGATATTTGGAAAGGAGGAAAATATGCAAAAAAAAGTGATATCTAAATTTGCCCGGTAGGCCACTTGTACGCATCTGTGTAAAGCGGAAAGCTCCTTCAGACGACAGTTCGTCAAAAGACGGTGTGAATACGTCTGCTGTGATTTCCTTTCGAATTTGATTAAAAACAACAGTTTTTTTTCTCAAAGAACGTAGAGTATGTGTGCAAGTACCTAGAGCAGTCGTTGGAGACCTAGGGCCTCCCGCTCGCTCTAAATTCATTCACGATTGCATTCCGACAGCCAAACTTCCCTCTCCCCGTTAGCTCCCAACACTGGCCCGGGCAAACTAAAGACCTCGCCAAACTTCACCATAGATGTAGAAGCAAAAGCAAAAGAGCTGCAAAACAGAAGAACAAAAGACGTGGCCGAAGCGTCATGTAATGTGTTTTAGAGTTCCGTTCCCCACCAATTTTGCATGGTGCACAGCAGAACACAGTTTTCTTCAGTCACTAAATAGTACCATCAAAGAGTGAACTTCTAAGCTCCCTAAAAGAGAAGATGTTTTTCTCCAACAGTTGTTCTAATCTACTTTTCTTGGGAGAGTCTAAAGCGCTCAATTTTGACACTTAAGGCGCGCTGCGACAGTTGATCGTTTCACTATACAGTTAAGCAGTCCATCAGTAACAGCATTGCATCTTGTTCCCCTTTTCCTTTGCCGTACGCCGCACTGTTGCCTGGGGGAGTACGCATAGAGTCGAAGTTTCAGACCTTTTCGATCCAGGAAGAAAACGAACATCGTCAGCTGGAATGACGCAGCTAGAATGAAAATACTCTTCAAAGCATGAATCCAAAGCGGGTTCACAAAAATCGATGCATTCCTTGCATTCCAGTTCGAGATGAATTTCGAATATTCAGACGTCAAATGCAGCGCATGCACCTTTACCAGAAACGGCGGAACACCTTCAGAAGAAGACCGTCGTCCCGATTCGGCGGCCCCGATGACGTTTCCAGCCGCGTGACGCATGTTGAGTTATGTTTTTGTTGCCTCCCACCTGCGACAGCCGCCCGTTCAATCCCACTGTAAAGCTGCGGCGGCAACTTCAGCACGCGCCTCGCTGGGGCCAACGAATCTGCCAGTGATTTCGCAGCTCCGGTCCTACCCTGCGGTCCCTCCTCAACTCGTCACCGCTAGCGATGACTCATTGAACCTACGCCTCGAGGTTTTTCTAATCAAGGAGAAGCGAACGTCGCCACCTGCCAGATAGCTGTCATCCCCGTCTGACACAGCACCGGCGACTGCCTTCTCATAATCGTTCCCAGCAACAATCTTTGCGAATTCAGAACTGAGGTCTAACACTTCGTTCCGCCTTATTCCCTCCGAATCTATCGAAACAGCTCCGAAGTCGCCCAGCTGAGTGTATGCTCCGCACTTTCCACCAGATGCCGGTGTAACAAAAGCCACTCCTCCGCAGTATCGACTCCCGTTCTCCTTTATTCCGAGCCGAATCTATAGTACATCAGTCATCAGTCATATACGCCATGCAATCGTCAATTTTCGGTCATCCTCCATTCACTATCTTGAAGCAACGTGTGCTATTTCGGACATTGAAGTTCTGGTTCCATTTGGTTTACTCAGCCTCTTGCTGCATAACTGAAATGTTTGGCTGGTCTCGCTAGTGCATAAATGTCTCGAGCAGTTTAGATGGCCGATGGTTTTTGGCTATTCGATGGGTTGGAGGAAGAGCCGTACGGTCTTCTACCGCTGGTGAATCTCGCCGGCAAGGGTGGTCCAACCAGCACGAAATATGTCGACCGAGTTGGCAGCTATCAGTGGCTGCTTGCCGAGGACTCTGCCACTATTCTCGTGGGTTTTTGCATATATTGGGTTGTCATTTCAGGTATGAAGCGAACGATTACGAACGTATAATAATAAATCGGAACTGCAGCTCATGCTCTTCGGCATAACGTGCTGCTCCTGAATATCGAAATTTTCTCCTTGGAAGCTTAGGTTCATTCTGTTCCTGCTTCTGCCTAATTCATTAGTCAGCACTTACGTGCCGTCAACAGAATTTCACGACGAACGCCATCCTCCTAGAATCATAGCAGCTGCGACCTGAAGGGCTTCGATCCGCTGGTTTGTGTTTGAGCGCCACGAATCGCACAAAGAAAAGGGATTTTTGAAGGGGTCACAAAGCTCTTCTTGGCAAAGTGTCTCTTCTGGATTCATGGAAACGTTCAGCAAGCGCGTCAGAAGTGACAGCGAAACCAACGAGAATCACCCATAATGGGCTGTATTTCCCCGAATGTGATGTTTTCCACAGTATCCCTTCCTCAATTCTCCAATTTCTACTCAAGGCTTATGAAACACCGCTGCGTTTTCACGCAGCCAGTGGTTCCTTCTTAGTGTTTGAGTTTTGTTAGAAAAGGACCTGTCGAGACTTGACAGTAACTGTCAGTATTGAAATACGACAAGAGTATAAAACAACATTCTCCAACCTTTTGCTAACGGGTAATTCCTAAATGTTTGCACGAATGACTGTGATCGTGTCCCTCGTTGGAGACGATATCATAGCAAGAGCTTTTGAACGCAGCTTTCTAGAGCTGTTCTCAATCTCCCGTTATGTCGCATAACATTCACTTCTTCGATTCATGAAGGCCTTTGAAGGTTAAGCCTGCAACCATTGCGTGTCGCTCGCAAGTCCTGTAGGATTCAGCTCCATTCTCGCTATCCAAGACATGACGCTAGCTTAATAGATGTGACTAAAAAACGCAGCGAAGTTCATTGTGCACATGCGGAAACAGCACTTGTACCGTCAGAGGCGATTTAATCTCCTCTTTTGAAGGTTCCCGGTATGCCTGTCGAGTCGTTCTTCTGGCCTGGAGGAAAGCTGCCGCAGGACCACGGCATCGTGATCTACGATGTGAACCATCTAAAGGCAAGTGAAATATTTAGTTACGAATCCAGTTCCCCGCTTATTAGATGTTGTTTTAAATTGAATCTACAGAAGCATTGGCTATGGAGCACAGTCGGAAGAGGTACATCACGAATTGGTTTAATCCCGGGTCCCGCCTAAGCCGATGAAATCTCTCATCAAGCTGAAATTAGGTTAATTGGTAATATACGTGTGTGGAAAAGGTCTCACCATATTCCACAGAAGTAGAATACTTGAAGGATTCCATAAAGGATAGGCAAGTGCTGACCATTGCGCAATATTGCTCAAAACGTAGGTCAAATGTTACCTAGGGTTACGCAAAGTTCTGGCTCCTACACAGTTGCGACTGTTTATCTTTCCTTTCCCTCATTTGATCAATTTTAGACCTCCTGCATTTCTTCAAGAAGGGGCAGTATTATACCTGATGTAAATATAAGTGTGATTTTAGTCTGCAATCTACTGCGCGAGTCAAAGCTTCCTTTAACAGCGAAGTACATGCATGAGTCATGTATTAGTTAAAGAGTGAAACATAATGATGACGGTTACCTAATCTCTTTACGAGATGAGCCACGCACTCTTCTTTTACGGGATACTGTTGAGGCAGGTTTCAGACGAGTCTGGTAGCAACAGACCAGTACCGTAGGGATGGGAGGCCTACTTAGCACGTGCGGGATCCGAACCACGAATTTCGATTTGCGGCCTTACGACAGCTGGCACATCCTTCGGCTGCGCTACCAAATGTGTCCGTGTTGAATGGTGTTATTAGTTTGTCAGTAGAAATTAGCTTCCACCTAGTGCTTTATTATTGAATTTCGACACGGCCTCTGATTGAATTGTCTTTCTGATTTGTTTTTCATGAACAAACAGCGGTCCATGCACAGCACAACCCAAACGCGCACCCTCGGCACTGCAGAATAACACAAGCCCTCATCTGTAGCACCTCTACCAGTCACTCATTGGAAACCGTTCTCATGGTCGTTTTTGATTTTCAGCAAATGCATACCTTCCATTCGTCACTGCGAACAAAAACGGCATTGATTTCGTCTTACTCACTCTTCCTCCTTCTAGTATAATACTTTCAAACTCCTAACACTTTTCGTACCATTTCATTAACGGCGCTGTGACTGCACAGGCCTTAGAAGATTTCGTACAAGCAATATAATCACTCATTAAATTCTTCTGCGTAACATGATCACTTACGATTCGATGCTGGGGGGTCGTCTCAGCTACTTGACGACAAGCCTGGGAAGTATTTTGAATCTTGTTTGAATAGAGCCAAGTTCAAGCCAGCACATCTGCATTTCGTTCTAGCGTTTCGCCGTTTTCGCTTCCGTAAGAGCCTGAGAAAGTCAGCAAACCGGAATGCAGTGTGCTTCGAATGTCGTGCCAAGATTAATCGGAAATAGCCCTTGTCGGTATCACGAGATGTATCAGCCAAGTATTCCGGCTATTTTAGGTTCGAGATGGATCCATGGATGCGGCTATTATTGCCGCCAAACTGCTCGCTGACAAGAAGCGGAAACCGATCGATTTCGGTCAGTTCGACTTCATCACCGACGCAGTGAATCTGCAGAAGCTGTTCGCCTTCTGCCAGGTGTGTTCAACATATCGTGACCCTAGGATGACAATCCACGCTATGCGTAGTCTTTTCGAGGGCGACGCATTCGTTCTGCCTCGTAGTCGAGGCACCGCGTTGCAGAAACTCGACAACACGAATGAGAGTGAATCCGCCGAGTACCAGAAATCAGAGGCCGTCTTACCCTTCCCAACAGTGGCAGCGTCTGATCGATAGCGCGCTCGTTCTGCCATCTGTTACCTGGTGGCAGGACTCCGCCACAGCATGGTGCCTGAGTCCCGCAACAGTGCGCGTCACTAATCAAACCCAGGTCTCTGTTTCCGCGATACAGACATCGAACGCTCGCACTCGAGGTGGCCACCGTGATGTGTCACTAAACGAGGAGAACTAGAAAGCGCAGCTGATCGGGAAAAGGGCTGTTGTTGAATGTTGCGCGGTGTGCATATGTTTGAGTCGCATACGGCTGGTGCGCCAAGAAAGCGCCTCAGAAAGTTCTATCAGGTGTATCTGTTCGCGTCCCCTGAGCCAACTCTTCTCGCTCTCATCTGCTTTCGCTCCACAAACACTGTCTGTGAGAAATCTGCATGGCATTAGATCGGAATGCAGCCCGCCGGTTTGGGAAAAGGGCAAGAGCTCCCGAGACGAGACGCATTGGGGCCACTAATACACACCATGGATCAAAACGCAACAATGGCTGCTAACTTGGAACGGCACATGCTATGAGGGAAAATATCATCAAGGGTTCCCGTAGTCTTCGTGCAACCCGGAAACCGTAACCATTAAAAGCTAAGATCTCGTGGGTCCTGTGACAACACGTTATTTACACGAGCTCTTTTCGTTGCCTGCAGCATTTTCCTCCTCAAAAATAGACTCGTCCTGTTTCTTATTTGGGGCTTGTTTCCCCAGGTTCAGGTGTGTATGTACCTTCCCTCAAGCCATGGAGGGCGAATCCAGTACCAGATTGCATCGAAAGCACCATCTTCATAATGAAACGGTCCAGGTGGTCAAAGAAACTGAAACCTTGAAGCTACGTCTACCAGTTTTTTGAACTTGAATTTTTGAACCTCAGCAATCCCTCAAGGTTGCGAAAGTGTTAATGTGGTGTAGAAAATATAAGAAAATATTGGACTCCAACAGCAAATTGTATGGGCCTAACATGGCCTCAACTTCGCATAGCCTGCTTTGCCGCTTCGTTTTTCACTGTGAGGTCATTACCTGAGTACAGCTAAAAACGAAATAATGGCGCGATTCGGCTTGAGTCTGCTACATACTTACCGCATCCTATAACAGCGCCTTTTCCGTTCACAGCCCTCCCATTCATGTTTTCCACGGTTATTTTTCGCCTAGATTTAAGCAAAGAAGTTAGGCAGCGCGGAAAGTCGCCGCATAAACTTTTCATTAAGAACGAAGCAATAACTTGAAGGTGCTTGAAATTCATCCAACAAATGTTTGCATAAAAAGAGATGCCTTTAGCTACTTTAGGATCACAGTATGCTGAGTGGTTCTCAAATCGTTCAAATTCGCTTTCAAGTTTTAGTCGCGAGACGACTGCCATTGCTCTTCTTAAAACCTAATTCTATGACAACTTCAGTAACGAGGTCAAATAATAGCTATGTTTTCGTAGTTTTTCCTTTGTTGACAAAATCGTGTTGCTCATTTTCTTTTGCAATGGGGACGAATTTTGAAAGAAATTTTGAACCTGGCAAAATGAATGAAAGAGGGGACGGCTGAACCAGTTAATTAGTGGAAGAGTGTATGAAAGGATGCCAAAACGAGATATAATACTAGGGAGAAGGCTCTGAATGAGGAAACTCACGCACAATGCGAGATGTGATTTAGGAAGCCGGAGAGGGACTGTTCCGAATCGATTGTGAACGAGTGGGCAAGACATGCATTCTGTCCAGGTACCAAATCGCTGCAGTCATTCGATATAGCCTCATCCACCCTTCTTCAGAGTGGAAGCATCTGATCTCATGGAAATCGGACACTGCACGTTCGATCAGAATCTGAAGCGAAAAATGACCAGACCACGAGGGGCGCACTCCACGGGTCCATTCTATCAGCTGGTTGCCTACCAGTTTGGATCCTTCAGAATCATGGTCCGGTAAGCGTGTTAGTGTCACTGTATCGCATCAATGAACGCAACGAACTCAATAATGGAGGACTTCGTTTTAGATATGAGGTCGACTGTGCCGACTATGCAGCTGCGAAATGTCCTCCGTAAGTCTTCCTGTGCTACATCGTTTAAAAAACAACTGAGCGCACTCCTGTGAAATGAGTTTACCTACGGACACATGCTTTTGAGCGTTTCACTAATAACAGTGGACCACTATCTCCTCGTCAGTCTTGGATGCTTATCAGGACCTCCAGTTGAAAGCCTGATGAACACATACGTCAATAGATGGAAAGGAAAATCCGTGAAAATCTAACACTGAAAACCTAATTCTTTTTCGGAAGTAGCCTATCCGAGGAGGAGAGTGTTGGGGCCAACGCCTGTATGTCGGGTAATCGCTGTTGCCTGGGCCAAATGGGATTCCTGGAATCCTCTATGACGTAGATGCAGAGGCATCCATAGTAGAAAGCTAAGTTGGACAGTAGCCTGGGCTCCTCTACAGGGGTATGTAGTGGTGACGCTAGGGTTCGGAAAAGAGGTAGCTGCACACAACCGCAATAAGGATGCTCAGATGTGCATGCTGAACGAGCCGACAGGCGTCTGAAACGGCTGGTGATGACTGTGCCAATCCTCTTCATCCTAAGGCGGCAGCGTCTCAGCTGGTGCCAGCAGGAGCTTCGATAGACGGAGGAATACCTAGTAAGGTTGACCGCGTGGTTAGGTTGAAGCGACCAGGAAGGAGAAGGGTGTAAGGGCGTAACTGACTGTAGTCACCTCCAACTGAAGCCTATTTTGATAGGGTGATGTAGCCGACAAATCACAAGAGTGGGAGACCTCGCCACCCTTATGGCTAAACGCTCAAGGAATGGAGAGGAAGACCAAGAATGACCGAAATCTCCTCCATAAAAGAGGAAGCCCGAGCACCCTTTCCTAGAAGGGCACAGTGTTTTGCCTTTGGTATATTCTTCTGAATAGTATGTATTTACATGTGCCACATTCTTATATCCTCTTTACGTTCGCTCGCTTCTCAGTTGTTCTTCAGAGTTACCGTTGACGCGTCCGAAGCACTGCCAGAAAAGAAGAAGGCCGAACAGAATGAGAATATTCAGGTAACTCACGTTAGCTCCTTCAATAATTCCTTTAAAAACTCCAACATAGAAACGCTCTTGAGATGCATATTGTCGAAGTTACTAAGCTCAGAACATTGGTAAGCTATGGCACGGCCACTATCGAGTGTACAGAAAAGAAATTTGTTGTCAGTTGCAAGGCAGGAAATTCACAACATCCGTGGACATACAACATACGTGGACAGCAGTGCGAGCTGTGTACCAGTGAATAGAAACATTGGTCAGAGACATTTTTGCTGGCAATCAGTTCCAAGAACTAATTCCGCGGAACGATCAGAGTTGTATTCCTTAGCGACCAAACACAACGGAAATAAGTAGCGCCGCCTCTCGAATGTGTGCACATTTCCAAAAAGCAAAGCCAAAGAACCCAAAACGCCAACTCTGTGTGAGCCTACAGTTACTCTGTGGGATGCTACTTCAATATTCTATTGCCTACTCCAAGGTTTGAGCTGCACCGCATAGCCCCTTTCCGAGCCATCGTGAAGTGGTTTGTCTTTCAGGTGGTTGAATACGGGGACATCCCACGAAACGTGCCTCTCCAGCTGCTGACAACGTACCCTCAAGGAGCAGGTTTCCCGTTCTTCACATGGGCGCAGCTCTTCTTCACCACAGCCGACCAGGTAAATAGGGCCATAAGGTCGAAGTCCATTTTAGAGAAAATTCGACGACTATTTGAATGCTGCATAATTCCCATTGGATATATTTGAATTTCAAAAGTTTCCAAAACAAGTTCGCTTTGCATGAGATTTCTCGTCTATTCTAACAGTATGCCACAGTAGGCTAGAGGAGTCTCCCAACAGCGACTACCGGGAGTCATATACTGTGCTCGACATGTTGCTGACTATGACCACTTTTGTGGGCCGCGCATGCATGAAAGACGTCTCTATGCATCTAATTCATTGTCGCACAGGTGCTGGTCCCGATTACGATAGGAGGGTAGAGCTGATCGCAGACGCGGGCCGCATCTCACTTTAGTTCAATTTCCGTGTAGGACCGGAAATGAGCCCGGGTCGCGTTATAACGGGAGTGATTTTGAACATAGAGTTTCTCCCAAACCCGCTCTATAACGAGAGTAGCGTTATATCTGACACATCTTAAGCGGAGTTGATTTGTACTGGCGTAAAGGCAAGCTGGCCGGAACCAGAGGAAATCTACGTTATGTCGAGAGTCGCGTCTTATCCGGAGGCGTTATAACGGGAGGGGACTGTATAGTGGTTTCTTAAATATAGGTTTCAAGATGGGGCATTAAAATTATCGATAAATGATTATTTATATTTATTAAAACGAAATCGAAAAATTCAAGAACAGATATCGGAACCATCCAGTGTTTCAAAGAATTAAGTTTTTGAAAGAAAATGGAGGAGCTCAACACTCCGAATCCGTAGGAGGCCACACGACAGTGTCCCCTAGGCGAAGCGTCTTTTGAATTGTTGAAAGCACTTGATACGTATCAGAATATGTGTTTTCTTCCAGTTTGCATGTTTTTCAAGTAGAGTACTTTATAAAAACTATAAACACTTTATAAAAAAGTTCCAACTCCCCATCAATCAAATGGTGCTGCAAAGGAGAGGCAGGAAGCTGCTGATGCATAGCTACGAAATTTTAAGTATAATAACAGAAATGAAGAAGCTGATTTGAATGCGATCTTACAGGAGGTCGTTGGTTGGTTCAAAGGAACTGGTGACTTCGGCAAGCCGTCCTTCTATACACAACAGGACATCTCGAAGTTGATGAAGCCCTTACCCTACGTAACGCTCAGTAAAGGTAATCTATAGCTTTTTCCGTCCTCTTGTTTCACTCATTACTAAGGAAGAGATCACATATTCCAGTTCACGACTGCCTCGGGAAAATCCATAAATTTTTGACGAAGAACGACCCAGAGTTCCGGTGTGGACTAATATGGAAAGGAAAAAATCACCTCGAAATATTCGCTAAGGTAAGTGAAATTCCTGGCACTATAAATTCTATCGCATCATTAGGAAGCCCATATAATAAGGGGTGATGGATTTTAGCCCAGATTTCGAACCCTCTGCATCTCGTCATCCGTTTTCACTCATTTTTGTCGCATCTCAGCAGTAAAAACAATAGCACATAAATGTCTGAGCAACTCGTCACACAAAGTAATGATCGGGAGCCACATGCAGGACTTACTGTTCAACATCAAATCTTATGTCGTTTAACAGCAAAGAACCACTAAGCGAATCTGGTATTCGATTTCTTCGATTTTGCTTGAGGTACATATTTGTAGAACAGATCCCAAAAGACTGCAGAGTCCGCAACATATGTATGTTGTCTCTGCACCGGAGCAGTCAACAAAGGTGGCAATGTTGACTTTGGAAGAATCCTACAATTCGCGCAGAACAGCGCTGACTTCGAGCCTTTTCTTGATTACGCCATCAGCAATCTTTTGTGAAGGGGACCAGTCTGTTCCTCTGGTGCGTAGAAACAAGAGGCAGATGCTCGACCACTTTTTGGGATGCCCTCCTTTGGCAGGAGAATTTCAATTTTTCAATTACTCGTTGCCATATTTTGTTACGTCACTGTGCTCGATGAGTAAAGTAGATGGGTAGGGTGAGTTTAATGCAAAGCTTTGGAAAGCGCCACCGGCTCTAATTCTATTTTTCTCTACGCAACGTGGTGTCGCCCCTTGAGTGCGCGGCTAAGCAGGATTCAGCTACGCGATGGATCTCTCTGATGGATCGCAGCGTTTCGTCCTTTCAAGTCATCTAATGCGAGCTCGAAGACAGTCAAGCGTTGGGGGAGAACGGCGTGGGCCTGACCTTCGTGGGGAATCAATCCCTTGCCACTTGGAGGAACGCAGGAGAACGGCGAAGTGCCTTCTCTTTGCATTTGGGCTTTCATATTAAAGTAACATGGATGTACGCCAATACAGTTGCACGATCCATTGTAGGAATAGTAGTTGAGCAGAAAGATGAGGCAGATGTTTTAGAATGCCTTGCCGAAGGAATCCTGTCATTCAAGCTTGCTTTTAGGACCCGGAAGCGAACGGCGGAATTTCAAAGGGCGTGCACGATTTTCTGGCCACACAATGTAAGGATATCGTCGAGGACGGTGAGGCGAAGGAGTGATGACTCCGGCTTTGGATCTCCAAGCACAATGTTCGCCCGAGCAACAGAATTCCGGACCGTTCCCTAAAACGGACCGCCTCAGCCGTACTGTTTCTTGCGCTCCCTCCATTTCCGTCCGCCCTGTCCTCGACTTTTTCTCGTTTCATTTCATTTCAAGCGTCGTCAGCATTTGTTGTTGATATGGTGTTATTGAGGAATTACGTGTTGATACTGTACATCATTCGAAGCGAAGAATGAAGCTTTCTTGGCCACCGCCGCCACCTGTGGAGACCGAACCAGAAGGAACTGCTGACCGCGGCAGAACACACATGGCGCGAATCACTTTCCATTGTTCTCACTGCGAACGCCTTCCGAACAAACAACTACACCGCTATAAAAGCGTGTACTCTTCATGCCGGCACTGCGGTCGACCATCGCTGCCCATCTAACGATTATTCGCAAACTTTGATCGCCGCTAACGTCAGCTGCCACTTTCTCCATTGCAAACGACATGTGGTTCGCGTTATTTTTGAACCTCGACAATTAATTTTTCAGAGCTCCGCTCAGTATTTAGTCACCACGAATTAAATAGGGTTAAGTTTCCGTCCTTCCGATTCGATTAGTCAAGAAACGTGAAGTCGGAATCAGCGCATCTACAATGGGATGCAATATCATCCACAAATATCTAAAGAACGGTGCGAATTCACCTGGGCTACGCAGGTCTGTTAAATTGTAGATTTATTGTGCGTGACGTTGCGATGAAAGGCCTGAAATGGTTTCGAACTCCTGCAGACTGTTCACTCATATCTCCAACTGCTCTAGTTTTCCCAACCCTTCTAGCACCAATGAGATCCAGGAGTGTTAAAAGAAACACCCCCAGCAGAACGCAACTCACCGTTGCTCCGCCAGCATTGAAATACCGCCCAACACCACGACAACCATTGAGCGAGTGAAGCACACATGGTATCTAAAGTATAAAGACCCAGAGGGTAATGGTGCCTTACAGCTCACAAAGTGGAATGAAGGTCAAAGAGTCACTCGTAAAAGTCGCTCAAGGTTGTAGTTGGGCGACATTTTAGCGCTGGTGCAGAAAAGATGTGTTGCTTTGTTGGAGTTGTTTCTTTTAACACCATTGGGATCTCATTGGTGCTACCAGGGTTGGGTGAACCGGAGCAGTTGGCGATACGAGTGCACACTCAGCAGGAATTCGAGCTTATTTCAGGCCTTTCGTAACAAAAAATCGTCAGGCACAATAAAGCATTCATTCTAACATCGTTCATTCTAATACGTTCTAACGAAGCAGCGTGGCACAGTAGAATCCAAACTGTTTGATCGAAAAGCCCAGGTTTTGTGATAGTCGATCGTGGAGACTTCTAAACGACATTTGCACGTTATTTGATCTAACAACATCTGAGCGACACTTTCGGCAACTACACTTCATAAATGCTTACAATATCGCGCATTCTTCGACAACAGTAGTAGTCATACTGTCCTCTAACGACAAGTCCAGTTTTGAGAAAACACAACTTGTGCACTTCAGCGAATTTTTGCATCTGTCGAACTATTTATTTACTTATGTACACCTCACTCCTACGTTGTTCACACAAAGTTTCCCAACATTATGAACACGCGGAATAGTGTCTTCAGCTTCACAACGCTCTCCGTACTGCGAGGTTTTCCAGTTTTCAGTGCATACGTGCAGCCAGTGACGCCAGCCTATTCACTGATCAGTAGCCAAGAGTCTCCTCGCCAAAGTACAAACATACCACACGCGAATCCGCGCACTAATAGTAGAGTATAGGACCGCAACCTACACTTCTGAAATTTCGCGTAGTAGAGTCGCCTATGGGCCCTGAACGATGCTTCGGTGCTGGATCCATCAACGACTTACAGCAATTTAACGGAGAAAATACGGCCGAAATTTTTGATAACTCGACTCATCAACAAGCGATAAGGAGATATGTTTTCCTGATAACTCCTTACCTACAAGCGATATGGTGAGATGTTTCACCATATCGCTTGGTAAGGCGCGCTGTCAGTGATTTCGGCTGTATTTTCTCTGCTAAATTGCTGTCGTTAATGAATCCGGCCCCTGGTTGTAGCAGATCCAAACTTAGAGCCAAGCTTTCCCACTTATGCATACATGCATAAATAGAGTAAGCGATCTGAGTTTATTTAGAGAATGACAAATCTCTAAATCTGGCCGCGGAATGTTTGGCGAAGCCAAACACTGAGAAGCGCTCATTACGAGGCTATCCTGTCGGCAACGTGAAGCCAATCAACCAAACCAATGTCACCAGTAGACCTGTTCATCGCTGGTTTACTCGGGCGGATTCCTACACTGTCCGAATGAATCATCTTCGGGTAGCAGGTCGAATAAATCCGTAACCGAAATGTTCAAGGGTCCAATCTACTGTAATTGCTATCATCTGTCGCTTCCATGTAGGGATCGACTTGCCCAGTGGAATTTTAAAAATTTTAAACGCTGTCGAAAATATGTTTCATGCTAATTTTAGGTTTTGTCTCATCACGGCGATCTCTTTGATATCAAATTCGCCTGGTTTGTCACCAAGTTCAGTTCCACGCATCCTCAACTGCCGATTTTTTTCCATATTCGTTAATTATTTACGACCCCATCACTTTTGCTCTAGGGCTCAGTTTTGCTGATGTTTTCGACTTTGAGGTGTGGATTACAACTGTGGGTTTCAGGCTTTGTTTAATCAAAAGTAAGACGGTATTCAGCCGCCAAATTGGCAGTGCATCAGGGTTCCAGGGAGACACGTCCTGCAAAGGCTACTTCGCGTGTGTAGATCTGTGTTTAATCGAATTTATTACTTGAGACAGGTCCGATACTGGAGCCCACACTGTTGCCGTAATTGCAGTAACCTGACCTGCCCCTGCAAACATCTGTCCTTTGGACATGCAATCGCTGCTTCTCTCCTCTCTCTACTCACACTAACCCAACCCAGAGTCACGATTGAGGTTCCAGAATCAAGGGGGGTCGTACTGTGACGTCGTCTTTTTCTAGGGGGGGGGGGGGGTCGTACTCCTCCTCGTTTTAACAGAGGACGTTATCGGTTTTTTTCGTAGTTTTCTCTCAAAGAATCCAATTCTTTTAATTTCTGCAGTCTTCAAATCAGTGTGGTCCGCGTCAATTTTCGCAGATTCCACCTAGACGTTATGGACGCGACAGTTTTTTTAAACCTGAAAGAGCGACATTTGCATGCAAAATTGCACTCTATAAAATATCGAGTGTTAGTGTAATCGCTCAAGTGCTTCCCCTACAAGTGTTATCTGATTTTCTGTCTTTTGGTTATCTCTTCACACAGTAAAAAAATAAACTTCGAGCTTCGATATAATTTGGGCTGTCTAGAAAATTGTCGTTTGTATGAAAATAAAATTATTTTCTACCTAAAGCAGACAACATATATAGCTAAAATTTTGCCTTGAATAGACTCACGTTTTGCTCGATATGCAGAAAATACAGATTTCTGAAGCAACCTTCAATATGGTCTGGAGACTCCATTTTTCCTATTCTAAAAAAGTGTCTGAATAGTGGAACCCCACTGATCGCGCAGAATATCGCTGCATAACAAATTAATTTTTAATGATCAAACATTTAAGGTTTTTCATTCGCACAGGAGAAAACTATTTCCGTGACAAGTTAATCCTTCGAATAGGTCATTGGTGTCAGAGATCGCTGTTGCCTACACTTAAACTGCCATAAATCGGAGAGCTTTTGGAAAGGCTCGATTTTTGCGGAAAACCCCTAATTGTATCGAAGATCGTAGCGGAGGGCCATATTTCTATCGTATGATATCTAGGGCTTAAATTTTTGTGAGGTACTTTTTATGAGGTATTCCATTTTCTGGTGTTGTTTCCTAGAGATGGAAGACATATATTTCCGGGCAATTCATCCCTTCGGTTTCGACTCGGTCATAGATTCGAACAGCAGTTCAGAAAAAAATTGTAAGGAAACCACTTAAGTCATCTTTAGTCGATATTTCAAGGAGTACAAATGGTTAGTGTGAGTAGTGAGAGGAGAGAAGCAGTAATTGCATGTCCAAAGGACAGATGTTTGCAGGGGCAGGTCAGGTCACTGCAATTACGGCAACAGTGTGGGCTCCAGTATCGGATCTGTCGCAAGCAATAAATTCGATTAAAGTCGACTGAAATAATTTCGAAATATTTGGGCTTTGCTAAGTGGTAGGAGCTCTTCTGCGAGGGTTGGGCAGACGTCAGTATCAAATCTCGATGTTGGATTTGAAGGAAACTGCCTTTCCAAGGAAGCGAAACTCCGAGACGTGAGTTGGCAGCTCGGTCGTTTTTGTGAGACAGCATCTCTGCATGGTGTCTGACCACATGTCCAGCTTTCATCCTGATCCGCCTCGTGGAGACACAGATCTACACACGGGAAACAGCCTTTGCAGGACGTGTCTCCCTAGAACCCTGATGCACTGCCAATTTGGCGGCTGACTACCGTCATACTTTTGATCATACAAAGCCTGAAACCCACAGTTGTAATCCACACCTCAAAGTCGAAAACTTCAGCAAAACTCAGCCCCAGAGCAAAAGTGATGCGGTCGTAAATAACTAACGAAAATAGAAAAAATCGGCAGTTGAGGATGCATGGAACGCTGAACTTGGTGACAAACCAGACGAATTTGATATCAAAAAGATCGTCGTGATGAGACAAAACCTAAAATTAGCATGAAACATATTTTTGACAGCGTTTGAAATTTTTAAGATTCCACTGGGCAAGTCGATCCCTGCCAGGGGGCACAATTAGGGGAGACTCAGGGGCGAATATGTGTCAGGTAAAGACAATTACGGGCTCGACTAGTCTAGGTCATCTCGAACTCAAAAATTTTGAAACCTTGTCAAGATTTTCACGCCATTGGGTAGATCATGTTGTTCTGATTCCAACAATGTGCCTTTCATTGAATATAAGCGACTTTGAAGAGAGTTGGCAAAGCGGCGGAAACGGCGGATTAATCCGCCGCCGGCCGCGTTTTGGCGAACGTTTACCGACGGTACTGTAGGTTATGCCAGTACGTTAAGCATTGAAGTCGTCTCTTGTTCAGGATTTCGACAAAGGATTCCGACCACCTTGACAATCACCAGCGTTACCACCACGTACATACAGTACCGCCGCTAAACGTTCAACCAAACGACGTTTGCGACGCAAAAACGCGTTTTTTGCGTCGCATCATGATAACTTTGTTCAAAATAAAGGCTTTCTCACCAAAATTTACAAGGGCTCCTAGCATCATCCTACCTACCACTGTGCATGCAACCGCCATTAAAAATTGGATGGAAGCCTGAAAACCAGTGCCGCAATTAAGGAGGGTCCTAATTGCTGTGACCCGACCCAACACCGTCGCCGAGTCTCGCTTAATTATGTCCCCAGGCGCAAGTAGTGCTGCCCAGTTGAATTTTAAAATTCTTAAACCTATTTAAATTGCATTTTCTTGCTGTTTATGACCTTCTCCTGGCTGCGGCGATTCATTTGGTACCAAATTTGGCAGGAAAATGTCTGCAGCTGCTTCAACTGATTTTGTTTATTTCAGCGGAAGCATCCTCAGTTTAAACCTGTTATTCTAGCTTGCAATCTACTCATTTTTAAGGAGGGAAAATGGCATAGAAAATTGACGTTTCGAGTTCACTTTGGGCTTTTGTATGTTGGTTGCAATTCGTCAAAACTGCAAGTGAACCTTGGTAAAGAGCACTCTCCGTCGCCGATTTTGGCTGCGAATATCTATGTCCTAAGAAAATGAGTTAGTCCAAAAATATGTTGGCTAACCGTACGCAATGTAGAGGCTCCAAGTATCAAATATCGAGAAGCCATGTAATCAGATGGCCGAATTTCAGCTGGTTAAAGTGAATACTTCTTTCAAAAGTGCGGCTGAGCTTCTACAGCGTTTCGTGCTCAGTCTTTGCAAAATGAATGCTGGGAAGCCCAGAATTCATATTAAGTATTTTTCCGCTCAAAATTTCCGCTAGTCCAGACACCAATATTTTGACGCACCAGATCGAGCGTCGATGTAGAGGTCTTCTTCGACCATAATTGCACTGACCTGACATGCCCTACAGAGACAATGCACTCGGCTGCATGACCAACGAATCCCTCACTTCTCTTTCTCGTAAGTACGGGCCTGTTCGACCTTATGCAGCTCACCAATATCGATCCATACTGCCAAATCTTGAGGAGCTTTCGAGTTTTCCAGATTGCGTGCATCATATTAGGTTAGGTTGTCCGGGAAGTTCTCAGCGTTTTCGCGTTTTAAGTGCTTAACTTCAAACTAACATAACTTTCTCAAATCTTATCGGATTTAGTCGAAGTAAGCACCGCTCGAGTCAGCACACTTTTGCCAACGGGGAACAGGTCGAATTATTCCATCAACGAAAGAATTAGGTGGTCGAGATTTGATAAAATTCATGAAAGCTGTTTTGGCTTGGTGTTGACTGGTGAAGTTTTACCAGCGAGAAAGTTATGAAAGTGTTTGAAAAGACGGCAGTGCGTTGGTGAGAAGCCTGGAGAATATGACGAGCGAGGCAGAATTTCAACCCTTAGTTCGTTTAATGTCCATTTGGTGATTTGCCAAACGTGTGGCGGGCGCTATCGTGCAAAAGAATCGGGCCTCTTCTGTTGACCAGTGCCGGCTGAAGTACGATGCAATTTTCGGTGAATTTTGTCGATTTCCTTACAGTAGGACTTTGCTGTGATCGTTTAGCCTAGCGCCGAAAAGTTGTACACCAGCCGCTGACCACCACACAGTGACTATTACCTCTTTTGGTGGAGGTTCGCCTTCGGAAAATGCCTAGGGGGTTCATCGGCGTGCAACCACCTTCCCAAAGCGTATCAAAGCATCCGCAACAGCAGTTTTACTGACGTCTAGCTCTTCCACAATACCTCGAACTGTTTGGAATGGTTCGGCTTCCACCAACTCCTTCAACTCGTCGTCCAGGATTGCTCTAGATCGACCGCTAGGGGATCATCTTCGAGGATGAAATCTCCAGTCCGGATTTTACTGAAGCACTGGCGCACAGTGCCCTCTCCAACTCTATTAGGCCCCACACTTGATCGATATGTCGAGCTGTCTCGGCTGTGGATTGTCCCAGTTTGAAGTTGAAATAAAATATCGCTCGGAAATGCTCTTTCGACATACTCCAATAAGCCCTTCAAGAACAGAAATATAATGCGCAATACAGGTTGAATTTTTACTTCATAATAGACGAATGAAAGATAGCAACGCAAAACGCTGAGAACTTTCCGGACAACCTAATAACATGAGTTTGTTGGCTGAAAATTTCAGTACGATTTCTTTCATGCTTTCATTCACTTACTCAAAAATGAACACTTCGTTTAAAGTTTTATAAAATTCTCATTTTTTATAGGAAATAATAGTTTATATCCTGTTCTAAAGAGCAGAACAGCGGCATTTTTAGTGCCAAAAAGGGATTGCGCCATGCAATTGTCCAAGACTTCGCTGTTTTTATTCAATTGATAGCAAAATTGCTGTTTGCGTAGAGCTTTATGCCTCTAAACAACATAACAAAGAAAATTGTAAAAAACACATAATCTCACCTTGATACTTCATGTAAGCAACGTTCACACTGTTAGAGGGGGGGGGGGGGCAAAAGTAATGAGGCAAATTGAAAAAAAATTTTATCTCTTTATAGCTCAATTACAAATCAACGATGCTGAGGAATATGTATGCCATTAAGGTCAGTGACCTTGCTGCCATCGATCAGCCAACTTACTGATCCCATCCTTCCAGAACTGCTTAGGCCTGGTGTTGATCAACTGCGCGATATGGTTGTCGAGGTCTGCTTGGGTCCTTGTGTTCCTTCCGAACATGAAGTCCCGTAGGCCTAAGAAGTGGTGGTAGTCGCATGGAGAAATGTCCGGCGAATATGGTGGGTGAAGCATGTGAACGTAGCCCAGCTGGGCAAGCTTATCCATGGTCACTTGTTCCCGATGGAGTGCGGCGTTCTCGAAGAGGAGGACCTTCTTGACGCGCTGCGACTGAATATGTTCGAGTCGCAGGTCCATCTCTTCTATTTCGTTTACCATAGCCTTGGAGTCCATCGTCGTGCTTTTGGTAAACAGCTTCCAGTATACCGGTCCATGGGCGCAGACCCAAAAGCTCTGAACGTGCTTCTCGCCGTGAATATCTCGCCGAACGAAGGTCGATAACGGGTCAACAGGCCTCCCCCAAACTGGCTGCTGGGCAGGGCTAAGGTAGAAGACGTACTTCTCATCCTGTGTTAAGATTGAGCCCAGGCTGCTCGGGGTTGAGAATTGGGCGAGATTTGCGCGACACAGGTCGACTCCTCAGGCTGGGGTTTCGGCATGAGGCACACTGCGGTTTTGGCATGCTTCTAGAAAGGGCGGAGGTGGTAACTTCTCAGGTGGCCTTCAGTAGGTAGCATGCAAACATGCAAATACGATAAGCACGAAACCAGACTGCAGTCACGAGATGTATGGACACGGCATAGAGAGTCTCATTAATTTTGGCCCCCCCCCCCTAATATCAATCAAATAATATTCGGGGTGAGCTTTCCAAGTGCAGGGCGCAATCTGCTCTTTGTTGCACTAAATGATTGCTACCTTGTTGCGCTTTAAGACAAAAGTTAGTTTATTATTTTTTCAAAAGAAACAAAACTTGTGTAAAATTATTACATTCGTTCAGGCAGCTGAACCTTAAAAAAATTCAAGAAAGTTATAACAAATTTTTCTTGGACAAAAAATTATTCAACCCTTCTTGAAGTGTTTGTGTTTTAACCTGTAAGAAGCTCGTTTCAATTTGGAAGGTGTTTAACTCCAATTTAATCGAAACGTGTCCAACTCGACGTGAAAATGATAAATACATATTTTACATTGTGGCTAGGCACACAATTTTGAGAATTATAGAATTTGTGTGATCTACGCAATCCGGAAAACCCGAAAGCTCCTCAAGATTTGGCAGTATGGATCGATATTGGTGAGCTGCATAAGGTCGAACAGGCCCGTAGTTACGAGAAAGAGAAGTGAGGGATTCGTTGGTCATGCAGCCGAGTGCATTGTCTCTGTAGGGCATGTCAGGTCAGTGCAATTATGGTCGAAGAAGACCTCTACATCGACGCTCGATCTGGTGCGTCAAAATATTGGTGTCTGGACTAGCGGAAATTTTGAGCGGAAAAATACTTAATATGAATTCTGGGCTTCCCAGCATTCATTTTGCAAAGACTGAGCACGAAACGCTGTAGAAGCTCAGCCGCACTTTTGAAAGAAGTCTTCACTTTAACCAGCTGAAATTCGGGTATCTGATTACCTGGCTTCTCGATATTTGATACTTGGAGCCTCTACATTGCGTACGGTTAGCCAACATATTTTTGGACTAACTCATTTTCTCAGGACATAGATATTCGCAGCCAAAATCGGCGACGGAGAGTGCCCTTTACCAAGGTTCACTTGCAGTTTTGACGAATTGCAACCAACATACAAAAGCCCAAAGTGAACTCGAAACGTCAATTTTCTATGCCATTTTCCCTCCTTAAAAATGAGTAGATTGCAAGCTAGAATAACAGGTTTAAACTGAGGATGCTTCCGCTGAAATAAACAAAATCAGTTGAAGCAGCTGCAGACATTTTCCTGCCAAATTTGGTACCAAATGAATCGCCGCAGCCAGGAGAAGGTCATAAACAGCAAGAAAATGCAATTTAAATAGGTTTAAGAATTTTAAAATTCAACTGGGCAGCACTACTTGCGCCTGGGGACATAATTAAGCGAGACTCGGCGACGGTGTTGGGTCGGGTCACAGCAATTAGGACCCTCCTTAATTGCGGCACTGGTTTTCAGGCTTCCATCCACTTTTTAATGGCGGTTGCATGCACAGTGGTAGGTAGGATGATGCTAGGAGCCCTTATAAATTTTGGTGAGAAAGCCTTTATTTTGAACAAAGTTATCATGTTGCGACGCAAAAAACGCGTTTTTGCGTCGCAAACGTCGTTTGGTTGAATGTTTAGCGGCGGTACTGTAGTTGGATTAGGTTAGGTAGTTGTCTTAAAAAGCATATCACATTTTAAATGCGTACCTACTTACCATGCATACACTATGCATTTCAAAAGGGAAGTGGCCTGCATTGCTCAACATCGCTGAGCAGCTTTTATGAGTAGACGACACAACGAGTGCCAGCCGCATCCCCTGTCGTCCCGTTTATCATCGACTTACTCGATAGGGCGCTAGCAGCGTCTTCATTCGTTCCTGTCGCGTGCCAGAGTGGTCCAATGGATCCTCCTCTCTCGAGGGACACGAAGAGCGTCATTTCGGTCGTTCAGGGCTTTCACGAAAAACTCCGACCAACGCGTTGGTGGGCGTTCCGGTGTTCTCTTGACATCCCGCGGAATCCAGTCGGTGACGGCTATCGTCCAGCGAGGGTCTGCGAAGGCCCACCTAATTTTCGACAACTTGGCCCACGCGACAGCGTCTCTGATCTTCGAACGTCGGCGAAGCTCCGAACTCCGGAGGCCTTCTCGCACTTGCGTGAGTCGTGTCATTCCGAGCATGTTCATACTGCTGTCGTATAGCCCAGGTCTCTGAGGCGTATGTTAGGGCAGGAAGAACGGTAGAGTCGAATAGGTGGGCATGGAGTCGGACGTTCTTCGTCTTCTTCGCGACTTCTTCGACGCTCTTGAAAGCTTCCCAAGCCGCTCGTTTCCTTCTGCTCAGCTCCGGCGCGAGGTCGCTGCCCATGTTGACTTCGCGACAAAGATACACGTAGCTGGAGCATTCGGAGATATTTGTACGAGTACGAAGAATATTGAGTTTTACGAATACGTACGGCTCCAGAGACTCCCATGATAGAGGCTGAGCGAGTGGGGAGGAACAGAAACATATAGAGGATGCTGGCTGTAAACGGCTTGTATGTACCTCGCTTCAACTGACTACATCAAATGAATTCAACTTCAAACTGAATACATTTAAATTTAAAAAAAAACTAGTAATGGCGTACCATTATAAATCTTTTATTACTTATTTATTGAATAAGGGCAAGATATTAGCTTTGTTCAGATATAAGCGTTATTTATTGGTCGGAGGAGGTACCAGCTGTCGTGTGCATCCGATACCAGGTTCTTGGTTCGAATTTCCCTCTCTGGCCAACCAAGCCTTCCACCCTTCCGGGTTCGCTGAACTGGTACTAGACTGAAAGGGTAATGTTAAAGCACTGATTTGTGCCCCGGCTGGCCCTAGTATGTGGCCAATTACACATTCAGATCCCCCACGACATCCGGACAAAGCAAGAGACTCTAGGAAAGAACTGGATGAGCCCGAAGTTTAGCGTTAAAGTTGTGTATTCTGTGCACGTCCTTCATCTGCCCGCCGTTTTTTGCAGTCAGAAAAACATCATCTATCGAATTGCAGAAAAATCTTTTCAAGCTTTTGAAATTTTCGAGTTTGAGGTGATCTAAATTATGCGAGCTCGCAATTATGTATCTTTACCTGATCCACAATTGCTCATTAGTCTCGCCTAATTATGCCCCTGGTAGGATTGGATCTGCCAAGAAGAATTTTTAAATTTTTAAACGCTGTCGAAAATGCATTTCATAACAATTTTTGGTTTAACCTAATCACGGCGATTTATTTGATGTTAAATTTGCCTAGTTTGGCACCATGCTTAGCATTTCATGCATTCTCAACTGCCAATTTTTTATTCGTTTTCGCAACTTATTTCCGACCGTTCCACTTTTTTTCTAAAACTGATTTTTGCTCTAATTCTCAACTATGAGGAGTGAGCAAGTATAGGTTTTAGGCTTCCTTTGGTCAAAATTATGACAGAAATCAGCCACCAAATATGCTGTGTATCAAGGTCCCAAGAAGACACGTCCCGCAAAGGATACTTAACGCATGTAGATCTGCATCTCCACATGGTAGATCAGTATGAGAGCTGGATATGTGGCCATGCAACATGCAGTGATGCTGCCCCACAAAGATGATGGAGCTGGTAGCTCACGTCTGGCAGCTTCGTCTTTCAGCAAAAAGGCTATTTCCTTCTAGGCCGACCATGAGATGTCTGTCCAAACCTTGCAGATTAGTTGCTGTCTTTTAGCGATGCCAATATTTGCAAGAAATTTCAAAGAATTTTCCACTCGATGTGTGGCCTGATGTCAGGCCACACCCTTTCGGCCGCGTGGGACCGTGTGACATGATGTCAGGCCACAGCCTTGTATTTTATTTTTCTAGTTGGATTCAGATCTTTCCGAGGAACTTTTTTATGTTATGTGTGCTTCATCTTTAGACATTGTTGTAAAACGCGTGGTCCACAAAAATAAGTTTCGGTCACTGATTTATTGAGCTTCTCATCAAGTAGTGGCTTCGTCTAACATTTCGTCATTGAAAAATAATCGATAGCAATCGATCACCCTACTGCAGTTGAACACATCGTCACAAAAGCTGGACTCCGTCGCAAAGTTCCACCGATTAGGGACTTCAAGATCGCTCTTCCAAGCTTCCTTATCCTCATCTTTTGCTTCGGATTCTATTACTCCACTTTCTGAGCCATCATCGTCATCATTTGGTAGTAAAAGGAGATCATCCTCAGCATCAACATCGCCCTGGACCACCTCGTCATCCTCATCATCGCTTTCCACCAAGAGACTAATTTTGCGGTCGCGTGGGACTGTACGACATGATGTCATGCCACGCTGTCGGCGTCGCAAAAAATCGCTTGGTCCCACGCGCCAGACAGGCGAAGGAGGCGCGGTCGTCAACGTGCAATGCAGGGTCAGACTTGAGGTTTGAGAATCGAAGGGGGTTGTACTGTGACGTTTTTCTTGCTTTCTTTTGGGGTAGGGGTCGTACTCTCTCTTGGTTTTGAAAGAAAATTTCTCGCCTTTTTTCGTTGTTTCGCGTAAACTTTAAAGACTCGTCTTTTCGCTACATCAATGTGATTTAGCAGGTCGTCTTCGAATTTCTTGTTGTTTATGAAAGTGTTTTCACCTTAAGCAGTCAACCTATATATCTGCAATTCTGCCTTAAATCGTTTCAAGTTTTGTTCAATAATCATAAGAAGCGATCTTCATCATGATCTGGGGTCCCGATTTCTCCCTATTTGCCGAAAAGTGTCCTTATAAAAATATATAATGTATAATATATAATATATAATTGTATGTTATATAATTTCACATTTATTTGCATATTTTCCGGTAGCATGTATTTAATAATTGTTACCTGCTATTGGGCGCGTGGAGCGCAGTCGGAGGAGGCGCCGACTGTCGCCTGCACCCGATAGCAGGTTCCTGGTTCGGATTTCCCGCGCAGACCAACCAAGCCTTCCATCCCTCCGGGTCGGAGAATTGGTATCAGATTTCCCTGGGAAGGATAAAGTGCTAACTTGTTCATCGGCTGGCCACTTCAAGTCATTGTATGGCCAAATACGCATTTAAATCGCCTCCGCGACATCCGGTGGGAACAGAACGCGTGGCGCATCCCCAAGGGGATTGAATAACGCCGTCCTTTATCCTTTATCCTACCTTTTATTAAGTATTTAATAAAATAATAATTAAAAATAATAATAATATAATAACTGTTGCTTGTAATAAATGGTTAATAAGGCCTTTCTCCAATTCTGTTTACTACATATACCTCAGGGATTCCTTCCTTAATTGATCGACACGGTGTCACCTGTAAAAGGTATGCTGATGACATCAAAATATACAAAAACATTGTGAATGAGGAAGATCACAATGCCCTTCAATCTGCAAAAATTCAATTGCTGATTGGTCAGCTAAGTGGAATCCTCCACTATCCGGGCAGAAATCGAAAGTATTTCACATTGGAGGGCAGCTCAATAGAAAGGTCTTTCATCTAGATCATCAGCCTCTCAGCAGTGCCCCTACTGTGCGGGACCTGGGATTCATTTTAGACTCACAGCTTTCCTTCAAGCAGCATTGCGAAGATGCGGCTAAGAAAGCGGATAGAATCGTGCATAATATATCTAAATCACTGAAAACAAACTCGGTCGTTCACATGGTTCTCGCTTACAAGACATATGTCAGGCCTGTACTTGAATATGGCACCACAGTATTTAGTCCCAAATGTAAACGTGAAATCTCTAGATTGGAATCTGTACTAAATAGCTTTACAAGAAAACTCTGGATAAGGGTACATGGGTGTAATTACACCAACATCCCATCGGCTTTTGTGAGGAACAAACTCTTCAATTTACGCACCCTTGCCTCTCGTAGGAAAAAATGTGATCTAATCACTGTCTATAAGCTAATCAATGGTATGTTGGATCTTCCTCTTCAGGAATTTTATTCACTATCTAACTCAAACACTAGAGGCGGTCAGATGAAGATTCAAATTCCAAAAGCCGGAAGTAATATAAGGTCGACATTTTTTACAAACCAAGCTGGAACCGAATTTCAACAATTTTCGAAGAAAAACATCCTACCAAAATCGTTAAGGCAATTCAAAAGACTAGTTGACAGGTATCTTCAGGATGTTCCTTAGTAGTTTACTTCCTACTGTTACTGTTGTCTGTCGTCTGTGGCTAACAATTAATGTTTTATTCGTTCTGTTCTGTTTTTAATGATCATGTTTTGTTGTGCCATTTTTGCGCGGACCTCCACGTATAGATAAATAAATAAATAAATAAAAATCTTTCTAAAGCTATATTATTATCATCAGAGTTGACGAACACAAGCCGCAACCTGATGGAAATGTAGGAGTTGACGTGACCAAAACAGCCTTCTTAATGCGTTTAGAAGATTTTTAAGACAAGAGAGGTTAGAGAAGGCAGCGCCTCATTAATAAACGACCTCGGTTAGTGTGAGTAGTGAGAGTGAGAGGAGAGAAGCAGTGATTGCAAGCCCACAGGACATCGTTGGCGTGGGAGGTCAGATCAGCACAATTACGACAAGAGTCTGGACTCCAACTCTTGGCTTGTCTCTGGAGATAAATAAGGCTGAAGTCGATTGGAGTAAATTTAAAAGATATTGTAAATGTCTGCATCGCTAAATAACAGGAACTGTTCTGCAAGGTCTGTGCAGACGTCGCTTTCGAATGTCGTTCTCGGATTTGAAGGAAACTGCCTTTTTGAGGGATTGCAGCTGAGGAACGTGATGAGCTAACTTCATCATTTCTGCTGGGCAGTATCTCCGCATAGTACCTGACCATATATCCAGTCTCCATACTAGATCTGCACGCGTGAAGCTGCAAGTTGTGTCTCCTTGGAAGGTTGATGCACTGTCAATTTGGTAGCTGATTACTATCTTTCCCTTCATTAAAGTATATCTAAAACATATATTTGTAATCTGCACCTCGTAATCGAGAAATTGATCAAAAATCAGCCCTCGAAAGCAAGTGTTATGGTAGCAAATTCTTGGCGAAAATCGGAGAAGTAGCAGTTGAGAATGCAAGGAGTGACGTAAATGAAGCGAACTTCGGCAAATTTGATATCAAAATAGATCGTCATCACAAGGCAAAACCTATAATTAGCATCAAATAGAGTTTCGAAAGCGTTCAAGAATTTAACAATTCTACTGGGCAAGTTCATCCCTGCCAGGGGCAAAATTAGGCGAGACTCACAGGTCTGTCTGAAGCGCATGTCTGAACGGGGAGAGCGAGTCATATAGGATGAATCTCCACCCCTCAATTAGCATAAAAATGTGTTTCTTTTTGCCAAGTCGTCAAACCCCAGGATATGGGCTCTTTGAAGTTACAATGGAACCGGCGCCTCACGCGTTCGGGAGGGGGTGTTCGTACCGGCTGGTCGTAGGCGCCGCGGCAAGGTGGCCGCTGCGGCGTCAACCCCTGCTCGCCGTCTCCGCTCGCGCTGTGACAACCGTCGCGCGTGCGGCGGGACAACGGCCCGACGGACGAGCGGAGCACTGGATCGACCTGATTTGCTACGACTGCAGTCATTAACCCAATCAGATGATTTACAAAATCAGTGTAAAGATTCATGTTGGTGTAAAACAAAGATTGATGTATATCAGAATTTCGAGCTCTATCTAATGAGCTCCACCTCAAGCGTATCAAACTACCGTTGAAGTGAAATTCTTCAAAATTCAAACCAAAAAATAATTTTCAAAAACCTGCTACGAAGCTATGAAAGGTATATTTTGAGACCACAATTTCACACAGAATTCAATCGCGTCATTGAGATATCTCCTAGAAAAGGTCATTCCATGAAAAAGCATTATTGTGTGCATCACAACGTTGGAGACATATCTCTAAACCAACATTCTACGCAGAACTCAATTGCGAAGTTGATATTCACAAATATTGGCTGTAGAACGGAGAATTGGCGCTGCTTCACTGTATGGTCCGTTTATAGAGGTGATGGTGGCGGTAAGCAGGGAATGATTAATAAACATGTCCTCGACCCCTGGAGCAACTGCCTCCAGGGTTCGCTAGTATCAAGCAAGGACCGATTAACCCTTTCACGACACGCGCGATTTCGATGCGACTGTCGCGTGGAACAGCGCGTATTTTGCCCGCGCGCGTATCCGACGGCATCATCGGACAATGTCGTGAAAGGGTTAGTAAACATGACCTCGACCTCCTGGAGGCAGTGGTTGATCTCTTACGTGATATCGAATATCCCTCAATATCCAATATCGTTAAGTTGGTTTTTGAAACTTTTTGCTTCGACCTTTTTATGTTTTCAAAGGTTTTTAAGAAATATTTTCTTTTATTACATAAAATAAAGCAGGGGTACTCTTTAGCGAAACAAACAAGATGTTGGGGAATTTCTTAGGACATGGCATTTACCGTATAATCTGAAAATTCGAGTTGCAATCCGTGCTTTCCTTTCTCTTCATTAGTTGATCCTATGACATATTTCTGAGCTTTCAGTTTGAGTAATAGTTTGCCGTTATTACAGTCTTTCTGTTCTAATGTTTGTGTTTGATGTTTGGATTGAGCACATCATATGCTTTAAATAAATAAATAACACTTCACCCTGGCTTTGAGAGCTAGGTTATGTTGGCGTAATTCAATTCTTGGAGGCATGTCTCCAACGGTGTGTTACACACAATGTTCTTTCTTCAAAAAAGGAGTTTTTCTAGAAGGTACTTTGACGATGCAGTTGAATTCTGTGTGAAATTTTAGCCTGTAAATATGCCTTTCACAGCTTTGTTGCAAGTTTATGAATGATTATTTTCAGTTTTTAATTTGAGGAATTTCGCATAAATGGTAGTTTTGATAAGCTTGAGGTGGAGCTCATTAGGCAGAGCTCGAAATTCTTACGCAGTTTGTTTCACACCAACATAGATCTTTACATCTCTTTCTTCACTTTTTCTTTTTTCCTTCTTTGCTTTTGTCAATCCTCTGAATACGTTAGTGATTGCAGTCGCAGCAAATCTGGTGGACCTGTGTGTTCGTCTTACCGCCGTCGTGGGGCCGCCGACGATGGCCTCCGTCGATCCGCTCTCCCGCCGCGCGCGCGACGCTTGTCACAGCGCGAGCGGAGACGGCGAGCAAGAGTTGACGCTGCATGCATGGCCACATGGCCGCGGCGCCTACGACCAACCGATACGAACGCTATGCACCACACCAGTTCGGGGGTCTTGTACGCCAGTGATGCGTCTGCGAACAAGCTGCTGACAGCGCAGTGGATAGTGATGTTGCTTCATGGGAGTAAGGTCGAGGGCTCGATTCTCCTGCGCTGCTGTACATTTGCACTTCATCTGGTTTGTTGGGGTTTAAAGGATTCTACCGTCTATACCATTTCAGAGGTTTTTGCCTAATTTTCCAGCTGCATACTCTGGTATTCAACATGATGATGTATAAACGCTCAACACAAGTGGTACACAGGCACAAAGTGCATGAAGCAGCACTGGTCACAATACGGGCAGCGTATAAACACGCTCTCACAGTTTATTTCCATACATGGACCAATGACCTCGAGAAAAACCATCCTGCTCGGGTTTTCAAAAGAGAGCAGGATGTGACGTCGGAGGGGGTTAAAATGAAAAACGAGTTCTGTGGACCTTGCAAATTAACCTGAGCGGCATCGATGCACTCTTTCTCTCATCTTTGCCTGTCAGCTGGAAATAAGAGGTCTGTTGAAGGTTTTCTAAAACCTAACACAAACAAAACAAGGTAAAAAGAACACCAGGACGCCCACCAACGCGTTGGTCGGACTTCTTCGTTAAAGCCCTGAACGACCGATTTGACGCTCTTCGTGTCCCTCGAGCGAGGAGGATCCATTGGACCACTCTGGCACGCGACAGGGACGAATGGAGACGCTGCTGGCACCCGCTCGAGCAATTCGATGATTAACGGGACGACAGGTGACAGGTGATACAGGTGAACACAAACAATGTCGCCGACGCTGGAGTGGTGATCTACCTGCTCACGCTGAAGTGTGGCCCACCACCTTTAGACAAGGAGCCTTCGAGGGCAGAAATCAAGCTGGCCGAACGGATGGTCAGCATACTCAGAGACTTCAAAGCACGTCAACTTGAAGCTGACGAAGACGAACAGCTGGAAGTGGTGGAAGAAGAAGAAGGTTGGGATCTGCAAGATGAACTGATGAGCGTGAAGAGGAGGAAAGGGTACGTCTTCAGGGCAGCACTGGCTATTCAAGCTACTATACCCCGAGGGGAGAGACCTTGAATATTCGGACTATACCTTCGGTGTCTCCGGGCAGATTCAACCAGCTGACGTGGGTTTCTTCAGTTACATGAAGTCGCGTATGAAACGATTTCACTCCCACGTCATTGTGAACGACCCTCCTTTTGATCCGCAAAAAAGGCAACAAAGGTATTGTGACCAATACACCTGTTTCATTTACTTTGTGCCTGTGCATCGCTGGTTTGAACGTTTATACATCATTGTGTTGAATAGCTTTCCCATTGCCTTTTGGTTAAAAACCGGTCAGTGATAAACAAGTCGCAGGAAGGTTACTTTCTACAGCGTACAGCTGGAACATGCGCAGAAAACGCCTGAAAACTGTGTAGACGTCAGGACCCCTCAAATCTCAACAAGTCAGCTGAAATGCAAAAGCGCAACAATGAACAAGAACCCCAGTCCTCCTCGCATTAAGCGATGTCACTATGCACTGCGCTCCGAGCTGCTTGCAGGCAGGGACATCGCGGGCATACAAGACCCCAAACTCGTGAGCCGCCAATTCCATTGTAACCTCAAGGTCTCCCTGCTCCTTGCGTTTAACGACTTGGCAAAAAAAGCACATTTTTATACTAATTGAGGGGGGAGGATTCTCCTTATATGACTCGCTCCCCTGCTCAGACATACGCTTCCCCTGTCGGGAGCGAATGTGGGGCGGGCAAATACAATTACGGGCTCGCTTAATCTAGGCTATCTCAAACTCAGAAATCTTAAAATCTCAATAAGCTTTTCACGCCGTTGGCTAGACCATGCTGCTCTGATTCCGAAAATGTGCATTTCAGTCGATATGGTCGATATTGAAGGGAGCTATGGCAAAGCGACGGAATCGGCGGAATAATCCGCCGCTAACCGCGCTTTGGCGGAGATTTGCCGATTTTGCTGTAGTTGCATTTGCAGCCATCGAACATAGAAAATTTCGCGAAACAAGGTTCTACTCCCATCAACTATCTCATTATCTGTTCTACTTCAGAAATGCTTGAGAATTCCACATTCAAGCATACGCCGCTCTCGCTCACATTCATCGCTTAGTGCAGGTCGCGTCCAAAGGCAAACCTTTGCTCAAAACCGTATATGCTTTTGCGTTGAATTTTGCCCCGTTTCGCCCAGGAATTTGACTGCAGAAAATATTCCAGGAGGCTTAATGAGCGCTTTTCAGATAGTTGCTGTGCGGATCGATCATGCTTCGGGTAGGATTTCTCCTATTTCTCATCGAGGTCGGTACAACTTCATCCCTTCATCAGCAAATCCAGGCACCCCCTATTAACGAACATGACTACAATTCAGTCTGCACTGGCGATTCACGTCTCTCACGTAAGCGACTGTGGTAAAAGTCGCGGGTGTTGGCTGCTGCCGAATGGATGCAAAAACTCATCAGATTGTTCGGTCATCGTCACGTGGAAGCACACAGGAAGAGCCCTGGTCGTCGAAATGGAGGTAATATAAGACGCGGGTTTGCTCAGAAAATAACTTCGAACCTCATGCTGGTTAATAGCTTTGGATGGGAAGCATTACACTGGTCATGATCCTTCCCCCGTTTAGGTCTCAGAACTTGAAACACATGTAACTCATTGTCAGTTGAGAGACTTAAGAGTTTTGATACGGGCAAATACTGCGGTTCCTAGAACATCTTATACGATAAAGGGCCTGCAAAATTCTCTTTTCGCCTTGAAAATCTAAGCTGTTAGAACAAATAAACGGTCAGAAGGTTTATTTGAGATTTCATTGTTCAAAAATGAATTCGTTCTCCAAGAACCTTATTAGAGATCGGGAAAAGTCGTTATCGTAGCATTAGGGATAGAGCTAAAGAACACGGACAACAAGGCAGTACTCCAAGAGCGAATTCAGGAAACTTTTCACACTCTCAAGCGATCGAACTGTAATATGGCCTTGCTGAGCAATAACGCAGAAATTCCTTCTTAATGCAGCAGGTCACCACTCTCAATGGTTTCTGCACACATTTTTGGGGTAACTTGTAAATAGTAGTGATAAAGGGGATGATAATCAATTCCTCTTCGAAATACGCTACGCATTCTACTTCTACGGGGTGTGATGGTGACATTTTTGCACACATTGCCTATAGAATGAGCTCCGGTGACTAACCGATGAAGAGGTTAGTGTACCATTCTTCCAAAGTAAGTCTGCAACCAACTAACTAATCCCGGACAGATGGTAGGCTTCGTTTGCCTGGGCGAAAAAACCAAGCTAAGAACATTGATTCGAGGTGCAGACGACAGCATGCACCTCCTCTGGCTGTGCAACCATCCCCCCCCCCTCTCCCCTCCCTTGTTGTACCCTACAGCGCTAGCCAACACCTGCATCAAATCAAGTAGAACCGCTGAAATGTGATGTCCATGCTCTACGACTGTTTGAAAGGCTATTCCTTGTACAAAATTTCTGGAAATGGATTTTTTGCTGCACTGGGGCAGCCATCGATCACTGTCATTGTCCTTATTAAAAAAGAAATACATAAAGCGTCCATTTAGAAGTACTCTTCGTTTATTCCCAATGCATAAAAGTGGTCGTCATCACCTCTTTTATGACGATCTGTACTTACAACGCCCGCACGTTTGCATCGGAAGCATCCGTCGAGGACCTGATGATGCGAGCCAGGAAGATCAAGTACGACGTCATCGGACTGACCGAGACGGGAAGACACCCCCCCCCCCCTACACGCCGCCTACGACTCCGGAGAAGAACTGTTCCTCAGAACATGCGGCAGCAGGGGAGCAGGCGGCGTTGGTGTCTCGTCAACACGCACTTGGCCGTGAACATCGTCGTATGAGTCTCTGACAAGCCGAATCGGACGTCTGCGACTGAAGCGATGTGGCCCCGTGCCAGCTTTGACTGTGTTCGCCGCGTATGCCCCAACATCCAACTACGACGTCCATGAGGTCGAAACCTTCTACGTGGAGCTGGAGAAGTTCTATAAGGAAGATCACACCTTCCTCAAGCTGATCGTCGGCGACTTCAACGCCAAGATCGGGCCACGAAGGTCGCCGGAAGAACTTCACATCGGAACCAACGGTTTGGAGTGGAACGAGCAAGGTGAAAGGCTGCCTGAGTTTATCATGTCGACCAAGACCATCCATGGAAACTCACAGTTCCAGAAGAATCCCTCCCTACGATGGACAAGGGAATCCCCCGGTGGCCAGTTCCACAACGAGATCGACCACATCATCTTCAATCGCAAGAATTGCCTGACCGACGTTTTCGTTGTCCCCAAGTTCTACACTGGATCAGACCACCGCCTCCTTCGCGCGAGGTTTCACTTTTCGCGTCAAGGAGAGAGATTCCGCGAAGTTCAAGAAAAGGGGTCACAGAACGACCATCAACTGGGACCTCAAAAACTCTCTCTTGTCGGCCTTTGGAAAGATGCCGTCATGGACAACGTCGATGAGGAATACGATCGCTTCGTGCACCATCTCCACGATAATGCTAAGGGAGCCGAGAGCTTGAAGACCACCAATAGACGCCTGTCTCCGGAAACTCTCGAGCTTATACGCCAGCGTGGAGTAGCACGAGCGTCAGGCAACTACCAGCTGACGTCCGAGCTTGCGAAGCTATGCAGAGCGGCGATAAAGGAAGATCTCAAGGAGAGAAGGGTGGAAGTGTTGGCTTGAGCATACGCAATGCCCACCGAAACTTCGCCAACTTCAAGACCAAGATGACCGCTCTCCGACGTCCTGACGGAACCGTCACCTCTTCCAGAAGGACCATGGAGAAGGTCATCCACGACTTCTACTCCGATGTCTTCGATAGCCACGTCCACCTGCCCCCACGCCGTCTTCCGTAGGATGGACACGTCGTTCCCTCTGTTCTCCCTTCCGAGATCCGACACGCCATCTCGTCGGTGGAGAAACGTACAGCATCCGGCCCTGATAGGATCAGACCCGAACACCTGAAGAACCTCCCGCCAGCGCTCATCAACACCCTGGCGCAGCTCTTCACACGATACCTGTCGGAGTGCAAGGTTCCATCTCAGTGGAAGACCAGCAAGACCGTCTTGCTGTACAAGAAGGGAGACGTGCACGACATTGGTAACTATCGCCCGATCTGCCTGCTGTCCGTAGTCTACAAGCTGTTCACTCGATTAGGATAGAATGCTGAATAGGATCAGCAGAACGCTGGACGAAGGACAGCCACGCGAACAAGCAGGATTTCGGAGAGGATTCAGCACGATCGACCACATACGCACCATTACGCAGCTCATCGAAGTGTCGCGATAGTGTAAGCTGCCGCTGTGCCCTACGTTCATCGACCTGAAGAAGGCATTCGACTCCGTCCAGACTGAAGCGGTCCTCGAAGCCCTGCTCACTCAGGGCGTTCCTACTGACAAGGGAACTGTTAGAACGGTACGCCGGGACGGCAAAAACGAGTATAATAGGAAGAATCCCCGTCCTCCAAATAGTAACAGAACATGTTTTGTTTTTGCCGAATCCTTGAGGCAAACGAGTACGAGGGTGTAATGGTTAAGGGTCCGCAGAGCGAGCTCTTCAGGGCAGCGCAAGATCACGATGCCGTGGACTGGGTGGCACAGTGGTGGAGGGCCTGCCTCATGTTCGTGAGGTCTAGGGTTCGGTACCCATGCTACGTGGTGTTTTTGCACTTTTACCATAGTATCGGATTTCCATAGAGATTTCCATATCTGAACTTGTGTTTGGCCTCACAGTTCCTGCCCAGTGGTACTCCGCTGCAGCCCAAGCCTGGAATCGCGATACAGTCCACTTCCCCAGTTCTCAAACTTGTATAGTATAACAATTCTAGTATAGCCAAACCTTTTTCCTCCGAAACGATCTGTCCTAACGAAAACGTGATAGTGCCTTCACTGGTTAGTGGGATCGTGACTCCGGCACATTCCTCTTCTGGTTGAAACTCTTGGTCCTCTTCTTCCACCACCTCCAACTTCTCCACTTCCTCGATTTCCAGCTGTCGCAGTTCGAAATCCTGTAGGATACTTGCTATTCCTTCCGCCAGCTTCATTTCGTCTTTCGAAGGGACAGCATCCAGTGGAGATCCGCACTTCAGTGTCAATAGGTGAATGACCACTCGAGGGTGAGCAGACATTGCAGAGTCAGTGTTGGCGGCAGCGGCTTGTTATAACCGCGCGACTTTGTAGGCATAACAGAGGCGAGAATATTGATCGAGGTAATAGGACAAGTTGAAGATCATGTGGTCCCCTCCTACACTGTAAGTACACTCACCGACACTAATAATTTTCATTTGAAGTATTTTTCTGGCATTCTGGCGCTGCTTCATGTTGTTCCTGCGTCAAAATTTCTTGCATTGACAATGAGAACAATTTGTTGGAGTAAAAGTTTCATGCAAAATCGCACTTGGCATATTTCGGACATTGCTGGTGATTTACGAGATGTCGACAATTAATAAGCAATAAAAACATCTTGCCGTAGCAAACTCCAAAAACAAGTTGAGATATGGAAGTCTCTTTGGAAATCCGATACTACGGCAAAAGTGCAAAAACGCGACGTAGCATGGGAACAGAGCCCCAGACCTTACGAACATGAGGCGTGCCCCCTACCAAGCGCCACCCAGTCCACGACACGGGATCTTGCGCTGCCATGAAGAGCTCGCTCTGCGGACCCTTAACCATTACACCCTCGTACTCGTTTGCCTCAAGGATTCGGCAAAAACAGAACATGTTCTGTTACTATTTGGAGGACGGGGATTCTCCCTATAGTACTTGTTCATGCCGTTCCGGCGTACCGTTCAGACAGTTCCCTTGTCAATACATAAGAGTCCTTCGAGAGCTGTACAGTGGATTCACGACCAAGATCTTTCCATTCTACAACGCCGTCATCATCGACGTAAGGATAGGGGTTCGGCAAGGGGATACCATATCCCCGAAGCTCTTCAGCGCCACCCTCGAAAACGTCATGCGCGAAATAGAATGGGAAGACATGGGAGTGAAGGTCGACGGCCAGCAGCTGCACCATCTTCGTTTCGCTGACGACATCGTGCTCATAACACCGAGCATCAGCCAGGCGGAGCGAATGCTGGCCGACTTCGATCGTGTATGTGGGAATGTTGGACTGCATCTGAATCTTACGAAGACGATGATCATGAGGAGCGGACAAGTTTCTGATGCCCCATTCTCGCTCAGCGGAACGAACAACTCCGAATGCTCCAGCTACGTGTATCTAGGTCGCGAAGTCAATATGGCCAACGACCTAGCGCCGGAGCTGAGCAGGAGGAAACGAGCGGCTTGGGAAGCTTTCAAGAGCATCGAAGAAGTCGCGAAGAAGACGAAGAACGTCCGACTCCACGCCCACCTATTCGACTCTACCGTTCTTCCTGCCCTAACATACGCCTCAGAGACCTGGGTTATACGAAAGCAGGATGAACACGCGATCATCGTCGCGCAGCGTGGAATCGAGAGGACGATGCTCGGAGTGACACGACTCACACAAGTGAGAGAAGGCCTTCGGAGTTCCGAGCTTCGCCGACGTTCGAAGATCAGAGACGCTGTCGAGTGGGCCAAGTTGTTGAAAATTAGGTGGGCCGGCCAGGTAATACGCTTCGCAGACACCCGCTGGACGAGAGCCGTCACCTACTGGATTCCGCGGGATGTCAAGAGAACACCAGGACGCCCACCAACGCGTTGGTTGGACTTCTTCGTGAAAGCCCTGAACGACCGATATGACGCTCTTCTTGTCCCTCGAGCGAGGAGGATCCATTGGAGCACTCTGGCACGCGACAGGGACGAATGGAGACGCTGCTGGCGCCCGCTCGAGCAAGTCGATGATCAACGGGACGACAGGTGATACAGGTGAATCTGGTGCCCTGGGGGTACATGTTAACGCGGCAAACCCACTGCACCACGGAGTCGGTATTTATGAAGTACCCGTCCTCGTGGGTTGCCGCGCTTCCGCAGCGTTAACAAGTTTTCCTGCAGCCCCACGGCACCACGCCTTCTGCTTCATAAGTACCGGAGACGATTATTCCGACACCATTGGTGGTTCTGGGACTTCCACATAGAACGGCCTTGAAGCCACGTCCTATGTCCCTTGGCTTGCGCCAGGGCCACCTCGTCTCCTGCACTGCACAGAAATCAACTCTTCTACGCATTAGTGCTTCAACCAACTCGCACGAGCGGCCCATCGACGTTCCCACATTCAGAGTAGCCACGCGGGTCCTGCTTACGTTACGGGACTTTCGGACTAGCTCGGTTGCCCCTCGAATCCATCCTCGCACTAGGGACCCTCGCATACTTTCCACACTCGCCGGGCTTTGCGAGTGCGCGTTGTTTCCCGCGGACCCCGTAGCATTATCTCCAAACACGTCAGCTGACATACATCATGTGATGTGACATGGTTCGTCGTAGGCCGGTTTCACAATCACAAGGGCCTGTCGCCTGCAGTCGAGTGTTCGTGATTGGCTTAGCTCGCAGAACGAGCAGTTTCCAGTGCCACCACGTGGAGGAACGGACATCGTCACCATCGTGATAGCCTTAATATTACGGTAGAATTCAGGTATATCTACATAGAATCTACTTGTAACAACTGCTTTCAGTAATAAGTTGTGATAGGAACGCGAACATCTCAAGGAAGATACGGATGGCTCAGTCAAATACCAATGCGGTAAATTTCACCCTATCCTGATTCCTTGCGTCAATTCAGCTCACTGATTCCTTTATAATTGAAGAGGTGGTCACACTGGCCAATCCTCACGAAAGGAAACCAGAATTGGCTAAATAGCTGTGCGAAAACCAATAAACGCGTTAAGAAAGTGCAAGCAGCGCTCGTTGACTGGCGCGCGTTGCGGCAGGAAGCTACTAGAGTCCTTAAAGTCGAAAATCTACCGAGCAGTTGCCCGAGAAGTAGCGATGTAGCCACTGAGCGTTGGCCTACGACCAAGGAAGCTGAGACACCCCTCAGCGTCACGGAGTCAAAAATGCTGGAGTCACGCGCATGAACCGCATTCGAAACGACGCTATTCGGCAGAAGTTCGGTGTCGCGCCGATAGCTGACAAGATGCGCGAAGCTCGCTTACAGTGGTACGGCCACGTTCTGCGTGGAAAGGAAGACAGCGTCGGCAAGGCAGGCCTTAAGTTGGGATATCTGGAAAGCGGCCCCCGAAGCAGCGCTGGTCTGATACGTTGGATATGGACTTGAAGGTTGTTGGTGTTCACCCTGACCTAGCACTGGATCGGGAAAGGTGGCATTATGACATCACAGCAGAAAAGCGGATCCCTGCGAAACAGGCGCTGAAGATGGAGATGAAGAAGATTAGGACCCTCCATATAAATTCAGCAACAGCCTTTATATTTTCATTCGATCCCGACGTATTCTCTCAACACTGAAGCCACAAATAGTGAACATTCGAAAAAGGGGAGTATCCGTTGTCATGAGAAAATACCTGAAATTTTGATGGACTTCTTGAACATGTTGCTCCTGTGACATATAGCCACTGTTCATTATAAAAGTGCATGACTTGTCGCGAGTTTCACGAGGAGCAGACAATTAAAAGGTGCTCTTGGCCGATCTGATACTTTGATCGATGTATTTCGGCTACGACTTCGAAGGTCTCCAGCAAAGGTTTAGCCTCACTTTTGGTGTGTGGTCGCCGACTTTTTCCTGCCCTTTATTCGAACTTTTATATGAGGCGTCAACGGAACTGATTGGCTGGGCATTGCAAGTATCATGTTGAACAATGCTATATCGAGAATCAGCCGGCTTAACGTGATTACTGGTCCGGACAAGTACTCGATACTCACCGATATTGTTCACTTGCTGCGAAACCTGCCACTCCCCAAACATTCACCGATTCCCACACCAGACAGTAAATTCCGCAGAAAAGCCGATAAAATCGGTAGACAACATCCGGATGATCAATTCTATGTACTTGCTACTTGCGACTACCCACTGACAGTAAACTAGATGCCGGTATTACAATACCAGAGAAGCCGCAACGTCGAGCGTTACAACTAGGAGTTCTTGGGCACTCGGTTCGGCCTGATGAGTTAGAGGACAATGCACTGAGCTGGGCAGAATGTCGCCGGGCTGAACCGCTCACAAAATGGAGCTACCGACGGTTCCAGGATAGTCTGAACGGTTTGCTAGCCCGACATTGGATTAAGAAATACAAATACCTAGGCACGAAGTTGAGATGCGCACACGTTTCAGTGAGTCAGACGCTAAGAAAGGAATAATCCTGTCGTCGAGGGGGGTCGAAAAAGAGCCAGGTTGCGTTTTAAGCATTGCCCTGCAAGAAACGCAGCCCAGCTCCGTAATAAGCGAGAATGAATCTCAGTAGGTCTCATCATCATCATCGTCATCATCATCATCATCATCATCATCATCATCATCATCATCATCATCATCATCATCATCATCATCATCATCATCATCATCATCATCATCATCATCATCATCATCATCATCATCATCATCATCATCATCATCATCATCATCATCATCATCATCATCATCATCATCATCATCATCATCATCATCATCATCATCATCGTAATTTATTACATGGTGAAATCCATGTGTTCAACAGGAACCAAAAAGTAACAACAACAAAAAAGCGCAGCAAATAAGTCTCCCAAATTTATCGTAGTTATCACTAATCTTCTTCAGGCTGCTCTGAAAGTCGAAGGCAACGGGGCATGGCTAGCGCTGGGCATCTCCAAGGATGACATAATGGTATGCGAAACACCGTTTTCGCAGAGAATCTCAACTCGTTGATCGCGTTTAGGGCAACGACACGGTCTTGGAATGCCGCTTTCCCAAGAAAGGAAAAGGCTCCGTCGGACTGTCGCACAACCTGAGGGTCACGAACGAGCCGCTACCCGAGGCAGAGATGCTTTTCTGCAACGAAACCAGGAGCGAAGTAAATTTACTTTCATGTTTCAGGCAACACAGATGTTGCTCAAGGATTCCTACACGGAAGAAAGGGACGGTCGAGCGTTGTGTGGCGCTGAATGGATGCTCGACAACACTATGCTGGAGGCAAAAGAGAAGAAGCTGGTCTGTTCCGAATCATGTTGCCAAGCGTGAAACGTTGCGCCTACAATGAAACCGCTTCTCAACTTTCAGATGCACCGAATAACTTCGGGCAAGTACAATCTCTTGTTCGCTTTTGGAGAGCTTGACGAGGGCAAGTCCTGCAGTAATCAGCTCTTTTAAGAAGACGATTCTCCGTTTTTCAGCATTGAAGAAGAAGTCGCACGAAATCGTCGGCGACGGAGCGCCGTGGCGGTCAATCGAGCAGACCCGCTTCTGCAATCACTGCACCGCGCAGATCGTCGACGAATAGGCTGCAGCCCGTAGTTGTGTACAGCATGGAATGAACACGTTCTCCCTGCTGACCTTCGCACTGTACAGCATCCCCTCGCTGTTTCGATAACCTGTAGAACCCTCCGTCTCCTCGGCACCGCCACCTCAGACGTTTGTTTGTGCGTTGGGTTTCGTGGCTTTGGGTTTGACTACCCATAGTGTAGACATTCCCCATAGAACAAGTATATATGCCTACCTCGCTCTATGGCAAATCTGTACGATTCGGAAGAACAGGTCTTGTTTCGATATAAATTAACAATATACATCACCGGAACAAAAGTGGAAATTGCAAATTTTCACTACATTTGTCGCGCACACGGCGCTTTCCCTTAAAACCAAAGGTCGAAAGGACCTCGGGGGAAATGTGACAAATCGAAGCGCAATCGCACGTGTGACCGCGTGGAAACGCATTACGCACTTTTACTGTGAGGCACTTCATAGATCAAACCAGAGTCCTGAAATACAAATAAGTTACATACAGGTAGTACATGTTGACGAGGTGCGTGACGAAGAAATACCAGGAAGAAATACGAAATGCAATGGTGAGAAAATATTGTAAGATATGGCCCTTATGATACGTACATGGTCTATACGCTTTGGAATTGTAGCAGTGAAGAGTTTGCAAACGGGTGTCTTCCATCATTAGGATCGCGAGCTCAAAAGGCGTTTGCGCGGCAGGAAGGAGACTTCGACTGAGTTATTACTGCCTAGGAACACATTTCGTCGCACACTGCACGAAGAGGTAAGCAGGCTGTTGACCAGTCAAGGTCGGATGGTGGCGCAGAACATCATCTGATGCTCAAAACTGGGGCTGGCTGTCCGCAGTTAAGGTTTACGTCGTAGGAGTAGGAGTCCAAGCGTGTTCGCAGTGGTGTCATACCACAGTCGGCCAGACTACAGCCACATCGACAGTTGATCCCTGGCATGGGCAGGCACTTCTCGTCGATGACGATAACGTCTGGAGGACTGGCCTTACACTCGCTGGAAACGGCCTGGGCGACCAACACAACAACAGCTGGCTCCAGTGTATAGGGATTTGAAGTGATCCTCTCGAATCATGCATTCGAAGGCAACTCCACCACCACGAGAGCAGCGAATCCAGCCCAAAGTGGAGACTGATTGCTGGAGAGAATTAGAGCGACCTAGTGCGCAGGGTAGTCTTCCTACCATCTTGCTCATGCTTTTCGGCAAGCCTACAGAGGCATGCAAGGCATGGACAAAATTCTGTCGTCATCTTCAGCGTCTCTCCTGTTTCGTAGCGGAGTCCGCTATCCTGGTGTCATGACGCCACCTCTCCCGATCCAGCGCTAGATCAGAGTGGACACCTGCAACCTTCAAGTCCATATGCAACGTATCAGACCAGCGCCGCTTCGGGCGCCCTCTAGGCCGCTTTCCAGTTATCTCGAAGTTAAGGCCTACCTTGCGCTGTCTCCTTTCCAAAGTATGGACCCAACTGAATGAAATATTGGAGATGTGCATCTGAAGACGGCACTCTCACTACAAGGGTGCTGCAAATTATGATACGAATATCAAGATGCCGACAGTTATCCAGCCGTCCTCTCGATAACCTACCAGGTTAGGTTTTAACTCGCCAGTTTTCTGTCAGTATCATTTCCTCAGCAGCCAACACCAACGCAGATCCAAAAAAGTGCAGCACACATTACAATGTAGGGGACAACGTGGCTGTTTTCAATGTTTATATTTCCTGAATGAAACACACGGCTTTCGCATTCACGACGAATGGGATCTGTTTAGTAATACATCAGCAAAGAATCTCAGAAACATGTTTCAACGGTGAATCGGTACTTCTTGAGCACGAGCAATTCCTGGAACTGTAAATCGCGGGAACCGGTCATATGTTAGGCCTATGGCATACCGCCGGCGACAAGTCCAGCGACGAGAGGAGCGGAGCGACGGGGGAACGGCGGTTTCAGCGACGGCGGTGTTGGGCGGGGGCGAGAATTGGCACTGGAGCGCGGTTAGTGACGCTTGCGTGCGTGCATACGTGGTGCAAAGGGTCTGGCGACAGCTGGTCGCCGTGCAAAGCGCAGCGATGACCGGTCGCTGGCGGTATGCCCCCTCTACAACGACACACAGTGCCGACGTGGCAGCGACAACCGGCAAGCACGCGCTCTCTCTCCATTGTTTCTGACAGGTCCCAACACGAATAGTCGATTACTTGTCCGTTGGCAGTGCCGTCGCCGGACTCGTCGCTGGTGGTATGCCATAGGCCTAAAGGGGTGTGTGAGATCGGAACTTGTAAGATTGGGAAATTCATGCAAAGCGAGAACTACCAGCACAAATGAACAACGTTGGCTTCAAGCCAGCTAATATCACAGGTCGATCCAATCGAAAGAGATCACGAACGAAAACTGAAAGTTGTTACAGTAATGGGTTAATGCGTCAGAACAATCAGTAGAAGTCCTTCGTTCGTCGGCCCCATATGCTGGTTACAGCTGGAGGAACGGTGGGCTTAGCGATATAGTTGAAGACGACGCCGTTCACCTGCAAACTCTCTCTTAAGATCTATAGCCGCCTAGGTTCGCATTTGAAGTTGCAAAGCAGACGTCTTATAGCGAACCCAAATATCGAAAGGAGGCCATACAGAAAGGGAAGCTGCTCAACGTCTTCGGACCCCAAAAATCGAGAATTTCGTCTGTAGTCTAATTTCGTGAAGACGCAACAATAGCAGCAACGGCTAGTTTACTTCGTTTTTTGGTCTACACTTAAAACACGTGTATGCCTTCCACATTTTAAGTACTCGGTGAAATCGAAACGACGAAAAGTCGTCTTATGAAAGGTTGTCTGCCTTCAAATTAAGGAGCGTACGAGTAGGATAGCCATTGCGTGCATCAAAGATTCACTGAAAAAGCGTAGACCGTGCAATGAAGGGTTGATCTTTGCAAAGTGGTGCTCCAGAAATCATGAAGTCAATGTTTGAACCAATACTGCTTTCAAGGGATGAGCACAGCCTCTACCAACCCTGGAACGGACAGAGGCAGAACGTCAATGGGCGCCGGCAACATCGACCTCTGCCCACTAAATCGACATCTCTTTTCAGAGCGCCGCTTTAAAAAATTTACAGAAAATCGCGAAAAAGTAGACACATACCTCAGTTTCAATGAGTCCATTCTTGAGGGCAACCAAGCCAGAGTCAGTGATACATCCGAAGACATTCAAGGCATACAGGTGACCGCACATCCTAAAAAAGCTGAGTATAATACCGCCCGGTTTTACGGTACACCATCGAAAAGCATTCAAGATGTTACTCCAGCGAAACTGCAGAAACAAAACATGACTCTCTCAGAGGTAGGCGGCTTTGATGTCAAGTTATGCAAGGAAATTTAGCCTCAGGTAACTTAGGCCGAACTACACCAGTCTGGTTTTAGCATCGTCCCTATGCTCCCAAAGACAGGATTAATGCCAACGAGAAGCTCATCAGAGGAGATCACCTGTATCACCTGTCGTCCCGTTGATCATCGACTTGCTCGAGCGGGCGCCAGCAGCGTCTCCATTCGTCCCTGTCGCGTGCGAGAGTGGTCCAATGGATCCTCCTCGCTCGAGGGACACGAAGAGCGTCATATCGGTCGTTCAGGGCTTTCACGAAGAAGTCCGACCAACGCGTTGGTGGGCGTCCTGGTGTTCTTTTGACATCCCGCGGAATCCAATCTGTGACGACTCTCGTCCAGCGGGTGTCTGCGAATCGCATTACGTGGCCGGCCCACCTAATTTTCGACGACTTGGCCCATGTGACAGCGTCTCTGATCTTCGAACGTCTCTGATCTTCGAACGTCGGCGAAGCTCGGAAGTCCGGAGGCCTTCTCTCACTTGCGTGAGTCGTGTCACTCCGAGCATCGTCCTCTCGATTCCACGCTGCGCGACGCTGATCGCGTGTTCATCCTGCTTTCGTATAGCCCAGGTCTCTGAGGCGTATGTTAGGGCAGGAAGAACAGTGGAGTCGAATAGGTGTGCACGAAGTCGGACGTTCTTCGTCTTCTTCACGACTTCTTCGACGCTCTTGAAAGCTCTCCAAGCCGCTCGTTTCCTCCTGCTCAGCTCTGGTGCTAGGTCGTTGGCCATGTTGACTTCGCGACCCAGATACACTAGCTGGAGCATTCGGAGATGTTCGTTCCGTTGAGCGAGAATGGGGCATCAGAAACCCATCCGTTCTTCATGAACATCGTCTTCGTAAGATTCAGCTGCAGTCCAACGCATCAGAGGAGATACAGGAACAAATACAGCAGACTATACAGGGTGCGTAAAAAGTTTGACGCAGTAAATGGCGGTTGTGGAAACAGTGATGCGCAGCAAATTTCGAAATATTCATTTGAGAAATATGGAAAATGATCTTACAAATACGATAGAATAACTCGCAGTCGACATTGGCTCCTTTACTGTGCATACAGGAGCGAAAACGGCGGAAAAATTCATGAGCACGCGCCGCAAGTATTCGCTTGCATTTTGTTCCGTGCTTCGAACAGGGTAGCCTTCTGCGACTGGTCATTTCTGTTGAAAGTAGCACAGACCTCATTCTTCGAAATCGCCTAGAAAGAGTAATCCAGCGGATTCACGTTTAAGCTGTGCTCGCCTGAGAAGCTGTTCACACCTGCGCGCGTTATCTGTTTGCCGTTATGGGACAGAGGTCGACAATTTTTGATTTGAACGTTATCGTGCTTGAACATCTTGTAATCATCATCTGTTATGACAGAGCCGCGGCTGACGTTAGGGTTCTTGACCTCTTTTCTCATCCACCATTTCAAACAGCTTAATTCTTCTGTTAATGAAGTATTCATTTCCTTTGGTAACAGCCAGGAAAGGCTCACCATAACCACGACGGTATCATGTTTCTTCAGTTTTTACAAGAATATTTTTTGAACACGATATAGACAACAAAAATAACACACAAAAACTTTGAAAAGTAGAAAGAGAAAGTTGGAGCTGAAACAAGAACTAGGTGCGTCAATACTTTTTACGCACCCTGTAATTGTAGATTGTTTTTGAAAAATATGCTATATCACGCTTCCGCCAAGAGCACAGTGTCGCTCTAATTGCCGATAGGTTGCGTGGAACCCGTTCACAGGGTATGGTCATATTCTTTGCTTGAACGTTGACTCTGTCAGGAGGATCGATCTTGACAGTGATTTGCCCTAAATGGCCTAAATGGCCTGTCGTGGAGCAGCGTTGCCTTGATGCCACTTCATGCGACCAAATGCTGCTTCGAACGGCCTGTGCCACACATCTATTGTTGTGTCGACTAGCGGATCGCCCCTATGTGGGACAGGAGCCGAAGCCGAAGCACGCACTCCATAAAGGGAACAAAGCAGAGCTTTCATTTTCAATTCTGACCGTGCAGACGGGTTGTATTGGGCACTCAATCAAACTCTTTATATCTCACAGATAAGTCAGCTCGAATAGACTCAGGGAATAATGTGTCTGACTAGTTCGAGCGAACCTAAAATACGTCCTTAGTGCACCACCCACCGCCCCTTCGAACGAACTGTGCCCCATTCTGTTGGTGTTTCACAGCTTTCGAAATATGCACCACATTGTTAACAGCCAAATTTTGGAGTAATGCGGATGGCACCGCCGGTAAAACGCTGCTGGGTTGAAATAGATAGGCACAATTACTGGCAAGTGTCGAAAACTGAACTCAGACCAACTCGTATATAATGCTAATGCTAAACTCACAGAAAATTCATAGGAGGTATCCCGTAACATCGATTCAGCGAAAGCGACTCCAGCTGAGGCAAAGAATTGATGCAGTGCAATCCCTTCTCAGTTATGTTCACGTTGTCTGACAAATCCAACTCCTTCAGGTTTGGGCAGCTGATTACGAGCTGCTCGACAGCTGAGAATAGAAACTACATATCAGAATCTCGAGTGGATGTGCACTGAAGCTGAACTCATTAACCGACCGTCGTCATCCAGAGATGATTTATTCAAGGATCCAGCCATGTTCAACCTCGTAACACTCAGAGGCAGGTTTGAACAGAACGTGAGGATGGTCTCCTGATCAAGGCTGCTCCACGAGAGGTTTAGATGTTGAATGCTGGAAACAGACCCCTGCATTTGGTGACATCCTATTCCTTAATGAAAAAAAAGAAGGCGGGAGTAAATTCTGCATGCAACGAATGCGCCCAGACTCACATAGGGCAGCCTTGACATATGAGTCGAGCGGCGACAGCGTTGATGCCGACTGTCATCGACAGATCGAGTCGGCTCAGCGATTGGTTGCGCCCAATTGCACCACATATGCTGGCCGCATCTTCGCCCATGTCCTGACCTTCCATAGATAACGCCTGCAAAGCTGGACCTGTAGATGGGAGCATACTCAACTATCCAGTGTCGTAAGACAAATATGGAAAAGAGAAAGCGAGCGGAAGGTTCCGTTTTCAGCAATACGGTCAAATGAGTAAACCACAACTAACGGTAAGGATACGCGCTCGTGTAGTTTTCTTTAGTCCATGGATGTGGACTACATGAACCTTTTCAAAAAAATATCACTGAATCCTTACCTATATCACTTACACGCAAACACACATAGTTGTGGTTATGAACTGCTCTCGATCTGCAGCGCGCTCGGAAAACGCTTTTCAATGGCCTCAAGATAGGCGGAGAGGCGCATGCGCAAATCGGCTCGGGTGTGGGGGGGGGGGGGGGGGGGCGGAGGGGGATGGGGTCAGTCACCATGTACTCAGTGGTTATCCGCCTTGGTAGAAAGGCACATGTTTGCTTAATTGCATCGGAAGCGGTCTTCCTCAATTCAGTGCTGCAAAAAATACAGTTTCGTAGAGCACAAAACGTTGTATAAGGATGTCCTACACGGTGACCGCCTTGAGCCTATTTGCACCGAGGTGCTCCATGTCATGAAAAACGCAAGCAACTTGCTCGCAGGTAGCGCCGCACTCAGCTCATCTTCAGATCTATCAGCGTAAGTGTAATGGCCAGCCCTGCTCAAGCCAGCGAAGCCTCGCCTCCATCTGCGGTCGTCTAGCACGACAGTGACCGCGCAATTTTCGCGACTGGCGCGCGGGACCAATCTATTTTTTGCAACAGCGAGATTTGTTTGATAAATGAGGCCAAAACTTGCTCAATAAATACCGGAAGTCGTTTTCGTGGACCATGCTTTGCACAACCATCTCTATAGATGAAAAGTACAGAAACCCAAAAAAAAGTTCCTTCGAAAGATTTGAATCCAACTAGAGAAATATAATAAATCGCAAGGCTGTGACACGACATCGTGTCACACTGTCGTTAACGTGTTAATGGCACGTAACCTGACTCAGAACTATAATACAAACCGCGGCTAAAATACCCTGCCTGTTAAACGATTTCAAAGCCCAAAGCTGTGTAGAGTTCTAACACATTGCGGGTTCGAGTCCCGCTTGGCGCAAGAGTTTTGATCGCAACAAAACATCGTGTAACAAAATATAGCTGTGTAAAGTATTTTTTCTTAGAGCAACTACCAACTTGCTCCCCTGGGTGGTAATATGATCCACTGTGAAAAGTCCACGGGAGACTCATATCGAGATCAATTGGTTATCGAGTAATCTTCGACATAAAAGCATTAGGAAATTCTTGAGGAGTTACACGACGAGTGAATCCAGGCGTTTGCGTAAGCACTGAGATGTGTAATAGCGTTTGTTCTCTGCAATCAGCGTGAACATTTTCCACAATCCCCTTCCATAATGCCTGATGCGGATATTCTTAACGATGAAGACGGACGGTTTACTGCTACTTCTACTCCACTACTTTTTCAGGACTCGAAAGCCTAATACAAGGTGCACTATGAACAGTGTAACGAAACGTGGCCGCAGTAAAAAAAAATGAAAAGCCTGCTCAATAAAAGCCTTCACATCGTTTTCAAAGATGATATAGCATGATCCTTCATTCTATGCTGTGTACGGCAATTCTTCCCTAAGAGTACTGATAACGGACAGCCAAAAAATAGAAGTTGAACAAATGCGGAGGGAACCGTAACCACGCTTCTTTAATCTTGCCATTGGAATTGTTGTGCTATTGGAATGTGTATTTGCTAATAATAACGGGACTGGATTCATTTCAAGATATGGTGCTACACTTTTTGCCAATCTCACGACGATTTGTTAAGGATTTATACTTTTTTACATGGATACGTAGGGTGTGGGAAAGCAGATATTTAGAAAAATGTTTCGTATCACGACCCTGGTTTAAACTTCATATCTTTCAATAATTTCGACGAAATTTCTTTCGTGATAAGGATCGCTTTAACACCATCTGATGATTAAAGCGTACCATACCAGTCCGAATTCTTCGATACCTCCTCCGAAGTCATATCCTATTGCACAGCATATCAAAGTACTACTTCAGGCTTCCCATCAAGTATTTCAAAAACTTGATCGTCTCTCGCAAACGTTACCTGAAGGCTAGTGCATCCCTTCATGATCTTCACCAAAAGACTGCGATCCGAAAACACGGCTCGACTTAAATCGAGATGCGTTAGCAGCAGAGGATACTCCAATGAAACTTGAGGAATTGAAGAGTGATAGGGCCATTGCTCCACCTCAATTCGAATGGATGAGATTAGCAGCTTATCAGAAAAAACCTCTAATGGTAATGATCTCACATTGGTGTCCGCCATTCGCATTACTTTTAATCGTCTGTTAAGAAAACAAATGAGCGAATGATCGAAAACTGTGCGATTAAACAAGTCCACGTGTTCCCAAGTTCGACAGCGAGATCTGAAAAATGAAAGTCTGGAAAGAAATCAAGGACCAACTGTAGATGTTCCAAAACAACTTGAGGGAAATCAACGTAGGTCCATCTCTGCACTCACAAGGGAAGGATCTGAAGCGCATGTCTGAACGGGAGAGCGAGTCATATAGGAAGAATCCTCACCCCTCAGTTAATATAGAAATGTTCCGTTTCTGTCAAGTAGATAAACCCAACGAGTGCTGGGTCGTTGAAGCTAGTATGGAATCGGCGCCTCACGTGCGTAGTAGATAATGGGATTGCTTCATGCGAGGGGGGTCGGGGGTTTGGTTCTTGTGCGCTGCTGCATTTTTGCATTTCGACTGACTGGTTGAGATTTGGGGATTCTGACGTCTACACCATTTTCAGGCGTTCCCTGCGCATTTTTTCCAGCTGTATGCCGTGGAGAATAACTTTCTTGCGACTTGTTTACTACTATCCAGTTTTTAACCAGAAGGCAATGAGAAAGGTACTCAAGATAATGTTGTATGAACGTTGAACAGGAATGATACACAGGCACAAAGTGTACGAAGCAGGACTAGTAACAATACAAGTGCATAAAAGCTACAAGCTCTTAACAGCTTATTTCCCTACATAACCAATGACTACCATCCCATTCATATTGCCCGGATTTTCAAAGAGACCAGAATGCGATGTCACATAACCAGCTTTTAAGCGATTTAATGTAACTGGACACTTCCTCGTCGGCTGGCTTTGACCTTGGCACCCTTAGGTATGCATAGTCCGAATACTCAAGGTCTTACATCGGAGTATAGTAGCTTGAATCGCCACGTAATTCGAGAGGTCGGTCCAAGAGTCCAGAGAAAGATAACAGCTATCAGGCATCTGTGAGACGAAGACATGCTCAAAGAAGGAGAGCATAGTAAAATAGCACAGAAGTAGAGCAGAGCATGTGAATTATACCTGTGTCCTTCCAAAATTTTTTCGAATAAACGAATAATCGAATATATTCGGTTTCACGGAAAACCGAATATTCGAATAATGAATATATTCGAATTTTGGACCTTGTCGAATATTCGAATAATGAATATATTCGAATTTTGGGCCTCGTCGAATATTCGAATAATGAATATTTTCGAATTTTGGGTCTCATCGAATATTCGAATAATGAATATTTTCGAATTTTGGGCCTCACCGAATATTCGAATAATGAATATTCGAATATTCGAATTTATTCGAATATTCATTCGAAATTATTCGATTCGGCCCGAAGTATACGACAGATGTATTTGAATTGAAAGCCAAATTGAGCCCTATGCTAAATGCCTTTTCTAATTTCTTCTGTAAGATCGTGTCTTCAATTTTCAAATACAAACTCTTCTAATCTTAAGAATTCCGACCGTAACGCACAACTGACATAGTGCCACAAAATTTATCAATAGCGAATACTTTGGTTGAAATTGTAAGCATTCTACGGCTTCTAGCCACAAAATTTATCAATAAAGAATGCTTTGGTCGAAATTGCAGATATTCTACGGCTTCTAATGACCCTCGTAAAGCAAATACAGAAATAAACGTAATCTAAAACACGACATGTTATTTAAAGGCATTGTGTAATATGTATCTTCTTCTTCTTCTCCTGAGCGTTTAGTCCCGCGCAGTCGCAGGGTCCGCTGTTCTTGTGATCTGTCGCCACCTCATCCTATCAAGGGCGTCATCTGCCGTGGCGCCGACTTCGGCGAGATCTCTCTTGCTGAGGATGTGTCCATACCACCTCAGGCGCTGCTCCCTCATCTTCAGCTGGATTGGGGCTGTCGTCGTCACTGCCCTAACATCCTCGTTTCGCACCCTGTCCCGACGGGTCCATCCACATGCCCACCTCAGCATCCTCATCTCCGCCGCGTGCAGTTGCCGCTCCTGCGCCTTACCCAGGGCCCAGCGCTCACTGCCGTAGAGGAGGGCAGGTCTTACAACTGTTCTATAGAGCTTGCCTTTGGGCGTCCTGGAGCATCTACGGTCGCAGAGGATCCCTGTGGACTCCCTCCACTTGAGCCAGGCTGCGTTTATCCGTCCCCTGACCGCCTGGTCCACACTTCCTTCCTCGGATAGGTCACTTCCGAGGTAGCGGAATTCTTCCACCTTCTCCCCGTTTCCCCTTGGCAGTCTAGGATCGATCCAGCGCACTGCTCAGAGCTGATGAACTTCGTCTTCTTCACGTTCAGCCGTAGGCCGTTCTCTGCGAGGGCTCTCTGCCACAGCTGCACCTCCTCCTCCGGCTCCTCCTGGTTGTCGGCTACTAGGGCGATGTCGTCCGCGTAGAGGATCGTTCTGAGAGGGCCTTCCTCAAGGTATAGAGTCAAGCGTCAGCAGGAAGAGGAACGGGCTCAGAGCCGACCCTTGGTGTACCCCCACTGTGATGTCCACTTTCCTTGTCACCCCGTGTGGAGTTCGTATCGCCGCTTTCGAGCCCTCGTACATGTCCCTTATGACCGTGATCAGACGTTCCGGGACACCCCTCCCTCGAAGGGCATTCCAGATTACGGCCCGAGCTAGCCTGTCGTGGGCCTTCTCTAGGTCCAGGAATGCCAGGTAGCAGGGTTTTCGTTTCTCCCGATATTTCTCCATCACCTGACGAGCGATGAAGATGGCGTCTGTGGTGGACCTCTCAGGCATGAAGCCCCACTGCACCTGGGAGATGGGTACCATCTCCCTCAGCCTTGAGTCGACCAGTCGTTCGTAGATCTTCATCGTGTGTGAGATGAGTTTGATCCCTCGGTAGTTGGAGCATTCGGAAGCGTCTCCCTTCTGCTTGAAGATGGGGACTATGGTGCTGTTCCTCCAGTCATCCGGCATCTTACCTTCTTTCGTGACTCTGTTGAGGAACTGCGTCAGCCAGTTGATTCCGAGGTCCCCGAGCACCTTCCAAGCCTCTACTGGCACACCGTCAGACCCTGCTGCCTTTCCGAGTTTCATCTTCCCTATGGCCTTGCGAACCTCTTCTTGCGTCCTGGGTGGGATGGGTCCTTCCGTTGGTTGTTCTTCCTCGGCCTCCCGACGAGGGAACTGCTCGTTCAGGAGTTCCTTGAAGTACTACTCCCATCTCTCTCTGACCTCGACCGGCTTCCGTAACACCCTACCGTCAGCGCTCTTCACCGTCTTCACTACTCGAATGTCGAGGCTAGCTCTATGACGCGCCTTGGTCAGGCGGATGGCGAACTTCTCTCCCTCTGGCCCGTCTAGTTTCTCGTACAGGGCATCCATTTCCGCGTTCTTTGCCTTCGCTACAGCTGTTTTTTCCAGCCTCTTCAGCTTCCTGTAGGCTGTGAGATGCTCGGGTGCCCTCGTCTTCTGCCACAGCTTGTAGGCATCCTTCTTCCTCTTCACTGCAGCCTGCACCTCTTCGTTCCAGAACCATGCCGATTTGTCCCCTCTGGTTCCTCCCTTTGTTTCTCCCAGGGTTTCCTTGTCACATCTCAGGATTGTTTGGGCTACCCTCCTCCAGGTCTCATTCACGGGAGCAGCTGGATCTGGAAGGCCTGCTTCGAGCACTGCCCTTCGCAGCTCGTTCCGCTCTGAACCCCACAGTCTCCACCATCGGATCCTGGGTTCCGTCCACACTTTGGGCCTGGTGGGTAGAGGTATGCTAAGGTCGGCTACCAAGGGTCTATGCTGTGATGCCACGTCTTCTCCCGGAATGACCTTCACATCCCGGACTGTTTTCAGGGCAGCCCTTCGAACCAGGATGTGGTCGACTTCCGTCCTTCTTCCTCCGCTAGCATAGGTCACCTTCTGGCTCTCCCTCTTCGCGAAGAAGGTGCTACAGACAGCCAGGTCGTGGGCGATAGCCAGATCCTGAATTCGTTCTCCATCCGGGTTTATCAGGCCGATCCCTTTACCTCCATGAACCCTTTCCACTCCTCTTCTGCCACTACCCACATGCCCGTTCATGTCCCCTGCTATGGAGAGGTAGTCGCCTTCTGGTACGGACCTTATGGCTTCCTCGAGCGAGAGGTAGAAGTCATCCTTGTCGTGCTCGGAGCATCCGGTCTGCGGAGCGTAGACAGACATGATGGTCCAGTAACCCTCCTTCGTGTCCAGCCGCAGTGACATGATGCGGTCGTTTATTCTTTGGACAGCCGCTACTGAATCCTTGAGGGACTCCGCGACAGCTATCCCTACCCCGTTCCTCTTGGTGTCCTCTCCGTTAGAGTACAGCTTGACCCCTTCTCCGATCTCCCTGGCTTTCGCCCCTTTCCATCGCGTTTCCTGCAGACACAGGACTTGTATCCTTCTGCGCTTCATCAAGTCAGCCACTTCCCTAGATCTTCCGGTCAGCGTTCCCACATTCAGAGTCCCCAATCGAAATAGCTTCTTTAGCCGAGGTCGTTCGCCCTCGGTAGCCCTCGCATACTGACCACAGAACTCGGGCGGGGGTTCTGTGCGCCACTTCCGGGTGACGTCCTAGCCTTTACACTGATTCTATTGACTTGTGATCATGGTTTTGTGACGAGGTTTCTCCATCAGCCGGCCTGTCAACCTGGGCCTGACGCTGGAACCGTTGCCATTTTTGGAATTTTTGCAGGGCATGGCGTGCCGGAGCCGGGAGTCGAACCTGTGACCGTTTGTGCATGAAACTACACAACTAACCACTAGGCTAACTCGGCATTATGTTAATATGTATATTGATGTTTTATGTTACAAACCCGGACAAGAAAAAACAATTGAGTGAGGAAACACCTCGTCGTTAAACTGAGAATTAAGGTCTCCTACAAGTGAATCACAGAAAAGGAGTTTGAGAAGGATGAATGATGCTGTGGCAATTTGGGGTGAGATCGCAGCCAGTCTCTACCCTTCACCAATGGTAGACCAAACAAACCGACTACGAAGCACTTTCGACAGAGGTCGACCTTGGCCGCATCATTCATGTTTCTCAAGTCCATCGGTCGGCCTTCAAGCTTAGGTAATTAAACATGTTTCCAATTTCGAATAATTGCATGGCTACATATGAAATATGTATACCAAACGATAGAGCTCGAGCTGCTGAGCTCAAATATATCCTTGGTTTTTCATATACTTGACTTTAGGCGAGTTATATCCAGAAGGCACAAAAATTGTTTCCCAGTAGTCTATCTAAGTAGCGTCGAATATATTCGAATTTTGGGGCACGTCGAATAGTCGAATAATGAATATATTCGAATTTTGGACCTTGTCGAATATTCGAATAACGAATATATTCGAATTTCGGGTCTCAGCGAATATTCGAATAATGAATATTTTCGAATTTTTGGCCTCATCGAATATTCGAATAATGAATATATTCGAATTTTGGACCTCACCGAATATTCGAATAATGAATATTCGAATATTCGAATTTATTCGAATATTCATTTGAAATTATTCGATTCGGTCCGAAGTATAATGTGAATACCTTCCCGTTGTGGTTAAAAGCCGGTCAGTAATAACCAAGTCGCAAGAATGTCACTCTGCACAGCACACAGCTGGAAAATGCCCAGAAACGCTTGAGAACTGCGTAGACATCAGAGCCCCACAAATCTCAATTGGTCAGCTGAAATGCAAAAAGGCTGCAACGCAGAAGAATCGAACCCCGGCCTCCCTTGCATGAGGTAACGCCATTTCCACTGTGTCCAGTGCCGCTTGTAGGCAGTGGCATCGCGGGTATAAAAGTAACCCCTCCCTCGCGCACATGAGACGCCGATTCCATAGCAACTCCGAAAACCCAGTACTCTTTAGATGTAACGAATTGGCAAAAACGAAACGCATTGTTATACTAACTGAGGGGTGGAGATTCTTCCTATGTGACTCGCTCTCCCCGTTTAGACATGCGCTTCAGATCCTTCCTTTTGAGATCAGACCAACTGCACTTTCTACCTCACAACCAGTACCGCGTCTGCTTAGAAGAGGCATGATAGTGGAACCCACTGCCCAATGTACCTCCACAACACCACAATGAAAATAAAAAAGCACATTTCCATGAAGAAGCAAGGCTATCTATTCTCAAGATGGAATGAAGCGACGACTATACCATACAGCGAACAAGCCACCTTACTGTAGAGCTTCACTTCAGTAAAACACAACTGCAAATTACCCAAAAGCACAACTTACCCCGCTACATACAGCAATCTGCATGTGGCCATTGCATTGCAGAGGTCTCTTTTGTTCAAATACGACAAGACCTCTATGAGAACATTCTCGGGAAGAGGTGATCCACGATTACTCTGATGAAAGTGATCTGTAAGAAACGCTTTTTAGAGAGGAAAATTATAAATCGCCGACTGCAAGTCATACCGACAAGGGGTCCGCTGCTGATTCGACGACAAAATTTGAAAGCACCCGGTGTTCGATAGTACGACAGAATATCAGGTTTCATGCGAATTCTGAACAATCACTGTTATACCCCGAAAACCACATGAATGAAGAAAATCACCCACCTACTCATTCCCGTTTCATCTGTGTCCATATCATCGTCGTCTTTTTCCTCTCGAAAACGTTTTCGCTCATTCAGTGTGGTCAACGCATTATCGCAAATGCCCATCTCATCTGAAACAAATTCCAGCAACTTTCGAAGGTTCCCGATGCATACAGTACATGTAGCGTCCGGAAAAGAGCTACCCTTCCAGCACACAACAACGCAATAGGCCTGCGCTGAAGAGTTAGTCTAATCTGAGGATATCTGCAGCTAAGGGAATGCGGGAAAAAAAAGAAATATGGCGTTCCGAATTCAAAGTAAGGGAAACTAGCGCGTAATTTCGGAAGCTGCCTTTTTGCACTCTATACTTCTGCTTGTGGTATGACAAGGCCAACAAATGAGGCATTCTTCCAAGGTAGGAGGCAATAAATCCGTCTTGTCATTCTTAACATCAGTGGTGAAGATTTATCAGGCACTGCTTAAATTCTGAAGGTATCATCTAGACGAGGTGGCAGAATTATGGATGCAGTTTCTATGGAGGCAGCTCTTTAGTGTTCAACAAATTTGTACATTATTTATGACAGCAAAAAATATTTGCGTGGTCAGACAGCCTCACTGTTACCACCTGTCGTGTGTAACATTCCTGCTTTCTTAGTAGAATTGCCTAACACAAATAATTTGACCACCTCCGTGTTGGCTTGTGTTAATTAGATATTCCAGGATATTCAGTGACGACAATGGGAAAGGGATGACCATGTAAAATATAAAAAATATTACAACCATTATTATCATTACCAAGACCCAAGGGCGCATACATAAAATGATGGAAAACTGAAGAAGACGGATTCAGCTCTCAATCTACCTCATCTTCTTCAATGCTGCTTTACATAGCGGACGTCCACCCTTGTCAGAAGCGAAGTGGATATCGCTCTAGGTAGGGACTAATAAGAAAGGTCCCAAATCTAATGGGAAAGAAAAGGGAAGGAAGCGTGATCTGATTGGTGGCTCCAACACAACACTTATATGCTAAGTGAGCACGAGTATAACAGCAGCTAATCTACTATGCGGTTACCCTTGCTTAACTGAAAACGTTGTGGGCGGAAGGCGCTCGATATGTTCGCAACCGGCTCAGGGTCCAGGTGGTCCTCATTGTGTATACATATTAGAGTTGATTGTTTCAAATTACCTCGTGAAAATAAAGGTCAATTTATATTCGAGCTGTTTTGTGCATTATCGACGTTTTAAAACGACTGATTTGAAGATTGCACTGTATTGTATTGTTCAAGAACCGCCAGCACGTTTGATGGTTGTTGAAATGAATCTCACCAGGATACTATCTCAACGGTAGGTCGGAACGGCGCAAGTGTTGTATATGGGCAGAACCGCCTCTCCCTGGGAAGTAACAAACTGCAGGTATCTCGACCCCAATATAACTCTGCGCAAAGTTAGGGGCGACAGAAGTCGCCTGTTGGCGTCCTGTTGATTTCGCCTGTTGGCGCCCTCATCCCGCGCGGTCCACAGCTGACGGGCGCGCGCGGGATGAGGGCTGGTATCGGCGCGGTGCACAGATGGCGTAGTAGAGAAGAGCTAGGGCTCGTGAGCGAAGGGTTGGGGGTTTGGATCCCGCGGGCAGTGTTTCTTTTGCACTTTTGCAAAATCCATGTTTGTCATATAGGTAATCCATCTAGGTGTATTATAGTGTGTTATAGAGCATGTTCACATATAACATGTGCTTCAAAACACAGATTAGCTAAAATGTTCACTTCTGTGTGTTACTTATTTTAAGCCTATTTTGTGTGAAGCTGCAGTTATGTAACGATAGATATTTTGTGGAACTAGTTAAAAGTTCCGACTCCACCAACAAGACTTCGGTCAAAAATTTTTTTTGCTGAAACTTCGTCTAGGGGGGTTATTTGGGGTGCTGATCACGAATCTGACATCCGTTTTTCACGATTCGGTCAGAGGCCACCCATACCGTTAACAAGGGTGGTCCAGGCAGGGTCACCGATTTCGCTGAAACTTCGTCTAGGGGTGGATATTTGGGGGGCTGATCACGAATCTGACATCCGTTTTTCACGATTCGGTCGGAGGCCACCCATATCGTTAACAAAGGTTGTCCAGGCAGGGTCACCGATTTCGCTGAAACTTCGCCTAGGGGTGGATATTTGGGGTGCTGATCACGAATCTGACGTCCGTTTTTTACGATTCTGTCTCTACCTGCCGTCACCGGCAGAAACTTTAGGAATGTAATCCTGTGCCTTCCTTTATTTATATTATCCAGCCGAATCGTGAAGAACGGATATCAGGTTCGTGATCAGTACCCCAAATAACCTCCCCCCCTAAACGAAGTTTCAGCGAAATCGGTGACCCTGCCTGGACCACCATTGTTAACGGTGTGGGTGGTATGCTATATGTAAACATGCTCTATAACACACTATAATAGCTCTAGGTGGATTACCTATATGATAAACATGGATTTTGCAAAAGTGCAAAAGAAACCCAGCCTGCGGGATCCAAACCCCCAACCCTTCGCTCGCGAGCCCGAGCTCTTCCCTACTACGCCACTTGTGCACCGCCCCGGTCCTCGATACCAGCCCTCATCCCGCGCGCGCCCGTCAGCTGTGGAGCACGTGAATCAACAGGGCGCCAACAGGCGACTTCTGTCGCCCCTAACTTTGCGCAGAGTTGTATTGGGGTCGAGATGCCTGCAGTTTGTTACTTCCCAGGGAGAGGCGGTTCTGCCCATATACAACACTTGCGCCGTTCCGACCTACCGTTGAGATAGTATCCTGGTCAGATCAAAACGTTTAGTCCCTCACAGATTCCAAAAGTGTAAGTGTAGAGTGCCCAAAGGCAGTCAGAATGCCGTATTTCATTTATTTCACTCACTCCCTTGGCAGCAAATGCGCCGTCATATTCGAATAGCTATTCAAAGCAGTCTATTTGGATTGCATATAGACCTCGGATAAGGCATGTGCCTACGATTGCACGCACACCCTCGTTCCAACGCCAACGGACACTGTATGCGTCGGGAGCGTTCGAAAGGGGTACTGCCAAAGACCATGTACTATGAACTCCTTATCGGACTGAGATGAATTCCTTCTGTTTTTAAAGCAAGACACAACCTAAGGCGTTAAATCTGCTAATGACCGGAAAAATTCTCCGCTAGAGAGAACCGTTTTGCTTTTGCTGCCGCTTTTAAAACGAGCATTTTCAGCATTACGTTGTTCTACAATGCGATGTAAATATTGCAGTGCAGACATTGATTAGCTAGCTCGCGAAAACAAATCCTGTACAAGGTTTATCATTACTCAGTCGTCGATGCCGAGGTAGCCCACAGCAGGGGTTAGGTGAGTTTATAATGTTGCTGGATGTTAGTGGAGAGGAAAGATCCTCTCAATGACCAGAATTTTAAAGAAGTCAGTGTTCTGTACGTCGTTGCCTTGTTTTATTTGCCTATTGTTGCAGGGGATTCGCCTTGGCTCAGAGGGCGGCAACTTGTATTCAACGGCTGTTCGCCTTCGCAGAAGTACATAAATGTCCAACTACATCAGAAATGGCCTAATTCAGATAACCACAGGGGTAGAATACGCCACTTTGCATAAAAATTTTAATTTCCCGCAACACAAAATGCCGTATAGGGTTGCCCTACAAGGTGACTTCCTGAGCCACCTAGCGCGTTCACCTTCGTTTTTATCATAAAATTTGGAAAATTTTCCAAAAGATTTTAAGGTTATTCTACCATGCAAGAACGCATAAACATAAGAACTGAAATAAAACATCCAAGCCCACTTTCGCATGGGTTTAGCTTCCAAATATGGAAAATGTACGAAATGGTCCTCTCTCTCAACACTTACTAATGTACTATATAAACACACTCAAGCGGCATATGATAACTCAGCCTACAAAGGAAGAGCAAGCAACTGAAACGCAGCAACTAGCACATCGAATCAGCGTATCTCCCATCAAAGCATGACAGCGAACAATAAGTTTGGAAACTGCACCATTATTTGGCAATTTGTCATGTCAGGTCATACAAACTCCTCCCACCCGTTGGGCTGCATCCATTTAGAAACGTCAAACGCCCCTTTCTGTTCCCTCAAAGTATCTATTCATAACAACTGGTTCTATTTTTCTCCTGCCATACTAGACTCTCCTTAGCCTAGCCAAACTCCTATTCTAAAAGAAATTTAGCTCTACATAAGAATCCACCCTTGTCCATTCAGGAAAGCTGACTTTGGTGAAAGGCAACTTGGGGAAAATACTAGTCCCATTGTAAGACGAACCTCTGGAATGGGCTGAGGACGACATGGCTGGTTCGTCGCCGCTACAAGTCATACAGACAACTGCGCCGCATCCACCGCAACCCAACCCTGCAAAGAAAACCGTCAATCCCTCCTTCAAACAGTAAGGGACCACCAAGCGAGAAAAGTACCCGCGACCGATGCACAGGGAGGCTTCGAAATGTTCCATTTCGCGCGCCCGCAACGGACCCGCATCGGAGCACGTCATCGTTTGAGGTCGTCGAGGCTGGTCGCTTTCCCCTGCCATGCACACGCCCTAGAATGTTAAAGCAATGGTGAACTATGAGAGTGAAGCCATACAAGTGCAAAACCCCTGATGCCGATTCATCAGCATCAGGTTTGGCGATACTTTTCACCGTTGCCGGCCCGTAAGCGGTTGATGAATCTGGCCCAGGGATGCTTATTTGCCACACAATACGTTTTTACTAGGGTACCACATATTCAAACCGTTACCGTGACAGCAGTCGTTGCGAGACCGCTACGCCTCTGGTTCAGCGCTGCCATCATGCCAACTCCACGGTAATCAATAATGGAAAAACGGGAAAGAGGGATCTGATACTGCTTGAGGCAGTTCTGGATGGGCTATTTGGGAGGAAATGCGGTACTAAGAGGGTTGGAGCCGGATTCACTCTTACCCTCTGACTCTTACCTTATCTCTACCTGACTCATATCTTATCTCTACCACGTATACCCCGCACACCTACTGGTTTAATTGTTGATGAATCCGGCCCCCGGAGTTCCTTCCCTTGCCTCGAGAGGAGAGCACAGAAACTGTGTTTATTTGAGTGTTCCACGACTATGGCCTCATAATGGAGCGGGCACCAGCTCGCTTAGTACCGTAAATGCTAGTGGACAGTTCTACCGAGCTAACTTGTAAGACTGCTCGAGTAGTGTCACCTTAGAACAGTCGACTCAGCTCAAAGATCCTAATCCTTTGCAACGAAACGAACAGAAAGTGATACAGAACCTGGTGGTTGTTTTTGCAAAACATTCCCTTCGGCCAATCACCCTTACTCCCGCTGTTTACTTAGAGAGAGTTCTCAAATCAGTGCAGCAACAGTTTCCTCAGTAGACGCTAAAACAAGCATTGAAGCAGCTCCTTTATCTTTAGTTATTTTTATTATTTGTATTCATGTTTTAGCTTATTTTGTACCGAAAACAAATACGTTATTTCACTTCCGAAGAGTTGCCGTAATGTAAATGAGCTTGTGTTGCGCTGCTGCAATCACTAGTACTCTAAAGAACATAACAGTACGGAAACCACAAAGGACCAGATTCATCAACCGCTTACCGGCGAGTAATGGAAAAGTACAGCCAAACCTGATGCTGATGAATGTCATATCAGGGGGTTTGGTGGTACTTTTCACGGCACAAGTTAAAAGTTCCGACTCCACCGACACGACTTTGGTCGAAAAATATTTTTCGCCGAAGCTTTGTTTCGCCGCCGATAGCTCTACGACAAAACCTATGTTTTGAATTTCTGTACATGACGAATATTTGTTTAGGGGGGGGGGGGGGTTATTTGGGGTGCTGATCACGAATCTAACATCCGTTTTTCACGATTCCGTTGGATAATATAGATACAGGAAGGCACAGCATTACATTCTTGAGGTTTCTGCCGGTGATGGCAGATAGAGGTTGGTATGGGTAAGTGGTTGGTTCATCAAGTCTCGAAATCCGCGATATTGGCGGGAAAAAGAAAAAGGAGTGACTGCTGCCTCGAGTCGTTCGTTGAATACGCTACAACCATGGCACTTCAAGCTCTCCAAAGGAATCAACTTATGAAACGGATGCCAGATTCGTGATCAGCACCCCAAATAACACCCCTAGACGATGTTTCAGCGCAATCGGTGACCCTGCCTGGACCACCGTCTGGTATGGATGGTCTCCGACCAAATCGTGAAAGGCGGATGTGAGATTCGTGATCGGCACCCCAAATAACTCCCTAGATGAAGTTTCAGCAAACATTTTTTCGGCCGGAATCGGTCAGTGGAGTCGGAACTTTTAACTAGTGCCCTTTTCGCCGCTAGCGACCGGTACCGGTAATTTTATACCATCAAGTAATCAAAAGCTGCTAATGAGGTATTTTTATGCTGCATGCACACTCGGAAGCGGCGGCAACGGCAGCTGTGATTAAGCATAGGGCATCGATTCCCGCTAGATCGATGCTCCTATGCTTAATCACGGCTGCCGCTGCCGAGTGTGCATGAGGCTTACAGCTACTTGTGGCAGTGGCACGGTGGCTAGACGGGAAGATCCACTAATCCTGAACTGGGCGTGTGGAGTTCCTCACAGAGTGCTCGCGATTTTCATGCGTTCGAAGGTGAACCCGCATGCCCTCCCGAATCAAGGACTGATGACGAGTATAGACGCTCACGTCCATTCATTCTTCGTGACACCGCCCAGAGGAACCACTGCTGCGCACCAGTCTGGACCTGCTGTGAAGCTGGCAGGGCCGCTCAGCCGCAGTGAAGGGGCAGCCACGCGCTGCCCTCAGATCGGGGCGGAACCGAATTTTCGAAATTCCCGAGCGCCGCCCGCCGCCATACGCCGCTCGTCGTTGGTTCCCCCAGCAGCTCCCCGGGGCTCTCCATCCGACCGTCCCAGAGCTGCCTGGGCCCGCCCAGCTCCACGTTGTTCTGTCATGCTTAGCGGGCTCGACAGGGCCAGACGTGTCTAGACCGTCTGGTCGTGTTAGACAAGTTCAGGGGCGAGGCGTACGTCTGCCCGAGGCAGCGCGGGGGAGCGCTCGAAGCTCATCGCCCACGAGCTCCGGTGCTGGCCGTGCCCTCGTCTGTCCTGTTACGAAACCCTGCCGATATTCAGCCTCGCTCAATTCGGTCTGTCGCCAAGTGTTGGCAGCCTTATGGAACGCGCTCCGAAGACCACTCCACGGCTGTCTCGCCGTCCGCGCTTCCCTGCTTAGGGCCTGTTCATAATCCACGGCAAGAGCAACTGGTCATCCGTACCAAACATGCAAATCGACTGAAACCGTGTGATAGACGCGAAAACCGCTCGTAGTCCGTCGTGTATCAGGTGCTCGGAATTTGCAACTGCGCACAGTACCGCTTTAGAAATGGTGCAAATGGGGTCAGGGGAGGGGGTCACGATGCCCTTCACAACCTTTTGTGCTGCACAAAGCTAGACATTTCATGCAGCACTGCACCGGTGTGTTCTGCATCTATCGGGAACTGAGCTAGGCCATTTCTGGAGCCGTATGCTCGTCTAACCGAGTCTCCCCCGATGGGATTGGGGCGTGATAAGTTATGTTGATAGTGTTTGGATTTCGCCCAACAGGGGAACACGAGCCCCAGATGTAATTAAACACGCACGTGCCTTCCTACCAAAGCGAATATCCAACCCCTCCCCCCTCCCCGAGCCAAAAATTTGCGCCTTCGCCTTAAATACTTTGAAGATAGCATAGATAGCATTCCTTTGGGCATGTACGTAATTCGAGACGTGAGCTACTCATCGCCCACGTAAAACATTCAAATCGATTAAAACCAAGCGACCACAGCGCAATCTGTTCATTCTCGAGCGGTGTCGTTGTCGCCCCCGTCGCCGGGTGCGGGCACGCTTAGGCCTTTAGCATCTAGCATACCTCCGAGTCGCTCCAGCGACTGGTCGCGGCGATACTGTTGCGGGGGTAGCTTCGAACTGCGTAGCTAGCCTCGCAACACTACCGCCGCGACCAGTCGCAGGAGCGACTCGGAGATATGCCAGCCTACTCAGTTTGGACGCGTACGACGTAGTGGCACCGCAGTCATCGGTGCCGGATAATGGCGACGCGAAAAGGCTCGAGATTTTGGTACCGTACACAGGCGGTAGTTACGGGGTCATCCGACCCTTAGGGACGCACAGATACATCCAGGGATCTTCAACAGGGCGATGTCAGTCCACTAGACATTGGATCTTACGCCGATTGAGGTAATTCGGATCCGTCATTTTTCAGATCCTGGTTGAAAAGATTGTGCAAACAATGGAATTTTTGAAAAGCCTGGGTCTTAGAGGGATTTAGATGGCGGCGATCTTCAACAGGGCCCGGATTCATTATCGACTTACAGTAGTTTAACAGAGAAAATACAGTCGAATATCCCTGATAGCGTGGCTTACCAAGCGATATGGTAAAACATTTCGCCGCGCTATCAGGGATTTCGGCTGTATTTTCTCTGTTAATTTGCTGTAAGTCTTTGATGAATCCGGCCTGAAATCAAATTTTCGGATAATTCAGATAGTCAATTTTGATCTGAAATCTGCAGTCGTATCCGATTCGGATATCCTATGCGAGATCCAAGGATAAGTCAGTTATTTGGATCGTCCCCAAGTCCGTTTTTGTTAAAGCTACTCATGTCTGAATCATCCCAAGGTTCAGGGCTTTTCAGAGTGCCGTTATTCGCACAATCCTTTTAACCGGATTGGAAGAAAATGACGGAATCGAATTGCCCGAATCGGTGTCGGATTCAATGTCTACAGTCCACGATGTTAATGTTGCTGCCACTTGTGAGCCGAATAGGGATAATCCCGTAGTGGTGGTTATAATAAGTGAAACGACGAATTTTGCGCGATGTAACTGCTGGGGAAGCGGCTCATAAAATGCCCGTCTACGTTCTGCCTCATAAAGATAATATTATGCCTCAGAAAAGATCATAGTAAACCTAGCCAATGTTGTAGTAACCGTGGATTCCCTTAGGGTCGGGGTAGGGGATCACCATGTATTCAGTGGATTTTCGCCTTGGTAGGAGGCACGTGGATGTCCGATTATATCAGAAATGGCCTAGCTCAGTTCACTGTAGGGGTAGAACAAACCAGTGCTCCATAAATTTTTGGTTTCGTGCAACACAAAACGTTGTGTAGGGCGGTTCTACACGGTGATCCTCCTCCCCGAGTCTATTTGCCCCCATGGGGCTATATGCCAAAAGAGGAACTTGAGAAGATCAGAGTAAAAATATGGCTTTCGGCAAGGTACAAGCTGCTGTTGGTTTCACTGAAGAGGATTCAAGAACAGGCAGCTTTCATGCTGTTCAATAGAATGAAACCGTACTGTAACAATCTCGACGTGCCAGATATCGAAGACATATGTAAATTTGAAAGCACTGCGTTTAAGCAAGAGATACTAGCTGGAGCCTATGGAGGTAGAGATACTAGCACAGTAACGAGCTTCACAAGGTGTAGTTCCCATGGTAGAGCATGCAGAGAACACCAAACTGCTGAAATAAGTAGACACAATATACGTGACGTCCCATCTCCTTAGGGCGCCGAACGTGATCTTTAGGCCCATAATAGAATCTGGAAATGCATTGGAAGCTGTCCGCTTAAAATCTGCCTAAAAGGGTCGACCTCCTCAGCTGCTCAGCTCCTCATCGCTTTTTATTTGTCGCTCGATCATTGATTGGGCGTGGAGCAAGGGCAGCGCAACAGGAGGTACACCCGCCCTGCTGAGGGGCGTGGCGTCAGGAGGTACAGCCGCTATTTGAGGACCGGAAACTTTTGTTTTGCGTGCCAGGCTTCATGAGGGAGCCGTTAGACTCTCGGTGAAGCCTAGGGGGTTGGAGATGGGTGAACAAGGGGGATGAAAGGAAGATCCCACGCCCCCAGCAGGGGTGGGTGTAGCTCCTGAGCGTCCCTGGGGCCGTATGCTGATGCTCCCCCATTGGGGGAAAATCAATCAATATCAGCATATTCTATCACACCCCGATCCTCATCGGGGAGACTCGGGGCAGAAGAGCATACGGCCCTGGGGCCGTATGCCCGTGCTCCCCCGTTGGGGGAGAATCAATCAATATCAGCATATCTTATCACACCCCGATCCCCCATCGGGGCAGACTCGGGGCCGACGAGCATACGGCCCCGGAGTAAGCGGTGGAAGCTTGACGCTCGTGCGGTCCCGCAACGATCGCTTGTATGCGATGTGAAAATTTCATCCATTTCTGCGGAAGCTCGTTGCCACTTCGGTAGATTTAGTCGCGAGTGTGGGAGGGGTGCTGGGCGGACTTCTCTCTTGCGGCTCGCACCAAATACTTTGGAGCGCCGACTTTTAGCGTCATAACACTTTCGTTCTCGTCGGAGCTCTCGCCTCGATGCTATTTCGGAGAGGTGCTGCATCTCTAGCTGTTTGTGGATCGCGGCTGTTACGTCTTTCAGGTGGAGGATGACGAAGCTTAAGATTCAGGAGCTTCGTGGCAAAAAGAAGGAGGAGCTCGTCAAGCTGCTGTCCGAGCAAAGCTCAGAATTGGCCTCACTGAGGGTGGGTATTTATCGATGAGGCCCGTATTTCATAGTCCAATAGTAGTAGTAGTATATTTCATAGTCCAATATAGTCCAGACGCTTGTAGGTGGCTAAGGTTACTGGAGGAGCGCCTGCAAAGCTGTGCAAAATCCGGGTTATCAGGAAGAACATCGCCCGCATTCAGACGGTTGTCCACCAGACCCAGAAGCAGGAGCTGCGCAAGCTCTACGCGGTACGTTTACCGAGTGCTTGACTGTTCCCCTTGTTTTTAGTCTAGCATCGAGAGACAACTATAAACGTGAAGTTACAGAAGTCGAAATACAAGCCGCTGGACATTCGCAAGAAGAAGACTCGAGCTATTCGACGTCAGCTTACAGCCCACGAGCAACGCCTCCGTACCGCTAAGCAGAAGAAGAAGCAGAGGGACTTCCCCATGCGCAGATACGCGGTTAAGGCGTGATTCTCTGTCGCTTGTTTTTGTTGGAGTAAACTGTTTCGGCGTCGGTTCCTGTCTTGATGCAACAGAAGCTGCGGGCTGACGTGTTCCGTCACCGCAGACAGCGAGACTGCAGCCGAACTGACGCGGGAGCATTAAAGAGCTTCGAATCCTAATGGTCCCAGAGATCACGCCCTATCCATTGGATGCACACGTGTGTCAGAAGACGAACGAGCAAGGCAAAAGACGGGTGGCGACATGAGATGCCGTGGTCACTCCGGCACTGGCACAGAACTCATTCTGCGTGAAGCATGCGCGACAGTCCCATTTGTGACAGCACTGCAAGGAGTTCTACCTCGCGTCTGGGCACCGTCCACATTTAGGTGCAGCTGAGACGGAGTGTCCGTGCGTCCGTGTGTGTGTGTGTGGATTTTGCGTCTGACCAGGGAAGACTCTTAGGTAGGTCTGAAAGGGGAAATGGATAGTAGTGCGAGAATCTCCACTCTTCACATAGTAGAAAACCCTCCTTCGTTTTTGCTGAGTCCTTGAACCAAAAGAGCCACGGGCCCTCGAAGGGGGGGGGGGGGTGGGGGGAGGGGGAGAATACAGTAGCGCACCGTCAGCACGTGCCCACGTGAATGCGTGCGCGCGCTATTGCATGGGACGTGGCGAAAGGCTCTCACTCAAGCGAGTCGGTGGCTCAGCAGGGTGCGGGGCCACTTCGCAGGTGCCAGATGTTCGACTCCCGTGCTACGCAAGATTTTTGACTTTTTATGACTGCCGCCTTCTTTACCAGTTTGCTTCCCACACATCTCCTACATATTTATTTCACTCTAAATTGTCAAATAAGGATCAGATTCGTGCTCAACGCGAAGTTTGGCAAGAACAGTGACCATGACCTTACCATTAATCACCTTTGCATACTGTAATTTAACATACTCCAAGGTAATACGCACAACCGATATCAGGTTCGTGATCATCATCCCAAATAACCCCCCCCCCCCCCCCGGGAGAAGTGTGGGCGAAATTGGTGATAATGACTTCGACGGTCCTAGTCACCCGTACCTACCGTAACCTACTGTAATCGGCCGAAAATTGAAAAACGGATCTCAGATTCGTAATCAGCGCCCCAAATAACCTTCCTGGCGAGGTTTGGGCGATGTCGGTAATTGTGACCTTGACATCTCTAGTCACCCGTACCTGCTGTAACCCGTACCTGTTGTAAGGTTACTGTTTAACACTCGCTGAAAAACACGAAACATTCCCGGATACGGGTGGGTGCTGATCGGTCCCACGAGGTGTGGATGTTGCGTTCGATCAAACGGCACCGGTGGTGTAATGGCGTAGAGCATTCCCGCCCGGTCAGAGGGAGGTGCGGGTTCGAGTCCCGCCTGGCGCTAGAAGTTTTGATCGCAACAAAACATCGTTGTGACAGCTTACAACGAAACATTGTATAATTCAGAAACTGAGAAAGTGAGTGAAGCACAACTCACAGTCAATCCTTATGTGACAACTTGGAGTGAAATAAATGTGTAGGAGAGGTGTAGGAGGTAAGCTGATTTAGACTGCCATAAGGCACGACTTTCACGACACTACTTTCACGACTCCAGAGGTCGAGGAGAGGTCGAAATTTTTTTCGCCCTAACCTCGCCCAAGGGGTTATTTGGGGTGCTGATCACGAATCTCACATCCGCTTTTCAAATTTCGGCCGAATACGGTAGTTTATGGTGGGTACGGGTGACGATGCAATACTCTACCCCCAATTTCGAGGGCCCGTAGCTCTTTGGGTTCAAGGACTCAGCAGAAACGAAACAAGTTTTTCTACTATACGAAGGGTGCAGATTCTCGCAGTACCATCCATTCCTCCATTCAGACCTACGCCTGAGACCCTTCCCTGGTGAGTATGGACCCGTCGCATAACCAGCGTTGGTGCAGCGCGCAAGTCCATGTGCCGACCACGAGTTGGTCAACACCGGTGGATATGCATTCCTGCTTGCTCCCACGTTTTTTAGACGAGAATGTTTTTAGTCTGATAGGGCTTTACAATGATGGTAAGCAGCGGTGGCCAATCAATTGATGTCGGCCAGTAATCATATGCTTCTGACCGATCGTTCGGAGCAGGAATTGCGGAATTTCCGTGTCTTTGTTAGGAATTCCGGTTTCCGACCACTTTGACGTCTTCCGTTCAGTAGAAATGGTTACTGTTACTGTTGAATACCCACTTCTTGAACTTTTACAGATGTCAGAAGAAGGGCAACAGCTTTGCATCCCCTTCTTTACGGTTGTCTGTTTCGAGAGGGTAGTGCATCACCTTCCTGATGTGGGAGTAATGCAACAGCCGACATGATTTCATGTTGGCTGAGAAACATGCCTGTGATTGTTCCCGGAGAAATGCTGACCGCTAGCGCCAAGACCTACGCTAGCTTGGTAGGCGAGAGTGTTCATGCCCCAAACCTACAACGTGTTAGATTATCGCTCCCAGTGCATTGAAGTGCTCACCTGATCTGTGAAACATTCTTTCCGTGTTCCTAAAATTATTAATTGAACTTCAAAGCAAATCCGTTGCATCAAGAAGCGCCTAGGAATTGCACATCCCTGTGAAGGAATATGTTTCGGCGAAGTGGCGTTCTACCCCCGCCCTTAAAACAAAGGCGTGGCAAGCGTATGCGTCTCCACTATCTCGTAAGGCAGCCACTGGACTCTCAAGCAAGCCCAGGGGTTGGGGTGGGCGGGCCAGGGGAACGAGGGGGGAGGGGGTAGAACGCTCGTCCCCCATATGTTTCTCGGATCAGACGGGCGAGGAAGTCATTTAGGAAGCGTGGGATCATGGATCAAACTACAAGTTACGAGTCATCCGCTGTCGGCCTTCGATCTCAGAACAGAATCGTGGGAATAGTCTCAGAATGGGAGCCAAGTGATGCTCGTCATCCGGGGTCCCGATTGTTTAGAAATAACGTGCTCCATACCCTAAGGCCGCAAAAAGTTTTACGGGTCATTGAATCGAGAAACTGTTTCTTTAACGAGACGCTGATGCGTCTCCTTATTGTTAGGTCCAGCTTGCAGCACCAATTTGGCTCGCAGTTCTGTGATATTCTTAGGCTACTATCATGTTTTCCAGTTAAACCCCTGAAGTACGCCGGATGGAAGGGGGAAATAGCTTCGTTGTGGCACTCATCATATGCCTTATCCACACGATCGTAGGTGTACTGCGGGGCGGAGGATGCTTCTAAGCTTCTCCGCACTTGGTTCTTTTGAATAACTTTATGATAAATTAAACGAAGTTATAGATTTTGTGTTATTTCCGTTTTTCTGTTTCGTATTCCGGTTTTCGGCCATTTTGACCTCTTCCATCCCGCATTCCGTGACCCGCTTTTTCAAAAAGGTGTGTCCTTCCAAAATTTTTTCGAATAAGCGAATAATCGAATACATTTGGTTTCATGAAAAACGGAATATTCGAGTAATGAAGATATTCGAATTTTGGACCTCGTCGAATAGTCGAATAATGAATATTCGAATATTCGCTCGAAATTATTCGATTCGGTAATATGTTCACCAAACGATAGAGCTCGAGCTCCTGGGCTCAAATATGTCCTTGATTTTCTCCATGCTTGGCATTTCGGCGAGTTATATCCAAAAGACGCAAGAACTGACTCCCCATAATCTAACCTGGTAGCGTCGAAAACACTCGAATTTTCTGACACGTCGAATATTCGAATAACGAACATATTCCAATTTTGGACCTCCCAACGAACATATTCCAATTTTGGACCTCGCCGATTAGTCGAATAATGAATATATTCGAATTTCGGCCCTCATCGAATATTCGAATTTATTCGACAGACGTATTTGAATTGAAGAATTGAGCCCTAGGGTGTACGCCTTTTCTAATTTCTTCTGTAAGACCTATATTCAATTTTCAAATCCAAACTCTGCTAATCTTAATGAATTCCGGCCGTAACGCGTTTCTGACATTATGCCCCAAAATTTATCAATAAGGAATACCTTGGCAGAAATGGTCAACATTCTGGGGCTTCTCATAGCCGTCGTCAAGCACACAGAAGTAAACGTAATCTCAATCACGGCATGCTATTTAAAAGCATTCGCACGACAACAGAATAATGGAAAAGCAGATGTTGGCCTGCAAAAACACAATTTCCAAAAATGGTAGACACACTGAAAAGCTGTCAATCTTACAGTGCAACAAAACTGCACCACTTTCATCATGATTTCACCAGCCGTGAGAGCGGCCTCTCGGCCACACTGACGGCTTCTCAATGGCTTCGCCGCAGAAAAACTTTTCATCATCAATCGTAGCTGCCATGTCATGGTTTTCTTTTTTTTACGAACATCTTAACTACGTCGAGGTTGCCAAGTAGGAAAGGGTCACGAAGAGGGGCTGATATTTTGGATATTGATTACTACTCGGAAAAATTGAGCGTACAACTAATCTACACCTAATTGTTCCTCTAATATATCGACGCCATGCTGAACAATATCCAACATTTTTGCATTATATGAAACCCTCAGAAAATCTTTATTCCGTTATAAGTGGGCGAGGACATTAAAGTGTTTGTAGAGACTATAAATACAAAACATTCATCCACTACCCTTCGACTTGGACTACCATCAGGCTCAAGTTTCGGGCCGCTTGAACGACATTCACAAAAACTTGATGATTTGATCGATATCGATTGATGGTGACCGAAGCTACAAAAACGAACTTCAGACTCGTGTTCAGCGACCTCAATTACCCGCTGGGCTGAAGCTTTGGGCCGCTTGAATGACATAAACATCGATAATTTGGTCAATATCGATTGACGGCAATCGATGCTTCAAAGTGAACTTCAGATTCGTATTCAGCGACCTCCCCAGGGCTGAAGTTTGGGGTCACTGTCGATCGCCATCAATAGCTGAGTATCGCCAATACAGCGTGCTTCCACTCCAGTTGTGACGGACGGACGGAAACACGCACGCACACACTACTCTATTGTATATAATAGGATTATGACGGTTCCTATGAAATGAGTGAGATGGAGATGAAAACTGACTACCGGTAATTTAGCTTGGTAGCGTCGAATATATTCGAATTGTGTACCCAATTGAATAGTGGAGTAATGAATATTTGAACATTCGAATTTATTCGAATATTCGTTCGAAATTACTCGATTCGGTCCGAAGTATAGTAGGGGGTTGTTGTATTAGGTTGGAAAAAAAGTCTCTTCACACTTCGAAATTTTTTTTACCCTTCCCCTTGTAAACGCACTAGCCAATGTTGATTGCTGATTTCGTAATCCTATCACACTTGTGTACCGTTCGCACGCAGACATAGGTTAAGACTCTTCTTGTAATTCGTTATCCATCCAATCTTCCGAACTCAATGCCAGATCTACCTCATGGCCGTTTTCAGCACGGCATTCTTCAAGAATTCATTAAAGAATCCACAGCACGTCAGGCAGCAGACCAAATTAACCACATATATGGCTTGGGATCTACTACTCATCGCGCCTGTTATGAGTGGTTCGGAAAGTCTTTGAAGGGAAATTATTCACTGAGGGCAAAGCATGGTCAGGAAGGCCAACTGGATTGGACGACAGTGAACTACACCATCTTCTTCGTACCGATAGTTGGCAGACGACACGTCAGCTGGCAGAGAAGCTCGAAGTGTCTCATAGGATAGTGGGAATCCAACTGAAGGGTCTTGGCTTTGCATGGAAATTTGGAGCTTGGATTTCACATGCCCTGTCAGACACTCAGAAAGGTCGACGGCTCTCCATCGCTGCTTCTCTTCTGTCCAGATAAGGAAGAAAATCGTTTCTTCCGCGGATTGTGACAGGCGAAGAGTCCTGGGTTCTGTGTGCCAACTTCCGAGGAAAAGGCAATGGGTACAAAAGGGAGAGAGCCCTAAGTCTGATCTCAAGCCCAATGTTCACGAACGGAAGATTCTCTTGAGTGTTTGGTGGATATCAGAGGAGTGATTTATCGGCAAACTCTCAGAAGTGGAGAGACACTTACTGCTGCCACATACAGTGGCCAACTCCACAAAGTCGCCGCAGCTTTCCAAGAAAAGAGGCCTGAGAAGTCGAAGGTGATGATCCTGCATGACAACGCAAAGCGACATGCTGCAAGACTCACAAGAGAAACAATAAAGAAGCTGGGCTGGGAGGTAATGCCACATCCACCGTATAGCGCTGACCTCGGCCCTCCCGAATGCTATTTCTTCCACGCTCTCAAGCAAGAAATTGGAGAGAAATATTTTGAAACGGACGAGGACCTCAAAAATTGGATTCAGCGGTGATTCGACTTCAGAACTGCAGTCTTTTACGCGAGAGGAATTAGAAAAATTACCACGTCTTTGGAGAAGTGTAGTAGAACAAAATAGAGTTTATCTCAATTGATTTGACTTTGTAGTTGTGAAGTAATAAATCTTTGAAAAAAATGAAAAGACTTTTTTTCCAACCTAATAGTTACAGTGGAGTCGGCGCTTCACGAGTTCGAGGGTCTTGTACGCCCGCGATGCCTCTGCCTCAAACGGATCGGAGCGCAGCGGATAGAGACGTGTCTTCATGCGAGGGAGGTCGAGGGCTCAATTCTTCTGCCCACTTCATTTGGTTGGTTGAGATTTAAAGGATTCTAACGTCTATCCATTTCAGAGGTTTTTGCCTAATTTTCCAGCTGCGTACTCTGGCATTCAACATGATTATGTATAAACGCTCAACACAAGTGGTACACAGGCACAAAGTGCATGAAGAAGCACTGATCACAATACGGGCAGTGTATAAAAGCTGCAGGTTCCCCACAGTTTGTTTCCCCACATGGGCGAATGACCACGGAAAAACCGTCCTGCTCGGATTTTCAAAAGAAACAAGGATGTGACATCAGAGGTGGTTCAAGTGAGGAACGCGGTCTGTGGACCCTGCAAATTAACCTAGGCGGCATCGATACACTCTTTCTCCCATCTTTGCCTGTCACCTGGAAATCAGAGGTCTGCTGAAGGTTTTCTAAAACCTAACACCAACATAGTCCGCCGATGCTCGAGTGGTAACCTACCTGCTCACGCTGAAGTGTGACCCATCTTTAGACAAGGAACCTTCGAGGGCAGAAAACAAGCTGGCCGAACGGATGGCCAGCATACTCAAGGACCTCGAAGCACGTCAACTTGAAGCTGACGAAGACGAGCAGCTGGAAGTGGTGAAGAAGAAGACTGGGGTCCGCAAAATGAACTGATGAACCTTTCAAACAGCGTATAGATTTCTTGAGACACCCTGTATATAGATGACAAGTGCTCTGACCCACCAATACGTGGGCTTCACACGTCCCCTCCTCGCTTGACTTCCGACGTTCGTTGCACTAATATATGGATAAGATCGCCTACACTGGGATGAATTGCAGCGTCCAATCCATGAAGTTCTTTTTGGTTTGGTTAAAGTTATGGCATTCCCCAATCAGTTGGTTCTAACCCGTTGTAAACGTTACAAAATTAAAATTTTAGGCAAATAGAATTCTAAATGCGATTCTAACTGATATTCCGCCCGTGTCTTCCAAACTCTCCACTGTCCCAGTAGCAGGCCCGGAAGCTTGCGCCACTGTTTTTAGCGCAGAGAATGAACGTCCTGCATTTCTAAGGATAGAGAGCAAAACGTGATGCTTCAACTGGGCCACATCATCAGATCCTTCCCATAAATGGCAGCTTCCTCATTTTCCCTCCTTTGCTTTTCCTCTCATTTATGCTGTATAGGGATAGGATTCACGCCCTGGTGAGCAACCTTGTACGCAAGCAACATTGAAGAAACAACACATCTCGCCTTCCGCCACCCCTCTAACCTCATTTAAAATTAACGGCCGTTAAGACCTGCCACCAATGCGCAACCGCTTACAATCCCAGATGTCTGTTATACGGTTGGTTTTCCCAAACTTCACAATAAAAGAAAATCACCCCTGGAAACGTGCCGCCGATATTGATAACGTACCTGGGGATTCAGATGACGTCTCGCAGACGTCGTCTAACCTACGTGTGAGTTCAGGAAATCCCTTCCATCTCTTCTCTGCATTCCATGGAGAACCCAGCAGCCGTTTCATAGTGTGACATACGTCTAATGTTTAGATAAACTTCGATAGTAGGAGGGAGGGGAGGAGCATAATGGATAGGAGCAAGACTTGGTTCCCCCAACTATATAGGTGTACCGCGAACTGTATTACAAGAAGTATGACTCGGATTAAATCGCTAATTATGAAAAAAGATAGTCAAAGGAGCAGTGTTAGAGAGAGTCACTCTGTTAGGAATGTTGCACTGTGCGTTAAATCCGCGTTTGGCAGTCTTTCTTTCACTGCCGGTCTCAAGTACGGGTAAAGGAGGAGGGTTGGCCCCTGCCGAGGGGCCGTATAAACTAGCCAAGAAACCATGGAGAATCGTGATACGGCTACAGCTCGAGCTACCACATCCCGGGCAGCCGCGCGCCGGCGTTGATGAACCGAAACCGTGGCGCCGGTGTGAAGCCCACTACTGGTTACACTCCAAAAATGTTCACTCCGCATAGAGAAATTACTGTTGCGTCGTGAAACGTCCAAACGGCCTATCAAGTAGGACACAAGGAGATTATCGCACGTGAGCTCGTCATATATAAGGTGAGCATTGCTGCGCTATCGGAGCTACGGTTCACTGGATCCTCGGTGCGTTTAACGATTAACGATTTACCGATTTACCGGGTTTACCTGCATTTTTCGTTAAAGGTGGCGATGTCCGTTCCTCCTCGTGGTGCCGTTGGAAACTGCCCGCTTTGTGAGCTAAGCTAAGCACGTACACTCGATTGCGGGCGACTGGCCCTTGTGACAGGTTGGCCTACGTAGACCCATGTCACATCACATGGTGTTTGGTGCTCATAGTTTTCGAGATTGTGCTACGGCGTCCGCGGGAGCCGACGCGCACTCGCAAAGCCCGGGAGTGCGAAAAGAATGCGAGGGTCCCTGATGTGAGGACGGCATCAGGTGGCAGCCGAGCTAGTCCGAAAGTCCCGCAACGTAAGCAGGACCCGCGTGGCAACGCTGAATGTGGATATGTTGACGGGCCGCTTGTGCGAGTGCAAGTTGGTTGAAGCACTGGAGCGTAGAAGAGTTGATTTCTGTGTGGTGCAGGAGACGAGGTGGTCCTGCAGCATGTCAAGGGACATAGGACGTGGCTTCAAGGCCGTTCTATCTGGAAGTTCCAGGACCACGAGTGGTGTCGGAATAATCGTCTCCGAACGATTTCGTGACTCCATTATAAGCGTCGAACGCTATGACTATCTGTTGATGAAGATCGTTGTCGCCGCTAAGGAATGACTTTATCATTTCTTCTCTGCGTAAGCTCCGCAGAAAGGCTGCTCGGAGCAAGTCAAGAATGAGTTTTGAAGCCTGCGTGTTGAGAAGATAGCAGAGGTACCGTCGCAAGATGTTAACATTGTCGCTGATGAGCTTAATGGGCACGTAGGTGATACAAAGGACGGGTACAGCTGTGATGGTGGTTTCGGGTACGGGTCACGTAACGCGGATGGTGAGCGTATTCTACAGTATGCGGAATCGCATAACCTCAAGTGAACACCGTCTTCCGAAAACGCGACTCCCACCTCATCTCATACTATAGTGGGGGGGGGGGGGGTACCGAACTTAGATAGACTTTGTCCTTGTGAAAGATTGCGACCGAAGATTTGTCACAGATGCGAAGATCGTGCCGTATGAGGCGATCGCTTCACAGCGTCGACCGCTGATCTGCACCCTAGAGAGATGCGCTGCACCGAGAATAAAGTGGTGGCGAATGACAGAGAAGGAAGCAGCTGCAATTTGTCGCATGCGGTTACACCGACAGTCACAACTGTCGATGAAAGTTCCAAGAAGGCGACCGACGCGATACCTTAAGCTGCACAGTCGGAACTAGGATTACGAAGCCTGGACGGCGCAAGGTCGACAAGCAGCCATGGTTGTCGACAGAAGACGTGAAGAAAAAAGTTCGAGAAAAGAAGTTACTGTACCACGTGTTTCTCGGCGAAAAGACAGCCAATAACTGGCGGAAGTACCAAGAAGCGAGGACAGCTGCAAAGAAGGCCGTGGCTGTTGCAAAAGCCATTTATTATGGAGATCTCAGTGAGAAGCTCGAGTCACGCGATGGCGAGCGGTATCTGTGCCCACTTGCTAAGACGCGCCATCGCCAAACTGAGGATATTGAAGAGTTCTTTGGCATCAGTGATGAGAGCGGTCATTTTCTGACAGACCGCAAAAAAGCGCTGAAGCGATGGCGTGACTACTTCGAGGAAACTTCTACTATGAAATTCCCTTATGCGGCCATCTCTTTTGTGGCTTCTGTCCACGGTCCCGTTCACAAGACCACCGTGGAATAAACAGAAGCGACTCTGAAGAAGATGAAGCCCTGAAAGGCGACAGGCCCCGTTGATCTGGCAGTCAATGTTTGGAAGTCGAAGCTTTGGTATCCTGCTGAATGGTTGGCTGAGTTCTTTAACCAGGTAGTAAAGGAGAAGAAAGTACCGGAGTGTTGGCGCAACAGTACGACGATTCCGATTTGGAAGAACAAGGGCAGTCTTGCGGACTGCTCCAATAGCCGTCCGATTCGCTCGATTTCGCATAGCATGAAGATCTTTTAGCGATTCCTCGATAGACGAATTCGTGAAATCGTTAAGCTCTCCGACAACCAGTGCGGTTTTGTCGCTGGTTGTGGGACAATTGATGCTACACACGCCGCCTTCCTCCTGGTGGAGAAGCATCGCGAGAAACAAAAGCCGGTATATAGCCTTTCTCGATTTGGACAAGGCCTTCGACCGAGTACCGCGTGAGGTAATATGGTACGCCTTGCGACAACGCAGCGTACCAGAGGAACTCATAGATGAGTGCGGATGCTCTACTCTTGCCCAAAGAGTAGAGTAAAAGCTGCAGCTGGAACCTTAATGGAATTTCCCATCTCTGTTGTGGTGCACGAGGGCGCTTTCTCCACTCCTCTTTGTTGTCGTCATGGATGCCATTACGCGAGATCTTCAGCAGCCTGTTCCATAGACACTGCTTTATGCTGCTGAGGTGATGCTTGCCTGCGACGATAAAGGTAAACTCGAGCGGCAGGTGCAAGCTTGTTACGACCGCCTGGCGATGTTCGGACTCAAATTGAACGTCAAGAAGAGCGAGTACCTAACGACTAATGTAAGAGAGTCCGGCTCGATTGAGATTAACGGTACTGCGCTTGCACGCGCTTCGGCGTTTAAATAACTGGGATCAGCAATTGCGTCTGACGGCGGTCTGATGGTTTAAGTGAACTCACGCGTGAGTGCAGCCTGGTCCAAGTAGCACTCGCTGACTGGCGTGCTCTGTGATAGGAAGATACCAGAGCATCTGAAGTCGAAGATCTATAGAGCAGTCGTGCGACCAGTAGCAATGTATGGCGCTGAGTGTTGGCCTGAAAGAAAGTGGAAACGCGCTAAGCGTCATGGAGACGAAGATGCTGCGCTGGACGGTTGGAGTCACTCGCATGGACCGCATCCTATACGATGCTATTCGGCAGAAGTTCGGTGTCGCGGCGATAGCTGACAAGATGTGCGAAGCTCGCCTACGATGGTACGGTCACGTTCTGCGTGGGAAAGAAGACAGCGTCCGCAAGATAGGTGTTGAGTTGGAAGTGTCAGGAAAGCCTCCTAGAGGACGCCCGCAGCAGCGTTGGTCCGATACACTACACACGGACATGAAGGTAAGTGGCGTTCACCCTGATCAAGCGCAGGATCGGGAAAGGTGGCGTCACTACACTAGAAGAGCGGACCCCGCGACGAAGCGGTACAAACGCTGAAGAAGAAAAAAAAAGACCGGCATTTTTCGTTAAAAGTTTTTAATGAAATTTAACGACGAAAATTTCCGTTAAATTGCATTAACGATATTTATGTACCATTTCTAAAATTTTACTTCCTCTTTATGGAAATGCATTTTAGGGAAATTTTTTGGATGAGCCTTCGCAGTATCGTTGCGATTCCAAGGAAACCCTTACTTGAATCTGTGGAAATAGGCAGTCGATATCGCCCTCGTATTTCGAGAATTGTCGGCATTATTTCGAGAATTGTCGGCATGATCAAATCATTTGCGTGCTCCCCAATGCAGCAGTTTTCTATGCAGCGGTTTCCTATTTTAGGCTTTGTAGACCGTTTCATAATTAGTGCACATTAGTTTTTCATATTTCCAAACCAGTCAGTTTTCAAAATTTTTTTGCGGTATTCAGTTCATAAATGGGGATGAAAAGACATAGAACACGCCAAGAAAAAACTGCGAAACACAAACAAAGTGAAAAATTAGTGTAAGAAACCAAACAGGGGTAGAAAACCCCCTCTTCTCCGCAAGTTTCCAGAATGCTTCGTGCAGTATCAGGTGATGATTGCAGGGCTACGTTAAGGCAGCGTTCTCCACCGCCTGACCAATGGAGCGTCGCTGCTGCTACTCTCATTGCTTCACTGAATTTCATGTCGTGCATGTCAGCGATGTTGCTTAACCTTTTTGTGATCTTCGAGTACGTTCTTGGAATTTTTCTTTGGTAGAAGCACAGTTTATTTAATGAATTTACCGATTTTAACGCAAAATTTTTTCGTTAAAAAACAGTCGTAAAAAACTTACCGAAGAAAATTTAACGCACACTTTACTGCGGAGAACGAGGATACCTGTCCCCGACAGAAACGCTCAGGTTACGTTTTTACTCAGGTGGAGACAAGCATACGGAAGGCGTCGGATTCGCTTTGGACGAAAAGGCAGCTGATTGCGTGCTGGCGTTCCATCCGATCTTCCGTCGATTAGCAGTATTGACGCTCTCTGGCACAGTCCGGACACACGGAGATCAGCCCAGACGATGCAAAAGATGACTTCTGCAGCAGCTTGAGGATGGCTATTGACTTGGTCTCGAAGACAGATGTGATCTTGTTTGCTGGAGACTTTAACGCTCGTGTTGGCAGGAATCGCACTGGGTAGAAGGAGGTACTGGGATGACATGGTATAGGCGACGTAAATGACAACAGTCTTCGCTCCTGACATTGGCTGCTGCAAATGGATTACTGAGCGGCAATAGCATCTTTCAACATGGACAGATCCATCAGCTAACGTGGCGTGGCGTGCACCAAATGGTAGTGACTCTGCACTTCTGGACTACGTCCTCATCAACAGGCGATTTAGAACATCTATATCCGACATACGAGTAAAACGTGCTGCTGCCTGTGGATCCGATCACCATCTTGTGTGTGCCCGAATATGGCTGGCCACAGAAGGCAAGAGGAAGTACTAAGCGTGCCGTACGACGAAACTGGTCCATCCTCGCGGAGCCATCATCCAGGCTACAATTCCAACTAAAGCTGGCGAATCGCTTTGCTTCACTTGCAGAGAAGTGCGATGTAGACGAAGAAGAAAGGCTCTTAACGAGCGCGGTTTGTGGAAGCGCTGGGGAAATTTGTCCATTTATTAGGCAACACACACAGCCCTGGATCTCGGAGGTGTGTCTCGATCTCATGGACCTACGAAAACACACAAAACTCGTGAATCGTGAGCGATACGCCGAACTCAATTGCCAACTCAAGCCAGTTTAATCTAGAACGTGAAACTTATTGGAATTCTGTAGCAGGTCAAGCCGAGGATGCCGCTTGCAAAAACGAATTTCGAACTCTCTACGCCACGTTGAGACGCCTTACAGGCCCGAAAAAGCCGACTAACGATAATATCAGAAAGGCTGATGGTAGCTTCCCAAAATCACTTGAAGAGTCCCTCCAACGATGGAAGGAATTCTTCGAGAAAATGTACAATCATCAGAAGGTCCTCAACCACCATCGTTCCTTATACCAGAGACAGTCGCATCGGAGACTGCGCCTACCAGAGAAGTTGTTGCTGAAACTATCAAGCTGTTACGACACAACAAAGCTGCTGGAATTGATGGCGTGACGGCTGAAGCGCTGAAGGCTGGCGGAGAAGTATTGCTCGATCGTTTACATTCCCTGTTGAAGTTAATTTGGAGAACAAAAAAAAAATTCCGGCAGCATGGAAGCAGGCCATCATCATACCAGTTCTTAAAAAAGGAGACGGCTGCGACTGCAAGAGCTATCGCGAAATAAGTCTGCTTTCTATCACGGGAAAGGTGTTCACAAGAGCAAGGCTGCTGAAACAACGTGAATGTTCCGCAAGAGAGGAACAAGCTGACTTCCATCCAGGAAAGGCTGGTGCGAGCAGATTTTCGCTCTCAGACAGATAATGGAGGAGCATACGATGTGGAAGGCGAATGATCATTTCCGGACTGCATTCGTTAGCCACCTAGACAGTTCTTTGGAGGGCAATGGAATCAGAACGTATTGCACCGAAGATTGTACGACTGCTACAGGGTACCTACGCCAACTGCTCCAGCTTTGTCCGTGCAGGAACGTAAACGCGTTTGCAATTCGATCTGGTGTAAGGCAAGGATATTGTCGCCGTTGCTATTCAATATTGGTCTCGATGGAAGACCAGCGACCGTCTTGCTGTACAAGAAGGGAGACGTGCACGACATTGGCAACTATCGCCCGATCTGCCTGCTGTCCGTAGTCTACAAGCTATTCACTCGATTCATCCTGAATAGGATCAGCAGAACGCTGGACGAAGGACAGCCACGCGAACAAGCAGGATTTCGGAGAGGATTCAGCACGATCGACCACATACACACCATTACGAAGCTCATCGAAGTGTCGCGAGAGTATAAGCTGCCGCTGTGCCATACGTTCATCGACTTGAAGAAGGCATTCGGCTCCGTCGAGACTGAAGCGGTTCTCGAAGCCCTGCGCACTCAGGGCGTTCCTACTCAGTACATCAGAGTCCTTCGAGAGCTGTACAGTGGATTCACACCAAGATCTCTCCATTCTACAACGACGTCGTCATCGACGTAAGGAGAGGAGTTCGGCTCGGGGATACCATATCCCCGAAGCTCTTCAGCGCCACCCTCGAAAACGTCGTGCGCGAACTAGAATGGGAAGACATGGGAGTGAAGGTCGACGGCCAGCAGCTGCACCATCTTCGTTTCGCTGACGACATCGTGCTCATAACCCGAGCATCAGCCAGGCGGAGCAAATGCTGGTCGACTTCGATCGTGTATCTGGGAATGTTGGACTGCAGCTGAATCTTACGAAGACGATGTTCATGAGGAACGGACAAGTTTCTGATGCCCCATTCTCGCTTAACGGAAGGAACATCTCCGAATCTCCAGCTAGTGTATCTGGGTCGCGAAGTCAATATGGCCAACGACCTAGTGCCGGAGCTGAGCGGGAGGAAACGAGCGGCTTGGGGAGCTTTCAAGAGCGTCGAAGAAGTCGCGAAGAAGACGAAGAACGTCCGACTCCGTGCCCACCTATTCGACTCTACCGTTCTCCCTGCCCTAACACACGCCTCAGAGACCTGGGCTATACGAAAGCAGGATGAACACGCGATCAGCGTCGCGCAGCGTGGAATCGAGGGGACGATGCTCGGAGTGACACGACTCACGCAAGTGAGAGAAGGCCTCCGGATTTCCGAGCTTCGCCGACGTTCGAAGATCAGAGACGCTGTCGCGTGGGCCAAGTTGTCGAAAATTAGGTGGGTCGGCCACGTAATGCGCTTCGCAGACACCCGCTGGACGAGAGCCGTCACCGACTGGATTCCGCGAGATGTCAAGAATGATGTGAACGTCAGGACGCTCACCAAGGTCGGGCTTCTTCGTGAAAGCCCTGAACGACCGTTATGACGCTCTTCTTGTCCCTCGAGCGAGGAGGATCCATTGGAGCACTCTGGCACGCGACAGGGACAAATGGAGACGCTACTGGCGCCCACTCGAGCAAGTCGATCAACGGGACGACAGGTGATACAGGTGATACCTGATCTCTTATCTCCGAATGGTGTATCCTGCGTTATGTATCCAGATGATATCAAAGTTTACAAAACTATTGACAGCTCAGCGGATTGTTTATCTCTTCAGAGCGCAATTGATCGGGTTTGCAGATGGTCCAGTGAGTGGGATTTGTCTTTGTCCTCTAATAAGACAATGGTTCTGAGTATTGTATCTAAGGATACTCCCACAGGTTTTGTAATTGAGTCAGATAAGCTTAACTTTGTCAATGAAGTCAAGGATTTGGGTTTTAAGTATGATAACAAGCTCTCCTTCTACAATCACTATAAGTCCCTAATTACTAGCGCATTTAGTCGTATTTTTAATTTGTTTAAGGCTCTACGTACACGCAATTCCATGGTACTTCTCAAAGCTTACAAAACGTATGTAAGGCCCATATTGGAATCTGCTACGACTGTGTTTTCTCCATATAGGAAGAAGGACATTGATCTCCTCGAAAGTGCCCAAAACAACTTCACTCGCAAACTAGCTATGCGGTGTTCTGGACTGAGCTATGAGTTCATTCCAAACGGAGTTATAAGACGTCGGTTGTATGGCTTACGTAGTTTGCATTTCAGAAGAAGACGAAATGAACTCGTTATGGCATTCAAAATTCTTTCTGGTAGAGCTTCTGTTAACTCCTCCAATTTTTCCACAGTTGTTGATTCCTCTACTAGAGGTGGTAGGAAGAAAGTCAAGGTTCCGTCTTGTAGGAAACAGATCAGTGCACAATTCTTTTGTAATAGGGATGCTATGCTCTTAAATAAGGCGTTCAAAGAGGACTTCCTACACCTGACTCCTGGCTCTTTTAAAGCTAAGGCAAGTAAGGCTGTGGCAGAGGTGTCCTTATTTTCTTTTCTTTTGATTCACTTTTGTTCTGTTTTATCCAGTAAGTAATGAAGCTCCTTTGTCATTTGCTGTTCTCTGGTTCAATTATGCTGATGTTTTGTGTTTGTTTTTGTTTGCTGTTTTATACGTAGTCTTCGGGCTACGTCCAGAATAAAGTAAAGCAAAGTTCTTTCGAAGGAGGTCGTGATCAGGGGTGCACATCTAACGGTTAACGATTTAACGAATTTAAAAAAATTAGCGGCATTTTTCATTAAAATCTGGCTTAACGGGATTTTTAGAATTTAACGGAATTTTCAACGGAGCTTTTTCTCAATAAGTTTATCACATTCACCCTTGCCTTCAGTAATGTTGCAGGTCCCGTCCTCCTGATTAGGACTGTTCCTGCAAAAACTGTTGAAATCAACAAGAATATTTTCATGCTTTCACGAATTTCTTTAGAATTTTTGGAAACAACGCATTTTGGCGTGCGTGCAGCTGACGATGCCGGCTGTCGCGTACACCCGATACCAGGTTCCTGGTTCGAATTTCCTGCCCAGGCCAACCAAGCCTTTCATTCCTCCGGAGTCGGAGGATTGGTCCCTGACTTGTCTGGGAAGGATAGAGCGCTGACTTCAATGAAAGCCAAATACGCATTCAAATCGCCTCCACGATATCCCGTAGAATTGGAATGCGTGGCGCATCCCAAAAAGGATTGAGTAACACCGTTCTTTATCTTATCGTTTAATGCATCTTAGAGCTAGAAAGCTCCTTGCCGATCCCCCAAGCACGTCAACGAATTCACAAAGATACTCGTCTAACCTCGTCGCATGATATGCCTATCCTCACCTGGGGCTGCCTATCCCGGAATACTTTCGCTCGCCACCTGGAAAAGTCAAAACAGAGAGATTATTTTCGGCCGCTGGACGTATTTTAAACAATTTTTGAAAAACGCCAATAACAAAAATCAGGGAAGCTACTTTTTTTGAACCTTAACACGCTGACGACGTGTCACACAACAACGACGGGAGTGTGGGAGCGCGTATCACGATGTCGTGTCACGGTTCCGGCAAAAAAAAAGCAAGAAAGGTTTCAGGTTTTTCTTTCTCATATAACGGTCACACAAAACGGTTTCGCAAAGATTTAGGAAGGGTGGGATCCCCGGGTTCTGCCTGATCGTACATTTTATGATGCCTTGTCGGTGATCATCTTGAACGATAATTCCATATCTGCTCTTATTGAACACCGCGTAGATAACTTGTTGCTGAAGACTTGTTTACTTTTCTGCGCTTGTCGATGTTGAATCGCTTATTTTACATTGCAGTGTTACACTCCTTTCCTTGAATTTTAGCTGTTAACCTCCTGATGTTGAAACGTGTAAGGTTTTCCTTGGTTTTTTAAACTTGAAATAATGATTTGCAACTAACTGTATTTTTAAAAAAATTTAACGATTTACCGGAAATTTAACGAAAATTTTCCGTTAAGAAATTTCGTTTAAAAAATTTAAAACAGAATTTTGTGTGCACCCCTAGTCGGGACACGGCTCTCCTGCGTTGCGGGGTTTTTGCATTTAAACTGAAGCGACGAAGGCAGTTTCCACACGTGTAGCTTGGGTGGCACACCCTGGAGTCTCTTCCCTAGCCTGGTTCTGAGCTCGGAGAGGATACGGCCCCTGAATGTCGCTGAGGAGCATTCGAAGTACGCGATTCGAATGAATTCGAAATCGCGTTTTTGCCAACGTTCGAATACGAAATTCGATTTCGCATAGAATTATTCGAATTTTCATTCGGGCAAAACAATAATCCCTACTATAGCCCACTGTTCTATTGTAAACAGCATGTATTATAGTATGTATAATCATATGTCTATGTATGAGTTTTTTTTTACTGTAACGAAGGTAAGAAGGCCCAAAGAAGGGGAGAAGTCGGCTAAGGTGTTCTATTCTCGGAGATGGAAGCTAAGCCCCAAGCAGACGTTCAGCGGCCTAGCAGCCACTGAACGTCTGGTGTTTTATGTTTCGGAGGCAGCGATAGCAATACACTGGCACACGAGCGATGGATGGTTTAGTTGACCTGGGCGGAACATCGGTTCATGATGTGCATGTGTATGATGCAGCACTTCGAATTGCGCTACACACGTAAGCGGATTTGGCTCAGGTTAAAATGATTTCAGAGCTCTTGAATCCCTTTGGATGAGGTACTCATCACTTGTTATCAATACGATTTGCCGTTGTAGACAGGAGCAGCGGATGAACGAGTTCTGAAGGCTGATCATAGTTAGCAAGCCATTTGAACAATAGGTACATCCCTTCCGGTGAAACAATGGACATTATTGCATAGAGTGAGGTGTTGTCTGTCTTCTCGTCGATTCGCTAACCTGACATCCCTGTTAACTGGAAGCTACCACACTAAGATAGCACTGGATATCCTTCTTAAGAACGGGAGCGCTAGCCACCGTTCGGGTTCTAAAAGTCTTGAACTACGCGCCTTTGTGAATTGGATTTGCAGTGCAAGCGGAAATTTCCATGGGTCCCAAAATTCCGTTCATATTCTCTTGCTCGGGGAAGCGTCGCTTTTCCTTTCCTAGGCTATGCTGCGACTTAAAGGGTAAAGGCTTCGCACGATGCGGTGTTCTGAAAGCACCGCAGTTTTAAGAGATCGCTGACAACGGCGGCGCTGGTGAGGATTTTCCATCTACGGGTCTCTATGGTGTTCTGAGTATTTTTTTATTTATTTAAGTATTTATTTATTTATTTATTTATTTATTTATTTATTTATTTATCCGTATGAACGGATGCAGTTCTGGAACGTCGATAATGTCGTCGGATACGGTGTTGGCCACTGATATATATAGAGAGAGATGGTAGAACATATAAATATATATATATATATATATACAGGGTGCGCCAAAATTATGGCGACAGCACATACGCAGACAATTTGACCTTTTATTCGGAGCGTCTGCTTTTTTTCGTGCTCTTATTGTTTTTATTGAGTCAATTAGTTTATGCTTATCTCACTCAAATATAACAATAAGGCGTTTTTCAAGATAATGAAACGTTCGTGCCACCGTTCTTAAATCATTGAGCTTTACTGTCAAGGCTTCTCGGCACGCTACATTCACCACCGTCTTGGAGTTCATCAAAATATTATGAACAGGTCCATGAGACGCTAAGAAGACCTGGGAACCGAGAATGATAGATCCGGACGGGAAAGACACGTATCTGTGACAACTACGAACAACATTAGGAAGGTAAGTGAATGGATTCGGAGGGAGCCGGCGCGCTCGGTCCGCCGGTTGTCGGGAAAAATGGAGATCATAGAGACGTCGTTGAGAAGAATCTTCCGTAAACTGGGACTTAAGGCCTACAAGAGGAGCCACGTGCACCCTCCTGGACCTTCAAACAGGAAGGAGTTCAAGCTCACAGAGCAAGAATGCTGCAACACTGGTGCAAAGGCAACTTTCCGCAATTCTTCGGCTTCCACGAGTGGCCAGCTAACTCTACGGATCTGAATCCGATGGATTACATGGTCTGGCCATCCCTGGAAGCCAAAGCCTGCGGGAAACCTCACCGCCCCGTGGATCCTTTGAAGGAAGGCATGGGATGAGCTGAACGCCCCTTACTTGCGTGCCGACGTCGATGCTTTCCCGAAGCGCCTCAAAGTCTGTATCGACGCCGATGGAGATATCTTCGAATCTCAGTGTTGCGTATAGTTTACAATAGACTGATAAACATTATCGCATCGTTGGTTTCTCGAAAGTACCGCATTTTCTCTCTCGGCGAATTGAATACCTTGTCGCCATAATTTTGGCGCACCCTGTATATATAGAGTATGCAATGCAGTGTGAGCCAATATCGTTGTGAGTGAAATGAACGATTTATTTCGACTTTTCGTGTGTGGCGATATAGACGTGCTTGCTCGGCCCGGACGCTGGTCGCTAGTCGTCGCCTCTTGCTTGCACACTATTTCGTGCTCCCTAAAAACACATTGCCTACTTACGTATTCCAGAGGCGATAAACCTGAAGACCGAAAGAAATAGGTACTCGACACGTGCTCGACGTGAGAAGTGCACGAAGCGTAAGAACTGACTGACTTTGCCGAAGCCTGGAAGGAAGAGAGATCCAGGAAGCTGAGCAAAGCTTCCTCTACTCTCATATCGCTTCTCCACAGGTGATGCTATCGTATCGAGTGAAGCGCGATCCGACATCACTGGGCTGCATATTCTGAAGGTGCACTACTTATCAATGATATTCTCCCCTCAGTTTCCCTTCAGCTGCTCTCAGAGTTGGCTGTAATATTGGTAGGAGGTTAGTTGACATCGAAACCACTCAGTTTCTCGGAGGACTACTAGGCCTTCTGATCCTTTTTGAGCATCTCTTCACTGTTCCATGAATATTGCTGAAATTGTTCCGATTTAACCTACTAGATGTAATATTATCTAGATACCAACAGTGTGGGGTAACATTAGCGGACAGATTTATTTGGAAAAAAGGCTGTTGTAAGCGTTTTTCATGGTGCGCCTCAATAAATAAAAGAGTATGAAATGCGGAAGTCTATCGGCTCAACACTGAATTTCTGCCGAATGACATCGTTTCGGATGCGTCCGCGCGCGTGATTCCAGCCGTCCAGCGCAGCATCTTCGTCTCCATAACGTTGAGGCGTGTTTCAGCTTTGTCAGCACTCAGCACCGTACATTGCTATGTACTGGTCGGACGACTGCTCTGTAAATCTTCGACTTCAGGTGCTCCGGTACCCTCCTTTCGCAGAGCACGCCAGTCAACGAGCGCCACTTCGACCGAGTCGCACCCACGCGTAGCATCAACCATCAGTTTGCCGTCACACGCTACTGCTCATCCCAAGTACTTAAAGATCGAAGTGCATGCCGCTAGATTTGATGGAGCTGGACTCAGTAACGTCCGCCGTTAAATACTCGGTCTTCTTCACGTTCAATTTGAGTCCAAACCGCTCCAAGCGATCACACCGGGCCCCCACCTCTCGCTCGAGTTCACCTTCATCTTCGCTAGCGAGCATCACGTCACCGGCATAAAGCAACGTCCAAGGGGCGGGCTTTTGAAGATCTTGTGTGAAAGCATCCATGACGGAAACAAAGAAGAACGGGGAAAGCGCAAAACCCTGGTGTATCTCGACAGAGATGTGAAACTCCATCGAGGTTCCAGCTGCAGCTTGTACTCTTCTCTTTGGGCAAGAGTAGAGAATCCGCACCCACTCTATGAGCTCTTCAGGAACTCCATGTTGACGCAGGGCGTACAAATATCACTTCACGCGGTACGCGGTCAAAGGCCTTGTCCAAGTCGAGAAAGGCGGTATGCACTTGCTTCTCTAACAGGAGAAGCACCGTGAGGAGCAGGCGGCGCGAATGGCATGTATGGCACCATAGCCAGCTACGAAGCCGCACTGATTGTGGGAAAGCTGGACCATGCTACAAATTCGTCCATCGACAATTCGCTCAGAGATCTTCATGCTACGCGAAAGCAAGCGAATCGTACGGTAATTGGAGCAGTCTGCAGGACTGCCCTTCTTCTTCCAAATCGGAATCGTCGTACTTTGGTGCCACCACTTAGGCATATTTCCTCGGTTACAACCTGATTAATAGACTTCGTCAACCATTCAGCAGTGTACCAAAACTTTGACTTCCACAGAATAGCCGCCACGTCGTCGGGCCCAGTCGCTTCGCCTGGCCTCATCTTCTAAAAAGCCGCTTCAGTCCCCTCCACGGTCTTCTGGACGGGGCCGTTGGTTGGAGACGTTTATGGGATGGCTGGATGAGGAAATTCTACTGTAGAGCTTTTCAAAGTAATCGCTTCAATGTCTTCTTACGGTCCGTAGGAGGATGGCTGTTCTCATCATTGATGCCGAAAAACTTCTCAATATCCTCGGTCTGCCGATGGCGATTCTTGGCAAGTCGGTACAGATACCGCTCACCATCGCGTGACTCGAGCTCTTCGTTGACATCTCCATAATGAGTGGCTTTTGCAACAGCCACGGCCTTCTTTGCAGCTTTCCATCCTTCTGGTACTTCCGGCAGTTATCGGCTGTCTTTCGCCGAGAAACAATGGAGCGACTTCTTCTCCTGCACTTTTGCTTTCACGTCGCTCGTCAGTTGTGACTGTCGGTAACCGCACGCGAGAAATTACAGCTACTTTCTTCTGTGTCATTCGCCACCGCTTTATTCTCGGTGCAGCGCATCGCTCGATCAGCTTCAGCCTCGGACGAGCAATCTTTAAAGTGTAGATCGATAGTTTCCGAGATAATTCAGATTATTATCCCGCTTGAAGTGAAGGTTGGAGTGACTGTTTGTGCCGAACCATGAGCTCATACTGGACAAGTTGGTTCGAACTGTAATTAAGACTAAGTGTATTTGAATGTCAAGTAACACTGCTCGAGGCGGTTGCGTAACCCTGTTGAGCCGTTTTAGTTAGAAAATTTTTCGAAAATTGTAGGGCAGTTTGATGGATTTACAGCGAAGGTTCTCAACCTTGATCGATCTCCACTTTCTATGTGTATATCAAGAATGCTCTTCACACTACTTTTCATAAAAAAGTACTCGATGAAATATTAGGTTGTCCCATAAGTCTTCGCCGTTTTTTTCAACGTTTCACTGCAGATTTCACCGGCGGTCTCTTGCATAGCTCTGCACAGCATTCGAAAGAGAATGATTTGCTCTACCTCTTGCTCTCAGAACATATATAGCATTTCTTTCTTCATCATGAATGTTATTAATTTTTAGGTCGTTGAAGTGAAAAGTGAAAAAGCGAAAAAGTAGCCATTTGCGCACTTGTTCTCTCCGCTTAGGTTTGTAATTTTTTGCGCAGTTTTTTACAGCACTTGGAAGGCTGTGCTCTATACTACTTCTTGCATAGCACAGCTTTCGAAAGAGAATGATTTGTTCTATCAGAACCTGTATTGTATTTCTTTTTTCATCATGAATTTTATCAATTTTTAGGTAGTTGAAGTGAAAAGTGAAAAGTAGCCATTTGCGCACTTGTTCTCTCCGCTTAGGTTTGTAATTTCTTGCGCAGTTTTTTATAGCACTTGGAAGACAATGTTCTGTACTACAAGAATTTGTGTTGGTCCTATTTTCTCACTTGCCCTTTATTGATTTTTAGGCCATCAAATTGGGACGTCCGAAGGAGGATGGTTATTTTTGCCGACAGCTCCTGCTCTGAAGTTGGACTTCTTGGGTTGGTGTTATACAGTAACGCGCATGTCTTTTGGTCAATTCCCGAAAAAGCCGCTTTGGAGCGTTCCAAAGCGGCTTTTTTAAATAACTTTCTTTAAAATCAAGCACTTGTAAAAAGAAGCACATAATTGAGCTCAGTAGGCCGAGCTCTATCTTCTGATGTATAAATCAATAAAGTTGAACAATGCATATACGCCGGACATAATCAATCGAGTGGGCGCAAGAGCCTGTGGAGTGACCGTTTCGGGAGTTTTATCGGAAATTCCCAGCCGCTCTAGTCATAAATTGCTCTTAAACTGTCCAGCTTGTGTTTGGAGTGCGCCGTAAACAATGCATATAGAATGGAACATATCAATCGAGTGGGCGCGACCACTCTCAGAGTGAGGTCGAGTGGGCGTGGGAACCTGTAGAGTGACCGTTTGGGAAGTTTTATCGAAATTCCCAGTCGTTCTACTTAGGAAATGCTCCTAGCATGTCCAGCTTGCCTTTGGAGTGCGCCGTGAATATTGCATATAGAATCGAACCTATCAATCGAGTGGGCGCGAGAGCCTGTGGAGTGACCGTTTCGGGAGTTTTATCGGAATTTCACAGCCGCCCGACTCATGAATCACTCTTAAACTGTCCAGCTTGCCTTTGGAGTGCGCCGTCCGTGAACAATGCATACAGAATCGAACCTATCAATCGAGTGGGCGCGACCACTCTCAGAGTGAGGTCGATTGGACACGAGAGCCTGTGGAGCGACCGTTTGGGAAGTTTTATCGGAAATTCCCAGCCGCCCTAGTCATAAATTGCTCTTAAGCTGTCCAGCTTGTGTTTGGAGTGCGCCGTAAACAGTGCATATAGAATGGAACATATCAATCGAGTGGGCGCGACCACCCGCAGAGTGAGGTCGAGTTAGCGTGGGAACCTGTAGAGTGACCGTTTGGGGAGTTTTATCGAAATTCCCAATCGTTCTACTTAGGAAATGCTCCTAGCATGTCCAGCTTGCCTTTTAGACATTGGATCCGACACCGATTGTCCGGATAATCGGATGATTCGGATAGGCCATTTTTTCAAACCCCGGATCTTCGGATGATTCAGATGAGGGCAATTTCGAAAACCCCGGATCTTCGGATGATTCAGATGAGGGCAATTTTAGAAATCCCGGATCTTCGGATGATTCAGATAACGCCATTTTCGGCCGAGCCGGATTTCGGATATCCGATTCGGATACAACCGGATAAGTGATATATTAGGGGCACGCAACCTCTTAAACACGGAACGCATCAGTAACTCCGCGTTTATTTCCTTGACCAATTAAAGTCACGAGTGCGCAAAGCAGCTTGGAGCGCCTCACCTTGAATTAGGCGTTTATATGCCCTGGTAGCAAGGCACATGAATGCCTAGTTACATTATATCTGGCCTAGCTTATTTCACCAATGAAGCGGAACACACCAGCGCTACGTAAAAGATATCGTATTTGGCTGCCTTACGAGGGGAGCCCTCCACAGAGTTATTTCGCGCTTCCAGAACAGACAAAAACAGCTTTAAGACCCCAAAGAGCCAATACCAACTCAATAGTGAGTTGGTAATGCACAGCGAAGTCTTGTAAAGGACAATAATGAAACGATTGCGAAACGCACCGCAAGAAATTTCTCGTGCTCTGAAAAAAGAAGGGTCTGAAGCGTATGTCTGAACGGAGAGAGCGAGTCATCCCACCATATATAGGAATAATCACACTTCTCAATTAGTATAAAAATGTGTTCCTTTTTCGTCAAATCGGTAAGCTCGAGGAGTAGAGTATCTTTGAAGTTACAGTGGAATCGGCGCCTCACGAGTTCGGGAGTCTTGTACGCCCGCAATGCCGCCGGCGGGAAGCGGCTCGTAGCGCAGTGGATAGCGACGTTGCTCTATGAGAGGGAGGTAGAGGGTTCGACTTTTTCTGCGCTGCTGCATCTTTGCATTACAACCTATTGCTTGATTTGAGCGATTCTGACATCTGCACCATTTTAGATGTTTGCTGTGCAGTGTTTCCAGATGTATGCCATGCCGTGAGAGCAACTTTGTTGCCACTTGCTTATTACTGACCGGTTTTTTAACCAAAACTCAATTGGAAAGCTGTTCAACATAACGATGTCTGAACGTTTAAAATCAGTGATACACAGACACAAAGTGCATGAAACATAAGCACTGGTCACAATACGAGCAGCGCATAAAGGCTACTGGCTCCTCACAGGTTGCTTCCATATATGGACAAATGAGATCGGCTCCATAGGCGGAATCCAACTGAAGACGTTCCCTTTCCTCTGAAACAAGAGTTCCAGCCGAAAACGTTATCATATGCCCACTGCATGTCAGCCTTTCCACGTCTATCAGTTCATTTTGCTGATCCCAACCTTCTGGTTTTCCACCACTTCCAGCCGTTCGTCTTCATTAACTTCAAGTTGACGTGCTTCGAAGTCCTTGGGTATGCTAGCCTTCCGTTCGGTCAGGTTGCTGTCATTCCCATGAAGGCTGCTTATCTAAAGGTGGACCACACTTCAGCGTGAGCAAGTGGATCACCACTCGAGCATCGGCGACTTTGTTGGTGTTAGGTTTTAGAGAACCTCCAGCAGACCTCTGATTTCCAGATGACAGGCAAAGATGAGTGTATTGATGCCATTTAGGTCAAATTCCGGGATCCGCAGACCTTCTCGTTTTAACCACATGTGACGTCACATCATGGGTGGCGATGTCCATTCCTCCACGTGGTGCCACTGGAAACTGTTCGCCTCTGCAAGCTAAGCTAATCACGGACATTCGAGGACAGGCGACAGGCCCTAGTGACAGGCCGGCCTATGGAGATCCCATGTCACATCACATGGTTGATGACGTTAAGTGAGTATCGAGATAATGCTACGGCGTCCGCGGGAGCCGACGCGCACTCGCAGAGCCCGGCGAGTGTGAGAAGTATGCGAGGGTCCCTGATGCGAGGACGGCATCGGGGGAAACTTAGCTAGTCCGAAAGTCCCGTAACGTAGGCAAGACCCGCGTAGCTACGCTGAATGTGGGTACGTTGACGGGCCGCTCGTGCGAGTTGGCAGAAGCACTGGAGCGAAGACGAATCGACTTATGTGCGGTACAGGAGACGAGGTGGTCCTGTTGTAAGTCGAGGGACATAGGCCGAGGCTTCAAGGCCATTCTGTGCGGCAGTCCCAGGACCACCAGCGGAGTTGGTGTAATCGTCTCCGAACGTTTCCGAGACGCGATTATAAGCGTGGAACGTTTTAATGACCGCTTGATGAAGGTCGTAGTCGCTGCTGAACAGCATATATATCATTTCTTCTCTGCATACGCTCCGCAGGCAGGCTGCTCTGAGAGAGCCAAGGATGAGTTTTGGACCCTGCTTGATGAAAAGACAGCAGAGGTACCGTCAGAAGACGCTGTCGTTATCGCAGGTGACCTCAACGGTCATGTGGGGACTGCGAAAGATGGTCTCAACTGTCACGGCGGTTTCGGATATGGAGCACGTAACGCTGATGGTGAGCGAATCCTTGAGTATGCGGACTCGCATAACCTCATCATCGCGAACACCGTATTTCGAAAGCGTGACTCCCATCTGGTGTCGTTCTATAGCGGGAGCACTAAGACACAGATCGACTTCATCCTTGTGAAGCATCGCGATCGAAAGCTGGTTACAGATGCGAAGGTGGTGCCGTACGAGACTGTCGCCACACAGCACCGTCCGCTGATATGCACTCTTAAGTTCGCCCCTCCGAGGCTGAGGCATGTCGAGCGATGCGGTCCATCGAGAATCAAGTGGTGGCGATTGAAGGAAAACGCTGCAGCTTTTGTTTCTCGTATTCGGTTACCGATGGTGACAACCGTCGACGAAACATGGAAAGATGCAACCGATACGATTTTACAAGTTGCATGCTCTGAATTAGGCATGACTAAGCCTGGACGCCGCAAGATCGAGAAGCTGGCGTGGCTGGGGACTAACGACGTAAGAGAAAAAGTCCGAGAGAAGAAAACATTATATCACGCGTTCCTGCGCGACAAGACTGCAGACAAATGGCGTATGTACCAGGAGGCGAAGAAAGCGGCAAAGAAGGCCGTAGCCGTTGCAAAAGCCGTCCATTATGATGATCTCAGCGTTAAACTCGAGACGCGCGATGGTGAACGACATCTTTATCGACTTGCCAAGGCACGCCATCGTCAGCCCGAGGACATCGAGAAATTCTTGGGCATCAACGATGAGAATGGCCATCTACTGACGAACCGCAAGAGGGCTATGAAACGATGGCATGACTACTTCGAGAGAATTTCGACAGAAGAGTTTGCCCATCCGCCCATCCCTTGCGTCCCTCCTACGCATGGTCCTGTGCAGAAAATCACTGTGGAGGAGACGGAAGCGGCTTTGAAGAAGATGAAGCCAGGCAAAGCAACGGGCCCCGATGATATAGCGGCCGACCTATGGAAGTTGAGGTGCTGGAGTCCTGCTGAGCGGCTAACGAAGTTTTTCAACCAGGTTGTTACGGAAAAGAAGGTACCTGGTAGTTGGCAGGAAAGCACGACGATCCCTATATGGAAGAAGAAGGGCAGTCCTGCGGACTGCACGAATTACCGTCCAATTCGCTTGCTCTCGCACATCATGAAAATCTTCGAGCGAATTGTAGACGGACGTATTCGCGATATCGTCCAACTTTCAACCAATCAATGTGGCTTCGTAGCGGGCAGTGGCACCATCGATGCCATACATGCTGCTCGTCTTCTGGTAGAGAGACATCGCGAAAAGCAGAAACCGCTGCACATAGCTTTTCTCGACTTAGAGAAAGCATTTGATCGTGTACCGCGTGAGGTTATATGGTACGCCTTACGACAACACGGTGTTCCCGAAGAGCTTATTGAGTGGGTACGCATACTTTACTCTGGTCCAAAGAGTAGTGTGCGAGCGCCAGCCGGCACATCGGCGGAGTTTCCTATCTCCGTTGGTGTTCACCAGGGCTCTGCGCTTTCCCCGCTCCTATTCATTGTCGTAATGGGTGCCATTTCGAGAGACCTTCAGAAGCCTGCCCCCTGGACACTGCTGTATGCAGATGACGTAGTGCTTGCAAGCGAAGAGAAGAGCGAACTCGAGCGACAAGCGCAAGCTTGGTACGACCGCTTGGCGATGTTCGGGCTCAAGCTAAACGTCAAAAAATCGGAGTACTTGACGACAGACGTAAACGAAGCCGGGTCCATTGAGATCAATGGCACTGCGCTAGAACGAACGACAAACTTCAAGTACCTTGGATCTGCAATTGCGTCTGATGGTAGTCTGACGTTCGAGGTGAACTCGCGCGTGAGCGCAGCGTGGTCCAAATGGCGCTCGATGACAGGCGTTTTATGCGACAGGAAGATACCGGAACGCCTTAAATCGAAGATCTATAGAACCATCGTCCGACCAGTAGCGATGTATGGAGCTGAGTGCTGGCCTGCAACCAAGGAGGTTGAGACTCGCCTCAGCGTAATGGAAACGAAAATGCTGCGATGGACGGCTGGTGTTACGCGTCTGGACCGTATTCGCAACGATGAAATACGCCAGAGGTTTGGTGTCGCTCCAATTGCTGACAAATTACGTGAAGCTCGCCTTCGCTGGTATGGCCACGTTCTTCGAGCTAGTGGTGACACTGTTAGGAAGACTGGCCTTAACATAGATGTGCCCGGAAAACGGCCTAAAGGGCGGCCGAAGCAGCGATGGCTTGATACGTTGCATGTGGACCTAAAGGTTGCTGGTATCCATCGATGGTTGCTGGTATCCATTCTGGTGTGGTGACGCCACTTTACGCGATCAAGCATTTGATCGCGTAAAGTGGCGTCACCACACCAGAATAGCGGACCCCGCCTCGAAGCGGGACAAACGCTGAAGAAGAAGAAGAAGAAGAAGTGACGTCACATCATGGTCTCCTTTGAAACTCCGAGCAGGATGGTTTTACCCGAGGTCATTGGCTGATGTATGGAAACAGACTGAGAGGAGCCTGCAGCACTTATACCCTGCCCATTGTGTCCAGCGCTGCTTTATGCACGTTGTACCTTTATATCACTTGTGTTGAATATTTATACATCATCATGTTGAGTACCACAGCATGCAGCTGTAAAGTGCGCAGAAAACATCGGAAAATGGTATAGACGTCAGAATCCCTCAAATCTCAACCAATCATTTAAAAAGCAGGAATGCAGCAGCGCATTAGGATCGAACCCCCGACCTTCCTCCCATGAAGCATCGTCACTACCCATTGCGCTCCGAGCTGTTTGCCGGCAGAGGAATCGCGGTCGTACAAAAACCGAAATTCGTGATGCGCCGTTCAGTTGTGACTTCAAGAACCCCCACTCCTTGGGTTTAACGACTTGGCAAAAATGAAACACATTTTGTGCTAATTGAGGGGTGGCGATTATTCCAATTTAATAGGATGACTCCCTCTCCCCGTTCAGATATACACTATCAGACCCTTTCCTTGTGAGAGAATTCCCGCCAAATGATTGCAAATCTGCCCGAAAAAGTCAGGTTATCAATGGCACAGAGTTTGCCAGCAAGGCGCGCTAACCTCCTATTATCCGATTTTTGTCCGATTTTATCCGAATCATTACGTTTTTCAAAACCCCGGATCTTTGGATGATTCAGATGAGTGCAATTTTGAAAACCCCGGATCTTCGGATGATTCAGATGAGGACAATTTTAGAAACCCCGGATCTTCGGATGATTCAGATGAGGGCAATTTTCGACCGAGCCGGATTTCGGATAATCCGAAACCGGATAAATCCGACCGGATATCCGAAAATGCATGATTCGGATCCCATGTCTATTGCCTTTGGAGTGCGCCGTGAATATTTGCATATAGAATCGAACCTATCAATCGAGTGGGCGCGAGAGCATGTGGAGTGACCGTTTCGGGAGCTTTATCGGAATTTCACAGCCGCCCGACTCATAAATTACTCCTAAACTGTCCAGCTTGCCTTTGGAGCGCGCCGTGAACAATGCATACAGAATCGAACCTATCAATCGAGTGGGCGCGACCACTCTCAGAGTGAGGTCGAGTGGGCGCGAGAGCCTCTGGAGCGACCGTTTGGGAAGTTTTATCGGAAATTCCCAGCCGCCCTAGTCATAACTTGCTCTTAAACTGTCTAGCTTGCTTTTGGAGTGCGCCGTAAACAATGCATATAGAATCGAACTTATCAATCGAGTAGGCGCGACCACTCAACGACCACGCCAATTGCACGCGCGAGTGTGTTCGGAGCGCAATAACTCTGTAGAGATCGAATTGCTGCGGCTCGTGGTTTTGTAGGCAGTAGAATGCTTTACTAGTGCGCGAAAGTGCATCGTTATTGCTTGTAAACAAGCGGAATTATAACGGCGCGAAAATGCAGGTTAGCCGTGTGTCACACGAGTTTTTCCGACTTCAGTCGACCCCTGCAGGAAGACGCGGCGCGCTAACAGCATGCAATCGTATGCTAGCAGAACACTGAAGGCACTTTACGATGGCATGCTCACAACTCCTCAGGTGCCTGAACTGCCTTGGCCTCACCCGCCAGTTTAGAGTGGCGTAAGATAGCGGTTGGAGTTTCTTGCGCTCTTACTCACCCACATTTGAGCTTTCGACTCTCCATTCTCTTCAGCTCGAAGAGCTCTATCGAACGGTGTCACTCTCGACCAATTTCAGAAAAATGGATTTTTCGACGATTTCCCATCGAAGACGTGGGCGCCTAGGCCGAGCCTGCGCGGACGATGACGTCATAGAAAATTGATGTCTTAGAATTGGGCCATGCTAGATACCATTCGGTCCAGCTTTTCTGAATGCTGAATTGAATGGTGTTATTGGGACCGTTGTTGTATTACATTGCACGCGCGGCCGTGTTCTGAGGGCGATAACTCTGTCATGTTTGAACCTTTCCGGTTGCAGCTTGTGGATTTTGTAGGCAGTTAGAGTAATACTGCCCTGAAAAGGAGCAATGTAGCTTATGATTGGACTAAGATACGGCGCTGTGAAAATGTAGGTTAGCCTTGTGTGACACGATTTCTTCCAATTTCAGTCGACTCCCGCGGGAAGACGCGGAGAGATACCGGCTTACAAATGCATGGGCGAGCAGAACGCTTAAGGTACTTTACGATGACATGCTCACAACTCCTCAGCTGCCTAAACCGCCTTAGCCCCAGCTGCCATTTTACGTGGGCCGTGCCTGCGCGGACGTGAGTCATCGAAAATCGATATTTTCGAAATTGGCCAGATTTTCTCGTTCAAAATCATCCAGTGGTTATTTTGTGCGCTGCGCTACGAATCCGACGTCCATTTTTGAAAATTTCGCCGATTTCGGTAGGTTACCTGCCGTTTGAGGGTGGTCGGGTCAAGATCACCGATCACCCTCACTCATCAGTATGGGTGTCTTCTGCCATAATCAGCTAAATGAACTTCTTCATCGTGTTAGACACCCCGAATAACCCCTGCCCTTAGATGAAGTTTGAGCAAAATCGGTGACCCTGACACGACCACTCTCAGTTATCCAGAAGAAAATCCAAAACTTACCGAAATCGGCGAAATTTTCAAAAGCGGACGTCGGATTCGTAATCAGCGCGCAAAATAACCACCAGATGATTTTGAACGAGAAAATCTGGCCAATTTCGAAAATATCGATTTTCGATGACGTCATCGTCCAGTCCAGCAAGCTGGGCCTAGAGCGCACCCGTCCTCGATGGGAAATTATCAAAAAATCGCTTTCCCGGAATTGGCCGAAGTTGACACCATTCGATAGAGCTTTTCGTGCTGAAGCTAATGGTGTTGTTGCGAGTGTCGAAAACTCAAATATGGGCGAATAACGGCGCGGGAAACTTTAATGCTAAGTTCACCGCCCTAAAATGGCAGCTGGGGCTAAGGCGGTTTACGCAGCTGAGGGGTTGTGAGCATGTCATCGTAAAGTGCCTTCAGTGTTCTGCTAGCATACGCGATTGCATGCCGTTAGCCCGTCGCGTCTTCCTGCAGGGGTCGACTGAAGTCGGAAAAACTCGTGTGACACACGGCTAACCTGCATTTTCGCGCCGCTACAATTTCGCATGTTTACAAGCAATAACGCTGCACTTCCGCGCACTAGTAAAGCTCTCTACTGCCTACAAAACCCACGATCCGCAGCGAGAACAATTCGATCTCTACAGAGTTATTGCGCTCCGAACACACTCGCGCATGCAATTTGCGAGTGGTCGCGCCTACTCGATTGATAAGTTCGATTCTATATGCATTGTTTACGGCGCACTCCAAAAGCAAGCTGGACAGTTTAAGAGCAATTTATGACTAGGGCGACTGGGAATTTCCCATAAACTCCCGAAACGTCACTCTACAGGCTCTCGCGCCCACTCGATTGATAGGTTCGATTCTATATGCATTGTTCGCGGCGCACTCCAAAGGCAAGCTGGACAAGCTAGGAGCATTTCCTAAGTAGGACGGCTGGGAATTTCGATAAAACTTCTCAAATGGTCACTCTACAGGTTCCCACGCCCACTCGACCTCGAGTGGTGGCGCCCATTCGATTGATAGGTTCGATTCTATATGCATTGTTCACGGCGCACTCCAAAGGCAAGCTGGACAGTCTTAAGGCAATTTCTATGTAGGGCGGCTGGGAATTTCAATAAAATTCCCAAAACTGTCACTCTACAGGCTCTCGCGCCCACTCGATTGATTATGTCCGGCGTATATGCATTGTTCAACTTTATTGATTTATACATCAAAAGATAGAGCTCTGCCTGGTGCGCTCAAGTATGTGCTTCTTTTCACAAGTGCTTAATTTTAAAGAAAGTTATTTAAAAAAGCCGCTTTGGACCGCTCCAAAGCGGCTTAGTAGTAGTACAGTAGTGCATTCTTGTAGTACAGAGCATTGTCTTCAAAGTGCTGTAAAAAACTGCGCAAAAAATTACAGACCTAAGCGGAGAGAACAAGTGCGCAAATGGCTACTTTTTCACTTTTTCACTTTTCACTTCAACAACCTAAAAATTGACAAAATCCATGATTAAAAAAGAAATACAATACAGTTTCTGATAGAGCAAATCATTCTCTTTCGAAAGCTGTGCAGAGCTATGCAAGAGACCGCCGGCGAAATCTGCAGTGAATCGTTGAAAAAAAAAACGGCGGGGACTTATGGGACAACTAATAGTATGTACGTCGGTACACACATTTCCAGTAAATGACCAGCAGGCTAGCCTTGCTGGAGAAATTTAATACTTGGAAGATGGCCTTAGATTTTTGCCAACCTGTATGTATACCAAAAAATCTTCGGAAATGTTCGCTGAACAAGCATCCATATCGTAGACTTTGCCACAGATTTCAACAAACAATAAAAAGACACTGAAGGGCGTCACTTCATCCAGTCCCTCTGTAGGATGGGCGAGACATTCCAAAAAGTATCATGGAAATACTTTGAAGATCGGCCTAAATAATGGCTTGCGGCAGCCTGCCGAATTGCAGTGAAAGTCATTATTTTTTCTACGAAGTCACAACCTTAGCTCCTCACTTTATGGACCGTCCAAAGAGGTCGATGTTGCTTGTTCTGAGTGGTACCTGTATGTACCTTATTTGTGATGAACACGAGAGTCGGCGACTCCTCCGACTGTGCTACCCGATGGATTTCAATAGGCCCTTTTTACGTGCATGAACGGCAATCGACAGGAAAATTATGCGCCGCGTAGTGAATTGAAATCGAGCCGATAAAAGTCAAAAGTACCTTTGAAGCTACATTGGAATTCGTGTTAAACATCAATAGTAATAATTATAATTTATTCTATAATTTGTCTTCAATAATGATAGTTTATTTGGGCGCCCTCGTGACCTTTGAATAAAGACATCTGTTGAAAAATTTTCTTATAGTTTTGACTATATGTTTAGAAAAGTAATGCTAAAATTAAAGATTCCTATATCAGAGAACTCGCGTACAAGGATTTTCGCTTCCGTATTTCATCCGAACTGTGACATTTCCTGTTTTAAAATGCGGACGGGCCCTGCATAAGGCAGTAACATAGTGGCCCGGTTATAGCTGCTGTGCCAATGACTGGCTTCAGAAGCTTTGCATGGATAGGTGCTATGTGCCAGAGTTTTATAGCCTGTTCTTCAAACAGCAGAGGAAACTTGCGAGCTACAAAAAGAGCTGACCCCGCTCGTCGTCCTCGACTGAATCGAGTTGGTGGATTGTGACTCCTCTCCTGGATCAGCTCAGTATCAGTCCTGTCTTCGCTTATCGCTCTCTAAATTTGCGAATTTTGGTCGTCGTCAATTCTTGATACGCTGAATCGCTAGCACTTACAGCGCTGAAATTCAGAAGACTCCTGATCTTGTAGCGATTGAACGTCCTCTCATCTCTCTTAGCCATGTACACGACTATTGAGAAGAGCGCGGCCAGTTCGGTGAGAAGAAACGAACTCTGAAGGCGTTTTTTTTGCGGAGCTTGCAAAGAATCCTGACAACGGCAGCCTTACTTTGAGAAGAATGAACGAGAAACCGTATTCGAAGTGAAACAACGGGTCGTCCATCTCACTGGCCGGGTGGATCTTGTTGCCGACTTCCTTCGACACGGCAGACATGAACACAATGATGCACAGAAAATTCGCTATGCCTAGAAAGCGTATCTTGACCACTGTAGCTGGGCTACCACTAAGGATTTCCGTTTTTACGATTCGCAGTCGGGTTTCCTGTAGTTCTGAGGTCTCCCGTTACGTCTCTAACTGTGCCATTCAGACGGATGAGAAAAGAGGAAGATTGGACGATGGGTTAGCCACCCTTCTCCGCAGAAAAAGAACACGCCACAGAAACGACAGACTATGTAACTGCTGCTGGTAATGGAAGCTCGAATACCAGCCCTGTGACGGGGACATATGCTACGCCTAACGACAGCACGATGTTGCCGAGGAGGGTATTGAGTTGTAGCTCTACTTTGCCCAGAGTCGAGTGCGACCCAGTCCATCAACGGAGTTTCCCATCTCCGTTGGTATTTACCATGAACATGTGCTTTCTCTTCTCCCCCCTCCTTTTTTGCCGTTGTGGATGTTCTTTTGGAAGATCCTTAGAGGCCTACTACTGAACGATGTGACCGTCTAGCAGTGTTCGGGCTAAATGGCAAAAATCCGACGCAGGTAAACGAGGTTGAGTCTAATATAAGCTGATGTTCGTCGTGAACTCTCGAGTAAGCGCAGCGCTTTCCAAATGACACTCAAAGACTGGCGACTAGGGATGGGCGGAATTTCTGTTGTCTCTTTTCAGATTTTCTGACCATTTTGAGCAATTTTTTCTGTTTTCTGGGAAAATGGCCAAAAATTGGCGAGAAAACAGAAAATAGAGCTGCAAACAAAATTATATCATGGAAATCCTATTAAGACTTTCTAAAAGTATAATAGACTCATGAGTTTCACTCCAAAATAGAGTTTCTAGAGTATTTTAAATGGTAAGCATTTGGCGTTTTTGGATGTGCTAATGTAGTAATTACTCATGAAATATGCCGCTTTGTTGCTAGATTGATTGTGTGAGTGCAGCTGAGAAGGAGACCATTCATAGAACATTTATCGACTTTCATAATTTGGCTTCGCATTCTTTTCGATATTAAAATTAGTTTGGACTATTTACGATCACTTAATACTTTATATTAAAGCTATAAAACTAGTGCTCTGAGGGGCATTTAATTATGTATTAACTAATCACTTGCCCTCGAGTTACTGTGGGCAGGATTATTCTCCAACTCCGATTTAAAGTTTTGAAATTTGTTGCCAGTCATCCTAAACGAACGCGTTCTGCAGAGCCTTTGGCAAAGCTGCTTTTCTAACTCTGAGCATTGCTCAGCTTTCAGTTGTCAAGAATTACAGACAAAAAAGTTTTGGTTAGCTTTGATTTTGCTGATGTAGTGATACAATAGTGATACATGAAAATTTTCATGAATCACCTGTATCGTCTGTGATCCCATTGATCATCGAGTTGTTCAAGCAGGCACAGGCAGTGTCTCCGTACATACGTACTGTCGTGTGCCAGAGTGCACCAGTGGATCCTCCTCTCTGAAGGGACACGAACAGCGTCATATCGCTCGTTCAGTGCTTTCACGAAGAAGTCCGACCAACGCGTTGGTGAGTGTCCTGGTGTTCTAGTGACATCCCGCGGAATCCATTCGGTGACGGTTCTCTTCCAGCGGATGCCTGCGAAGCGCATTACGTGGCCCGCCCACCTAATTTTGGCCCACGACTTGGCCCATGCGACAACGTTTCTGATCTTCGAACGTCAACGAAGCTCGAAACTCCGGAGGCCTTTTCTCACTTGCGTGAGTCGTGTCACTTTGAGCATCGTCCTCTCAGTTCCACGCAGCGCGACGCTAATCGCGTGTTCGCCCTGCTTTCGTATAGCCCAGATCTCTGAAGCGTGTATTAGTGCAGGAGGAACATTGGAGTCGAAGAGGCAAGCAGGGCTACGGGATTCAGTTTCGGCGGAGTCGAATGCCTTCTTCAGGTCGATGAACGTAAGGCACACGGGCAGCTTGTAATCCCGCGACACTTCTATGAGCTTCGTGACGGTGTGTGTGTGTGGTCGATCGTGTTGGATCCTCTCGAAATCCTGCTCGTTCGCATGGCAGTCCTAGACTACGGACAGCAGGCAGATCGGGCGAAGTTGCCCATGTTGTGCACGTCTCCCTTTTTGTACAACAAGAAGGCTCTGCTGGTCTCCCATGGATATGTAGATATGAATAAGAACTACTATGATGGAGAGGGTATATGCTTGATTCTGTTCGGTACTTATGAAGCAGAGGGCCCGTGGCGCCGTGGGGTTGTCGGGAAACATGTTAATGCGGCAACCCCACGGCACCACAGGGCTGGTACATATGGGGCTGTATGCTATTCTCGCCCGACTCGGGGACGGGACGGCGCGAAAAATCGATGGCGCATGATGTGCATACCGGGGATGTGGGCGAAGACCGCCTGATACCCGGCCGGGGACGGTTGGGGAGAGAATATCCACGGCCCATGAAGCACCGCTCCCGGGGAGCCGTGGGGTTGCCGCGTTTTCCTTGCCGTCGCCGCGTTAACATGTTTCCCGGCAACTCCACGGCACTACATACGGCCCTCTGTTCATAAGTACCCTCTATTCTGTATAATAATTTCTTCGGATCTATCCTGGTCCGGGGGACCACATAACTAAAAACTAGGCAACAAAATGAATTAATACATACCGAGTGCCTCCTAGAGAACGAAACTTAACCTAAAAGAAACCAAAAACAGACGAACAAACAAAAAAATCGCCGCGGTTTACAACCGTCTCGGCGGGCAAAGAGCGACGGAATAGATTCATGCCGCTTGCTGACCGCCGCTTGACATACTGTAACCAGGATCTAACATGGTGGGGAGGGCGCATGAAGCCGCATGCCGCGTGCTGACCGTCGCTTGACATGTTATAACCAGAATCTAACATGGTGAGGAGGGCACACATCTTTGCCTTCTTACAACCGTAACAAATGCTTTTTCGTTTTTCTTTGTGGCTTTTTCTTGTTTATGTCCTGTGTTGTTCTGTAGGAGCCGCTCTGTAAGCCTTGAGTGAATTTGTCACATATAATACTTTTTAGTTATGTGCCCCCTCGGACTAGGATAGATCCATTTCTTCGCATGCATGAAATCACTTTCACACGAAAACTATTGTGCGGACGGCCCCTTGAGTCACAATCTCGTATTGGACTGTGAAATATCAGGTCAGTACACAACGTCCTTGTTCTGTTAAGGGGTAACTAGGTGCTCTAAAGTGCATTGGTGAGTTGGAAAGTTTCATGTACGCGGAAATTACTGATTATTCCTCATGAGGCTTCATTGTATTCGATACTCTGAAAGGCCACTTTCTTACTAGTTGGACCATTGATTCTTCAAACGTTGAGATTCCTAGGATTTAGCAGTCAAGATTTACAATTTGCTGATTGGATTGAATTTGGAGTGTACTAGAAAGTTTTGCAAACGCTTGCAAGTTAAAACGCTGGTCCAGGACTAAATTTCTAGTCAAAAAGCATTTCCTACGGAAAAATGGAACTTTGGTAATAAGCCATGTGAAAATCGTCTGTGGCATGGCCATGTTCTTCATTCGAATGGACGACGCCGATCAAAAAACCGGCCTTAACAAAGATGTGCTCGGAGAACGACTTAAAGGGTGGCCTTGGCAACGTTTGGCTTAATACTTTGCGCTTGGCATTTTTTCTCGAGGAAATCAGCCGCGAGATACGATCAAATGCAAACAAATTCGCAACTACCTAGACAGTCTTTGTTGTTGCTCAAAAGCTCTACTATAAGCTATCCAAAACTGCAGAGCTATGCAGGCGATAGGCAGAGATTTTTTGTTCTTCTAAGACAACACTTACCACGCATGTCCTTTGGTCAGTTGCCGAAAAAGCCCCTTTGGAGCGTTCCAAAGCGGCTTTTTAAAAATCACTTTTTAAAGTCAAGTGCTTGTGAAAACAAGCATATATTTGAGCTCAGCAGCTCAAATATATGCTTGTTTTCACATATATTTGAGCTCAGCAGCTCGAGCTCTATCTTTTGACACACAAATCTCTGCAGAGTTGAACAGTGCATAGGCCCGACACAATCAATCGATCGGACGAGACAACCTGAAGAGCGAGCAACAGATTGTAGAGAGAGAAATTTATCGGAATTTCCTAGCTGTCCTAAACAGCAATTGTTCTAAGAGTGTCACAACGATGTTTTGTTACGATCAGAACTTCTAGCGCCAGGCGGAACTCGAGCACGCACCTCCCTCTGACCGGGCGGGAATGCCCTACGCCTTTACACCACCGGCGCCGTTTGATCGAACGCAACAACCACACCTCGTGGGACTCGTCAGCGCACAGTCGGACATCGTGAGGAAAATTAAATCAAATCCAGAGTGCTAGCTTGCAATTGAATCACCCACCCTTATCCAGGATGAGCTGGCCGCTGATATCAACATGGATCCAGTTAAGCTGATGGCCTTTATAGAAACAATTCAAATTAAGCCTCAGTTGGCCGGTATCGAGGTTGTAAGCCGTCACAGCGATGTTTTGCCGCGATCAAAACATCTAAGACTGTTCAGCTTGCCTTTGTGGTGCGCCGTGAACAATGCATACAGAATCGAACCTATCAATCGAATGAGCGCGGCAGCCTGTAGAGTGACCGTTTGAGGAGTTTTATCGGAAGCTCTCGGCCGCCCTTGTCAGGGGTTGTTCTAAGACTGTCCAGCTTGCTTTTGGAGTGCGTCGTGAACAATGCATACAGAAGAAGACCTATGTTGTCTGTAACTTAGTCTATTCATCCGCTAACCGTTGTGCTTTAGATCACGCCCAGAAACATGTGCTGCTTACAATGTCCTCGAATTGCAATCGGAAAGATTCGAACTTGATAGAGATGTTGCGCTACGAACTCGCGCGCGCGTGAATTGCGAGCGGTCGCCCCACTCGATTGATAGCTCTTCTTCTGTATGCATTGTTCACAGCGCACTACAAAGGCAAGCTGAACAGTCTTAGAACAATTCCTGAAAAGGGCGGCTGGGAACTTCCGATAAAACTCCTCAAACGGTCACTCTACAGGCTGCAGCGCCCATTCGACTGATAGGTTCTATTCTGTAGCATTGTTCACGGCGCACTCTAAAGGCAAACTGGACAGTCTTAGAACAATTCCTGTTTAGGACAGCTAGGAATTTCCGATAAATCTTCCGAAGCGCTCACTCTACAATCTGTTGCTCGCTCTTCAGGTTGTCTCGCCCAATCGATTGATTGTGTTGGGCCTATATGAATTGTTCAACTCTACTGAGATTTATATGTCAAAAATAGAGCTTGAGTTGCTGAGCTCATATATATATGCTTATTTTTACAAGCACTTAATTTTTTAAAAAGTTATTAAAAAAGCCGCTATGGAACGCTCCAAAACGGCTTTTTCGGCAATTGACCAAAGGACATGCGTGGTACTATAGCATTCTTAAAAGAAAACGTTTTGTGAGGAAAAACTCGAGCTCCTCTATTTCAGAAGTAAATGTAAAACCTGCCTGCATTAATATGGACAACGGTAGATACAAACAGTGAAGTATATGGACTCGGAAGAAGACAGCACGTAATGGCCAGAACCAGCCCGATGGCGTCCAGCACAGATCCAACCATCATGAAGAGAAAGGCTCGACGTACCGACTCTGAATTATTCACGCCTTTTCGCTATTTTTCTCCTTTTTTACGACTCTTACTGTCCCACTCTAAGGAGGACGTCAATGGCGGCTTCTCGAAAAAGGTACCAATTGTTATACGCAGTATCTTCGGGTAAGGAGCCTTGCAGTCATGCAACTACCCACCTAGAATTTTAATGGTCTTTCAATAAAGCTCTGCAATGGCTAAGCATAGCTGCGAAGACGAGGAGTTTGACACTGTTTAGAAGAAGTTTTCCTATGGAAGCGGTGCTACTGACACCCAAGAGTATTGTAGTTTCGTCGCACATGACGACGGCAGCTATCAGGGTTCGACAACAGATGCACACCGCGTACAACGAATTCAGATCAGATTAATTAGGGAAAGGAAAGATGTTCAGCGATGCATAGCTAGCACAGTGGAGAGCATTTCTAAGCTCGCGATATAGCACGGAGTGGTGGCGAGCAGACGAAATACGGTTCTTTCAAGCGTGTCCTGGGTGAGACGTACTTCGCGGGATGCAGCCCCGCGAGCTGATTCTATAATAAATATGCGTTCCTCATCTGCAACGGGAACGGAGTAACGGGTTATCTTCCCTTCACCCTGGCTGCGTTCTGCTTCGGCTCAGAGCTGAACAATCACATACACCGGGCGCTGATAGCCATGGAACAGCTCCGCCACCCGAGCGGTGGTGGCGCAGTGGATAGCGAGGAGGTCCGGTGGAAAGAGTGGGACTGTGGTTGGACTCCTAAGAGGTGCGGCATTTCTGTACTTGAAAGATCTGATACGATCTATCAAAGCTCTCCATGTAATATCGCAACGAAAAGCTTCGCTAGGGAGGAGACCAGGTTTGATGGTTCTGGTAATCTCGCTAATTTAAAGGTGAAACATTGTACGACATTGCACAACATCTACATTGTGGTTACTGGGGCTCTGATAGAGAATATGATGTTTTAAAAATTCCGGGTAATTACGAGTTTAAATGTGCACAGGACGGCCGGCAAATCCTCACATTGCGTCTCACGATACATTACGGTACAAAATAGAAGAGGTAAGGGTGATGGAGTAATGGTCACAAATAAGTATTCAAGGAGTTGATCACTCACCAATGTGGAGCGCGCTTCTTCTGGTAACTGTGGCATCTGGTAGGCTTAGGACATCCGCATGCTATGCTATGCTGCCGCTGCGTCTGAGTGAGTGAATCAAAAGTGGAAAAAGAACATAGGTCGAACAAGCTTCCCAAATACCCCCCCCCCAAAAGCGATATTCGAGGATTCGTCAAAGCCTATAACCGGTGGCGATGTCCGTTCCTCCACGTGGTGCCACTGGAAACTGCCCGCTCTGCGAACTAAGCCGAACACGGACATTCGATTGCAGGCGACAGGCCTTTGTGACAGGCCGGCCTACGAACACCCATGTCACATCACATGGTTCATGAGATTGCAAGTTTTTCGTGATAGTGCTGCGGCGTCCGCGTGAGCCGACGCGCACTCGCAGAGCCCGGCGAGTGTGAGAAGTAGGCGAGGGTCCCTGATGCGAGGACGGCATTGGGTGGGGGGGGGGGGGGGCAACTGAGCTAGTCCGAAAGTCCCGTAACGTAAGCAGGACTCGCGTGGCAACGCTGAATGTGGGCACGTTGACGGGCCGCTCGTGAGTTGGTTGAAGCACTGGAGCGTAGAAGAGTTGATTTCTGTGCGGTGCAGGAGACGAGGTGGTCCTGCCGCAAGTCAAGGGACATAGGACGTGGCTTCAAGGCCGTTCTATGTGGAAGTCCCAGGATCACCAGTGGTGTCGGGATAATCGTCTCCGAACGATTTCGTGACTCGATTGTAAGCGTTGAGCGCTTTGACGATCGATTGATGAAGATCGTTGTCGCCGCTAAGGAGCGACTCTATCACTTCTTCTCTGCGTATGCTCCGCAGACTGGCTGCTCCGATCAAGCCAAGGATGAGTTTTGGAACCTGCTGGATGAGAAGACAGCAGAGGTACCGTAGAAAGATGTCATCATAGTCGCTGGTGACCTTAATGGGCACGTAGGTGCTACGAAAGACGAGTACAGCTGTAATGGCGGTTTCGGATACGGATCACGTAACGCCGATGGTGAGCGCATTCTTGAGTATGCAGAATCGCATAGTCTCACCATTGCAAACACCGTCTTCCGAAAACGCGACTCCCACCTCATCTCATATTATAGTGGGAGCTCCAAGTCTCAGATAGACTTTGTGCTTGTGAAGGATCGTGACCGGAGTCTTGTCACAGACGCGAAGAATCGTGCCGTATGAGACGGTCGCCCCACAGTACCGACCGCTGATCTGCACTCTGAAGATTGTTCCTCCGAGGCTGAAGCAGGTCGAGCGATGCGGTGCTGCAAGAATCAAGTGGTGGCGGATGAGAGAGAAGGAAGCAGCTGTGATTTCTCGCGTGCGGTTACCGACAGTCACGACTGTCGACGAAACTTGGAAGAAAACGAGCGACGCGATTCGTCAAGCTGCACTGTCGGAGCTCGGCATTACGAAGCCTGGGCGACGGAAGGTCGACAAGCAGGCATTGTGCAACTTGGCACGGTCGATCGATATGGTTCAGTGGCAAGCTTTATCTGTTCTATCCCCGACCGCTCGGGGTTGGTACAATCGCACAAAGGCAAGAATCTATGGGCGGAGCTAGTACAACACATTTACAGCTACAGTATCCAAGTGTCAGCGCCGCACCTCGCGTCGCGTGTTCGCGACACTCCGCGGGGCCCAGAAACGCGAAACAAAAGAGCACAAACTACATATCAAAAGTGGAACATGGAAAAAAGGTATCGCAATTTTACGGACGATTTTCAGCACTTGTGTTGAAGCTGCTGATTGTTGGCGTTGGCGACGTGGCATGCGAAACGTAGTCGGCCGGCGTTGAGTAGACGCAGTCTCGAGGTGTGAACAGCACGATGGGAGCTCGAGCAGAAGAGCGAGTATCAGCGGGAGACGAAGCCGTGACTATCGGATCCAGATGACGTCGTAGACGAGTTCGATCAGTGGAGACGGGAGTTCGAGGGGTGACGAAGTGCAAGGGTTGGGGAAAGGGACGGTCGGGAGGATGAGGAGTAGGTAGAAGACGACGGACGAAGTCGAATAGCAGCCATAGCGTGACGTGGGAGGTGGACGAGTAGTGAGACGGATCGAAGGCACCAGAGAACCTGCGAAGCGGCCATTCAGGAGTGACGACGCTTCTGCGATGTTCCTGCACGTACAGAGCATAATATTGCGTTATGCTCTCCACGGCAGGTAGAACACTTGACGGGGCAGTCTTTGCCGTGCTCAGGCCGCAGGCAGCGACCGCATAAGCGTAATTCCGATGCACGCATCGCTCGCGAGACCGGATCAGCAAAGCGGTGGCAGCGGCCAGCGTGATGGCCGTCAATGTTCTCGCCCAGAGGGCAAAACACACAGTTCGATCGCGGCGTCGTTCGTTCGAGCAGCACTGCGATGTCCTCCTGTATTTGGCCGACTTTGCCGAACAGGGACTCGAGACGATTGGAAATGAAGGCAACGGTGTTGGTCAGCGCCTCTAGCGACGCCTGGCGCTCCGATTCCATTCGTAGCAGTTCTCGGTCGATGTCGTCTCCCATGAAGATGGTAAATGACCGACCGACCCTTTTTATCGGCTGCCTTTCAGTTGATGTTTACTGTCGCATTGAATTCCGTAGGTTTGTTATTGTTCGTGCGCATGTCACTACAGTGCTCACGAACAGCTCCACAACGCCAAGAAACATGGTGAAGGCGATCTTAAGCATCGCCAGTATGGCTCTAAATAGGAAGAGGATCACTGTTGGTCCGCACAGGTATGTGAGAAGCACTACAATAGATAGAGCGACTGTGACAGTGATAGCGAGCTTCCAGTGATTTATTATTGCGAGCCAGAGTGGAGAAAGGTCTGGCACGGTAAAGTCGTGGAACCAGTCAAATCTTGATAGTGCCAGAACGGATTCATTTGAGAATACGTCGTGCGATGCCGAAAGAGGGTGATAGAACAGTATTCCTGCTAGTTCTACCGAGACCTTTTTCTGACCACACATGGTGAAGCAGTGGGAGTCCACTACTGCTTTCTCGAACGCCAACCTTAGAATAGTGGTGAGGTTATTGGGACCACATTCGATTGAAAACACACGATTTTCGCATTGAACCGTTGTCCAAGAAGGTTTCGAGGTATAACACGAGAACGATATTTGGCTGCCTTGAGTGCAGCTGTAACAGCCTTCAAGGCGTCCTGCATATAGTGAACACGGTTCATTTATGTTTAAATGAGCACCTTCAAGACGCTCATTAGAGGTAATGGATATTGTTGTTTCACTTTCTATCGACTCTATGACTACGGACTCGTCCATTTCACTGACTGTGGTGTAAGGTGTGAATAATGGCAAGCAGAAGTCACTGTTATTTTTCAACGACGTCAATTCGTTATATGGGCAGCGGCATGTGGGTTGATTTCCACTTACATCGCAATCACAGAAATGAGGGATTTCGCAGGCAGAGAAACTGTTGTGCGCTTCATTCTCATTCTTGCATCGTACTGGAAAAACAAAGTCGGATGGTATGATTAAGGTCTCATTTGAGCTGCGTGCGTATTTCTGATGCCTCGTTTGTGGCTTTTGTAGGGATATCACCGTGAAGTCAAAATTTTCGAATGAGTATGTTGTATATGGAGACATGGTGAGCTGTCCCTTTTTGCGTAGGTTGTATACTGTGGTAGAAATGTCAATAGTGACAGTTGGTGTCCATGCGGAGCACTGGAAGATCTCCCATGCATCTTGGGACACCGGAACATGAAACACACGGTAAAAGGTGCATGCGCGGAAAGGTATTGCGCAGATGCAACTAAGGCCGCTACACTGGACGGAACAACCGGTATAACCTGGATATATGCTTGATTCGTTCAGCTCTGGGCAAAGGTCTTCTGGACGGATGTTTTCACATGTATTGCCTCTACAGGAGCCCATTCCTCTGCAGCGTGTTCTGTACTGCATTTGCTGCTTAGTCTCCCTTGTCCAAAACAGCGAGACCTTAGAGCATTTGAGGCTTACGGGCCGACGTCGGACTTTGATGTGTCCTACACTTGTGTTTCCGTGTCTCAGCTGGATGCAAAGGCTAGACTGAACGCTGTTGAAAAGTAGTTCATTACGATACTGATATCTGCAGACATCTCTCTCGGAGCATACGAGCTCGATCGAGTGCCGCATGTAGCCATTTTGGCATGAAGACGCCACCACCATCAGGCTTATGAACGAGAATGTGATCATCAGCACTTGTGGCCGTAGTAGAGCTGGAGTGAACGTATTGAGTGAAAAATAGACGTTGTTCTGAGCGTTTTCATGTAGCGGTTTTTGAATGTGGAGCTCTATCGATGTTGAATTCGTGTTGATTGGTGGGCGCCTTTGTGAGAATTTACGGGCGATACAGCAAACAGCAAGCACACTGCTCGTAAGCAAATACAGTATTATCGCCTCTGACAGTATCGCTCCAGTAGGCCAGCATTGTGGATTTGCTATGAGTTTTTTGGATAAAAATGTGGAACTGTAATTACAAAATGGCATCGAAGGGCAAAAGAGGGCTTCGATGTTACTGTCTGAGCGCAGAACTACATGAAACGTCCTAGCAACCGATGTCCTTGGCAGATGGTAACGCAGTGTTCCATTTGAGGTTAGATTTTTACAGGAACTGTCAAAACATAGTTCGTATGGGACAGATTTGGGATTTATCGTTACCGTTCCACTTGAACAGATGACTTGAGGTTGAGCCGAGCATTGTGTGAGTTGTGTGATTAGCAAGGCTAGTATCATGACATACGCTTGTATGGTGGAATTGATTTTCACTGGTCCCTCTATGGCTTTCACGGCGGTTATGCCTTCTGGTTCATCAGATTGGTCGTTTTCAACATTCTGTTGTTGCAAAGAAATAGCGTCTTGTGCTTTTGTTTTTGCTCGCCGCGGTGGATTCCTTCGAGTTGGCGGCGTTGCCGTTGAAATCGATCGTTCTGTGGACCGTTCATGCTGCTCGGCATGAGTTCTGTCGAGTGCACCAACATTTTGGGATGGTAATGTGGCTCGAATTTCTAACGGATATAGCTTGCTGACGGGTCGTTGGATTGGAGTGCTTCTATGAGGCAGCTGCACTTCTGCAGAGCGGATTTTTCCGTCTGAGCTTGTTACCAACTTTACTACAGTACCGGACGCGTCTTTTGAATAGACGCCGAAAAAGCCGCACTTTTGCGGTTTTTGCGTCTTTTTGCTATAACTCGCCCAAAATTCATCCTTTTGAAAAACCAAGAGTATATTTGAACTCAGGAGATCGAGCTCTATCGTTTGGTATATACATTTCATACGAAAGATCAAAAATGGCCAAAATTGAAAACTTGCGCTCCATTGAGAAGGCCGGCCGCGGACGAGTTGTCGGCCGCAAGGCGCCAAAACAGTTGCATGCTTACAATTCCTCTAATTTGAGGTTTTTTGAGAAACGGTTGGTACCGTTCGATTCGTCTCCTCGAGATCTACACAACCATATATACATCTTCGCCAAACCACCGCATTTTCGCAGTGGGAGGTCAAAGATGACGGGAGCAGACTTTTTGCCATTGGAGAAGCTTATATTCAGGGACCTGCATGTTCTCGGAGCATATCAAGCATGGCGTAAGGTGTTTTGTCATGCCAGGAATCGTCTGAGAGTGCGCCGTGCACAATGCATATAGGACCGAACCTATCAATCGAGGGGGTACAGTTTGAAGAGCATTTAGGGAGTTTTATGAGAAATTCTCAGTCGCCCTACTCAGAAATTGCTGTACTCTGCTCCAGCGAGACTATGGAGTGCGCTATGCACAATGTATATAGGATCGAATCTATCAATCGACTGGGCGCGACAGCTCGCAAATTGCACGCGCGGGCGTGTTCGGAGCGCGATAACTCTGTCAGCTTCCAACCTTTATGGCTGGGACGTGTGGGTTCCGTAGGCAGTAATATGCTCTAGTGAAGCGCCAAAGCACAGCAAATTATCTTACGAATTGGCAAGGTTACGGTGGTGTGAAAATGCAGGTTGGGCATGCGTGACACGACTTTTTCAGAATTCGGTCGACCGCTGCGGGTACACGAGGCGAGCTAACAGCATGCAAACTCGCGGATGAGCAAGGCGCTGAAGGCGCTTTACGACGATCTGCTCCTAACTCTTCAGCTGCCTAAACTGCCTTAACCCCATCTGCCATTTTAGAGCGGCGGAGGGCAGCGGTGAAGCTGCTTCCGCCCTTACTCGCCCACATTCGAGCTTTCGAGCACCAGCCAGGGCACCATTCTGTTCAGCTCAAAAAGTTCTATCGAACGGTATCATTTCCGACCAATTTTGAAAACATCGATTTTTTGACAGCTTCTCATCGAAGGCGGCCTCTAGGCCGCGCCAGATGGACGATGACGTCATCGAAAATAGACTTTTCCGAAATTGGTCGAGTTTCATACCGTTTCGTAGAGCTTTTCGTGCTGAATTGAGCGGTGTTACTATGATTGGCGAGAAACGTGTTTGGGCGTGTAAGAGCAAGGAAAACCTAGACCGTTGATGTGCTAAATTGCACGCGCGGGCGTGTTCGGAGCGCGGTAACTCTGTCAGCTTCCAATCTTTCTGGCCGGAACGTGTGGATTCAGTAGGCAGAAATATGCCCTAGTAAAGCGTCAAAGCACAGCAAATTATCTTACCAATTGGCAAGGTTACGGCGGTGCGAAAATGCGGGTTGGGCATGTGTGACACGATTTTTTCAGATTTCGGTCGACCGCTGCAGGTGCACGAGGCGAGCTAACGGCATGCAAACTCGCGGACGAGTAAACCACCGAAGGCATTTTACGACGACATGCTCGCAGCTCTCCAGATGGCTTAACTGCTTTAGCACAATCTGCCATTTTGGAGCCTCGGAGGGCGACGGCGCGAAGTTCCTTCCGCGCCCTTACTCGCCCACATTCGAGTTCTCGATGCTCTCAATGGTACCACTCTGTTCAGCTCGAGAGGCTCTATCGAATGGTATTAATCTCGACCAATTCTGGGAATATCGACATTTTGACAATTTCGCATCAAAGCTGAGGCGGCTCAAGACCGCGGCAGAAGGACAATGACGTCATCGAAAATCAATGTTTTGAGCCGGGCCAAGTCTGATACCGTTCGATAGAGATTTTGGAGGTGAATTGAATGGTGTTACTGCGAGCAGCAAGAACTGTAATCTGGGCGATTAAGAGCGCGGAGAACATCGACCGTTGCTGTGCTAAATTTGACGCACGGGCGTGTTCTGAGCGCAATAACTCGGTCATGTTTGAATCTTTCTGGCAGCAATTTGTGCATTTTATAAGCAGTAGAATGCTCAATAGGTGCGCTGAAACACAGCAATTTAGCCTACGAGTGGACGAAGTTACGACGGTGCGAATATGCTGGTAAACCTTGTGTGACGCGATTTTTTCCGATTTCAGTCGACCTCTGTAGGAACACGCGATCAGCTAGCGGCCTACGAATGCGTAGGCTAGCGAATTAGCTAAGTTACTTTTCGAAGAGGTGCCCAAAACTCTCCAGTTGTCGAAACTGCCTTAGTTCCAGCTGCCATTTTAGAGCTGCGGAGGGCAGCGGTGAAGATTCTTCCGCCCTTACTCGCCCACATTTGAGTTTTTGACACAACAGATAGCACCATTTTGTTCAACTCGAAAAGCTCTATCGAACGGTATTAATTTCGGCCAATTCCGGGAAAATTGATTTTTTGACGATTTCACTCGAGGACGAGGGCGCTCTTCGCCGAGCCTGCCCGGACGATGACGTCATCGAAAATCGACGATTTCGAAAATTGCCAAATGTTCTTGTCCAAACTTCATTCAAATTCATCTAGGGGGTTATTTGATGCGCTGATTACGAATCCGATGTTCTTTTTTGAAAATTGCGCCGATTTCGACAGGTTTTGAATTTCCTTCTGGATAACTGAGGGTGGTCGGGTCAGGAACACCGATTTTGCTCAAACTTAGTCAAAGGGCAGGGTTTATTCAGGGTGCCGAATACGATGCCGAAGTCCATTTGGCCGATTATGACAGGAAACCACCCATACCGATAACTGAGGGTGGTCAGTGATCCTGACCCTACCAACCTCAAATGGCTGTAACATGCCAAAATCGGTAGAGTTTTTAAAAATGGAAATCGGATTCGTAATAGGCGCTTCAGATAACCCTCATGACGATTCTGGACGAAGCCCGGACAAAAAAATTCGACAAATTTCGAAAGCATCGATTTTCGATGACGTCACTGTCCTTCTGCCGCGGTCTTGAGCCGCCTCGGCTTTGTGCGAAATTGTCAAAAAATCGATATTCCCAGAATTGGTCGAGATTAATACCATTCGATAGAGCCTCTCGAGCTGAACAGAGTGGTACCATTGAGAGCGTCGAGAACTCGAATGTGGGCGAGTAAGGGCGCGGAAGGAACTTCGCGCCGTCGCCTCCGAGGCTCCAAAATGGCAGATTGTGCTAAAGCAGTTAAGCCAACTGGAGAGCTGCGAGCATGTCATCGTAAAATGCCTTCGGTGGTTTACTCGTCCGCGAGTTTGCATGCCGTTCGCTCGCCTCGTGCACCTGCAGCGGTGGACCGAAATCTGAAAAAATCGTGTCACACATGCCCAACCCGCATTTTCGCACCGCCGTAACCTTGCCAATTGGTAAGATAATTTGCTGTGCTTTGACGCTTTACTAGAGCATATTTCTGCCTACGGAATCCACACGTTCCGGCCAGAAAGACTGGAAGCTGACAGAGTTACCGCGCTCCGAACACGCCCGCGCGTGCAAATTAGCACAGCAACGGTCTATGTTTTCCTTGCTCTTACACGCCCAAACACGGTTCTCGCCAATCATAGTAACACCGTTCAATTCAGCACGAAAAGCTCTACGAAACGGTATCAAACTCGACCAAT
>OX377202.1:66218708-66357740 GCA_947396885.1 Heligmosomoides polygyrus polygyrus
GTGCTGGTGCCCGTGGTTGACGGCCTTTGGGCATGTTGTGGGCAACATACCCGTTGGATAAGGCAATGCGAGATGCCATCTCCCTAGATGAGGACTTGAACTCGCTATTCGAGGACACCAGAGCAGCTGTTTGGAACATATTCCGGACAATGGCCCTCTTAGTACTATCTGGGTGTGCGGAACGATAGTGTACAAACATCATTGTACATCGTTAGGGTCGTTGAGGTGCCTCCGGCTAAACTCAAGGCGCAACTGGTGAGGAACCGTCTTTATGACTGCGCTTGTGAAACGCCCTCCTGCGTGGTCTGCCCATTCGGCAGGGAAGGGGGACTGTAGGGTTTCAGGAACAGTATACCTCATACTTGCATTGAATGCAAGGAGGAATACGTTGGTGAGACGGGCAGACCACTTTGGGTAAGGGTGAAGGAGCATGTGGATGGGCTCAACAGGTGCAAAGTCGCCACACCCTTGGGGGAGCACGGGCTGCGAAGTCATAGTGGCGCAGTCATAGTGGTGGTTGGAGTGGCGGTGACGATCCTGGCTCGCGAGGTCGACATCGCAGCGCGCAAGGCCTTGGAGGCGCTGTGGATTGCGTTCAAGAACCCCGCAATCAATAGGAAGGAGGAACGGGTGGCCATAACCCAGGAGTTGGCTCCATTTGCCGACCTCTGTGGGCTTGACCCCGGAGGGGCGCCAGCCGGAAGGTCGCTGAGGGGCTGACCAGAAGGGAGGACCTCATTCACCCACATTTATCTCCATCTGAAGGGTGACTCCACAGCCTTCGGCTGTTTACATAAGGTCAGTTGGGCTGTCTCCCTCGTGGTTCGTCTCTTTCTCCCATTAGCTTTTGAGATGGCTGAAACTTGAAATGACTCTTGGACGGGTAATTTCTCTAACTCCCCTTGTCTTTTCCAGGCTCTGAAGAAGGCGGTTACGCCGAAACGTAAGCCGAATAAACGTTCGATATCAATCTTGGCACGACAGCTCGACGACTACCTGCCATACTGTTCTAAGACATGCCGAGATTCAAGGACAGTCGCACATGGAATATCTTCCATGATATAATTTTGTTCGCAGCTCTATTTTCTGTTTTCTCGCCAATTTTTTGGCCATTTTCCAGAAAACAGAAAAAATTGCTCAAAATGGTCAGAAAATCTGAAAAGAGACAACAGAAATTCCGCCCTTCTCTAGTCGCCAGTCTTTGAGTGTCATTTGGAAAGCGCTGCGCTTACTCGAGAGTTCACGACGAACATCAGCTTATATTAGACTCAACCTCGTTTACCTGCGTCGGATTTTTGCCACTTAGCCCGAACACTGCTAGACGGTCACATCGTCCAGTAGTAGGCCTCTAAGGATCTTCCAAAAGAACATCCACAACGGCAATGGAAATCCTATTAAGACTTTCTAAAAGTATAATAGACTCATGAGTTTCACTCCAAAATAGAGTTTCTAGAGTATTTTAAATGGTAAGCATTTGGCGTTTTTGGATGTGCTCATGTAGTAATTACTCATGAACTATGCCGCTTTGTTGCTAGATTGATTGTGTAAGTGCAGCTGAGAAGGAGACCATTCATAGAACATTTCTCGACTTTCATAATTTGGCTTCGCATTCTTTTCGATATTAAAATTAGTTTGGACTATTTACGATCACTTAATACTTTATATTAAAGCTATAAAACTAGTGCTCTGAGGGGCATTTAATTATGTATTAACTAATCACTTGCCCTCGAGTTACTGTGGGCAGGATTATTCTCCAACTCCGATTTAAATTTTTGAAATTTGTTGCCAGTCATCCTAAACGAACGCGTTCTGCAGAGCCTTTGGCAAAGCTGCTTTTCTAACTCTGAGCATTGCTCAGCTTTCAGTTGTCAAGAATTACAGACAAAAAAGTTTTGGTTAGTTTTGATTTTGCTGATGTAGTGATACATGAAATTTTTCATGAATTACCTGTATCGTCTGTGATCCCATTGATCATCGAGTTGTTCAAGCAGGCACAGGCAGTGTCTCCGTACATACGTACTATCGCGTGCCAGAGTGCACCAGTGGATCCTCCTCTCTGAAGGGACACGAACAGCGTCATATCGCTCGTTCAGTGCTTTCACGAAGAAGTCCGACCAACGCGTTGGTGGGTGTCCTGGTGTTCTAGTGACATCCCGCGGAATCCATTCGGTGACGGTTCTCTTCCAGCGGATGCCTGCGAAGCGCATTACGTGGCCCGCCCACCTAATTTTGGCCCACGGCTTGGCCCATGCGACAACGTTTCTGATCTTCGAACGTCAACGAAGCTCGAAACTCCGGAGGCCTTTTCTCACTTGCGTGAGTCGTGTCACTTTGAGCATCGTCCTCTCAGTTGCACGCAGCGCGACGCTAATCGCGTGTTCGCCCTGCTTTCGTATAGCCCAGATCTCTGAAGCGTGTATTAGTGCAGGAGGAACATTGGAGTCGGAGAGGCAAGCAGGGCTACGGGATTCAGTTTCGGCGGAGTCGAATGCCTTCTTCAGGTCGATGAACGTAAGGCACACGGGCAGCTTGTAATCCCGCGACACTTCTATGAGCTTCGTGACGGTGTGTGTGTGTTGTGTGTTGTGTGTGTGTGTGTGTGTGTGTTGTGTGTTGTGTGTGTGTGTGTGTGTGTGTGTGTGTGTGTGTGTGTGTGTGTGTGTGTGTGTGTGTGTGTGTGTGTGTGTGTGTGTGTGTGTGTGTGTGTGTGTGTGTGTGTGTGTGTGTGTGTGTGTGTGTGTGTGTGTGTGTGTGTGTGTGTGTGTGTGTGTGTGTGTGTGTGGGTGGTCGATCGTGCTGGATCCTCTCGAAATCCTGCTCGTTCGCATGGCAGTCCTAGACTACGGACAGCAGGCAGATCGGGCGAAGTTGCCCATGTTGTGCACGTCTCCCTTTTTGTACAACAAGAAGGCTCTGCTGGTCTCCCATGGATATGTAGATATGAATAAGAACTACTATGATGGAGAGGGTATATGCTTGATTCTGTTCGGTACTTATGAAGCAGAGGGCCCGTGGCGCCGTGGGGTTGTCGGGAAACATGTTAATGCGGCAACCCCACGGCACCACATGGCTGGTACATATGGGGCTGTATGCTATTCTCGCCCGACTCGGGGACGGGGACGGCGCGAAAAATCGATGGCGCATGATGTGCATACCGGGGATGTGGGACCGCCTGATACCCGGCCGGGGACGGTTGGGGAGAGAATAGCATACGGCCCATGAAGCACCGCTCCCGGGGAACCGTGGGGTTGCCGCGTTTTCCTTGCCGTCGCCGCGTTAACATGTTTCCCGGCAACTCCACGGCACTACGGGCCCTCTGTTCATAAGTACCCTCTATTCTGTACAATAATTTCTTCGGATCTATCCTGGTCCGGGGGACCACATAACTAAAAACTAGGCAACAAAATGAATTAATACATACCGAGTGCCTCCTAGAGAACGAAACTTAACATAAAAGAAACCAAAAACAGACAAACAAACAAAAAAATCGCCGCGGTTTACAACGGTCTCGGCGGGAAAAGGGCGACGGAATAGATTCATGCCGCTTGCTGACCGCCGCTTGACATACTGTAACCAGGATCTAACATGGTGGGGAGGGCGCATGAAGCCGCATGCCGCGTGCTGACCGTCGCTTGACATGTTATAACCAGGATCTAACATGGTGAGGAGGGCACACATCTTTGCCTTCTTACAACCGTAACAAATGCTTTTTCGTTTTTCTTTGTGGCTTTTTCTTGTTTATGTCCTGTGTTGTTCTGTAGGAGCCGCTCTGTAAGCCTTGAGTGAATTTGTCACATATAATACTTTTTAGTTATGTGCCCCCTCGGACTAGGATAGATCCATTTCTTCGCATGCATGAAATCACTTTCACACGAAAACTATTGTGCGGACGGCCCCTTGAGTCACAATCTCGTATTGGACTGTGAAATATCAGGTCAGTACACAACGTCATTGTTCTGTTAAGGGGTAACTAGGTGCTCTAAAGTGCATTGGTGAGTTGGAAAGTTTCATGTACGCGGAAATGACTGATTCTTCCTCATGAGGCTTCATTGTATTCGATACTCTGAAAGGCCACTTTCTTACTAGTTGGACCATTGATTCTTCAAACGTTGAGATTCCTAGGATTTAGCAGTCAAGATTTACAATTTGCTGATTGGATTGAATTTGGAGTGTACTAGAAAGTTTTGCAAACGCTTGCAAGTTAAAACGCTGGTCCAGGACTACATTTCTAGTCAAAAAGCATTTCCTACGGGAAAATGGAACTTTGGTAATAAGCCATGTGAAAATCGTCTGTGGCATGGCCATGTTCTTCATTCGAATGGACGACGCCGATCAAAAAACCGGCCTTAACAAAGATGTGCTCGGAGAACGACTTAAAGGGTGGCCTTGGCAACGTTTGGCTTAATACTTTGCGCTTGGCATTTTTTCTCGAGAAAAGCAGCCGCGAGATACGATCAAATGCAAACAAATTCGTAACTACCTAGACAGTCTTTGTTGTTGCTCAAAAGCTCTACTATAAGCTATCCAAAACTGCATAGCTATGCAGGCGATAGGCAGAGATTTCTTGTTCTTCTAAGACAACACTTACCACGCATGTCCTTTGGTCAATTGCCGAAAAAGCCCCTTTGGAGCGTTCCAAAGCGGCTTTTTAAAAATCACTTTTTAAAGTCAAGTGCTTGTGAAAACAAGCATATATTTGAGCTCAGCAGCTCGAGCTCTATCTTTTGACAGACAAATCTCTGCAGAGTTGAACAGTGCATAGGCCCGACACAATCAATCGATCGGGCGAGACAACCTGAAGAGTGAGCAACAGATTGTAGAGAGAGCGCTTGAGGAAATTTATCGGAATTTCCTAGCTGTCCTAAGCAGCAATTGTTCTAAGAGTGTCACAACGATGTTTTGTTACGATCAGAACTTCTAGCGCCAGGCGGAACTCGAGCACGCACCTCCCTCTGACCGGGCGGGAATGCCCTACGCCTTCACACCACCGGCGCCGTTTGATCGAACGCAACAACACACCTCGTGGGACTCGTCAGCACACAGTCGGACATCGTGAGGAAAATTAGATTAAATCCAGAATGCTAGCTTGCAATTGAAGCACCCACCATTATCCAGGATGAGCTGGCCGCTGATATCAGCATGGATCCAGTTAAGCTGATGGTCTTGATAGAAACAATTCAAATCAGTTTCTTTAAGCCTCAGTTGGCTGGTATCGAGGTTGTAAGCTGTCACAGCGATGTTTTGCCGCGATCAAAACATCTAAGACTGTTCAGCTTGCCTTTGTGGTGCGCCGTGAACAATGCATACAGAATCGAACATATCGATCGAATGAGCGCGGCAGTCTGTAGAGTGACCGTTTGAGGAGTTTTATCGGAAGTTCTCGGCCGCCCTTGTCAGGGGTTGTTCTAAGACTGTCCAGCTTGCTTTTGGAGTGCGTCGTAGCAATGCATACATAAGAAGACCTATGTTGTCTGTAACTTAGTCTATTCATCCGCTACACCATTGTGCTTTAGATCACGCCCAGAAACATGTTCTCGAATTGCAATCGGAAAGATTCGAACTTGATAGAGATATTGCGCTACGAACTCGCGCGCGCGTGAATTGCGAGCGGTCGCCCCACTCGATTGATAGCTCTTCTTCTGTATGCATTGTTCACGGCGCACTACAAAGGCAAGCTGAACAGTCTTAGAACAATTCCTGAAAAGGGCGGCTGGGAACTTCCGATAAAACTCCTCAAACGGTCACCCTACAGGCTGCAGCGCCCATTCGACTGATAGGTTCTATTCTGTAGCATTGTTCACGGCGCACTATAAAGGCAAGCTGGACAGTCTTAGAACAATTCCTGTTTAGGACAGCTAGGAATTTCCGATAAATCTTCCGAAGCGCTCACTCTACAATCTGTTGCTCGCTCTTCAGGTTGTCTCGCCCAATCGATTGATTGTGTTGGGCCTATATGAATTGTTCAACTCTACTGAGATTTATATGTCAAAAATAGAGCTTGAATTGCTGAGCTCAAATATATGCTTATTTTTACAAGCACTTAATTTTTTAAAAAGTTATTAAAAAAGCCGCTTTGGAACGCTCCAAAACGGCTTTTTCGGCAATTGACCAAAGGACATGCGTGGTATTATAGCATTCTTAAAAGTAAACGTTTTGTGAGGAAATCTCGAGCTCCTCTATTTTGAGAAGTAAATGTAAAACCTGCCTGCATTAATATGGACAACGGTAGATACAAACAGTGAAGTATATGGACTCGGAAGAAGACAGCACGTAATGGCCAGAACCAGCCCGATGGCGTCCAGCACAGATCCAACCATCATGAAGAGAAAGGCTCGACGTACCGACTCTGAATTATCCACGCCTTTTCGCTACTTTTCTCCTTCTTTACGACTCTTACTGTCTCACTCTAAGGAGGACGTCAATGGCGGCTTCTCGAAAAAGGTACCAATTGTTATACGCAGTATCTTCGGGTAAGGAGCCTTGCAGTCATGCAACTACCCACCTAGAATTTTAATGGTCTTTCAATAAAGCTCTGCAATGGCTAAGCATAGCTGCGAAGACGAGGAGTTTGACACTGTTTAGAAGAAGTTTTCCTATGGAAGCGGTGCTCCTGACACCCAAGAGTATTGTAATTTCGTCGCACATGACGACGGCAGCTATCAGGGTTCGACAACAGATGCACACCGCGTACAACGAATTCAGATCAGATTAATTAGGGAAAGGAAAGATGTTCAGCGATGCATAGCTAGCACAGTGGAGAGCATTTCTAAGCTAGCGATATAGCACGGAGTGGTGGCGAGCAGACGAAATACGGTTCTTTCAAGCGTGTCCTGGGTGAGACGTACTTCGCGGGATGCAGCCCCGCGAGCTGATTCTATAATAAATATGCGTTCCTCATCTGCAACGGGAACGGAGTAACGGGTTATCTTCCCTTCACCCTGGCTGCGTTCTGCTTCGGCTCAGAGCTGAACAATCACATACACCGGGCTCTGATAGCCATGGAACAGCTCCGCCACCCGAGCGGTGGTGGCGCAGTGGATAGCGAGGAGGTCCGGTGGAAAGAGTGGGACTGGACTCCTAAGAGGTGCGGCATTTCTGTACTTGAAAGATCTGATACGATCTATCAAAGCTCTCTGTAATATCGCAATGAAAAGCTTCGCTAGGGAAGAAACCAGGTTTGATGGTTCTAGTAATCTCGCTAATTTAAAAGGTGAAACATTGTACGACATTGCACAACATCTACATTGTGGTAACTGGGGCTCTGATAGAGAATATGATGTTTTAAAAATTCCGGGTAATTACGATTTTAAATGTGCACAAGACGGCTGGCAAATCCTCAGATTGCGTCTGACGATACATTACGGTACAAAATAGAAGAGGTAAGGGTGATGGAGTGATGGTCACAAATAAGTATTTAAGGAGTTGATCACTCACCAATGTGGAGCGCGCTTCTTCTGGTAACTGTGGCATCTGGTAGACTTAGGACATCTGCATGCTATGCTGCCGCTGCGTCTGAGTGAGTGAATCAAAAGTGGAAAAAGAACATAGGTCGAACAAGCTTCCCAAATACCCCCCCCCCCCCAAAAGCGATATTCGAGGATTCGTCAAAGCCTATAACCGGTGGCAATGTCCGTTCCTCCACGTGGTGCCACTGGAAACTGCCCGCTCTGCGAGCTAAGCCAACACGGACATTCGATTGCAGGCGACAGGCCTACGAACACCCATTTCACATCACATGGTTCATGAGATTGCAAGTTTTTCGTGATAGTGCTGCGGCGTCCGCGTGAGCCGACGCGCACTTGTAGAGCCGGGCGAGTGTGAGAAGTAGGCGAGGGTCCCTGATGCGAGGACGGCATCGGGGGGGGGGGGGTGGGGCAACTGAGCTAGTCCGAAAGTCCCGTAACGTAAGCAGGACCCGCGTGGCAACGCTGAATGTGGGTACGTTGACGGGCCGCTCGTGCGAGTTGGTTGAAGCACTGGAGCGTAGAAGAGTTGATTTCTGTGCGGTGCAGGAGACGAGGTGGTCCTGCCGCAAGTAAGGGACATAGGACGTGGCTTCAAGGCCGTTCTATGTGGAAGTCCCAGGACCACCAGTGGTGTCGGAATAATCGTCTCCGAACGATTTCGTGACTCGATTGTAAGCGTTGAGCGCTTTGACGATCGATTGATGAAGATCGTTCTCGCCGCTAAGGAGCGACTCTATCACTTCTTCTCTGCGTATGTTCTGCAGACTGGCTGCTCCGATCAAGCCAAGGATGAGTTTCGGAACCTGTTGGATGAAAAGACAGCAGAGGTACCGTCGAAAGATGTCATCATAGTCGCTGGTGACCTTAATGGGCACGTAGGTGCTACGAAAGACGACTACAGCTGTCGTGGCGGTTTCGGATACGGATCACGTAACGCCGATGGTGAGCGCATTCTTGAGTATGCGGAATCGCATAGTCTCACCATTGCAAACACCGTCTTCCGAAAACGCGACTCCCACCTCATCTCATATTATAGTGGGAGCTCCAAGTCTCAGATAGACTTTGTGCTTGTGAAGGATCGTGACCGGAGTCTTGTCACAGACGCGAAGATCGTGCCGTATGAGACGGTCGCCCCACAGCACCGACCGCTGATCTGCACTCTGAAGATTGTTTCCCCGAGGCTGAAGCAGGTCGAGCGATGCGGTGCTGCAAGAATCAAGTGGTGGCGAATGAGAGAGACGGAAGCAGCTGTGATTTCTCGCGTGCGGTTACCGACAGTCACGACTGTCGACGAAACTTGGAAGAAAACGACCGACGCGATTCGTCAAGCTGCACTGTCGGAACTCGGCATTACGAAGCCTGGGCGACGGAAGGTCGACAAGCAGGCATGGCTGGGGACAGATGACGTGAAAGCAAAAGTGCGAGAGAAGAAGTCGCTTTATCACGTGTTTCTCGGCAAAAAGACGGCCGATAACTGGCGGAAGTACCAAGAAGCGAGGAACGCTGCAAAGAAGGCCGTGGCTGTTGCAAAAGCCACTCATTATGGAGATGTCAACGAGAAGCTCGAGTCACGCGATGGCGAGCGGTATCTGTGCCCACTTGCTAAGAATCGCCATCGGCAGACCGAGGATATTGAGAAGTTTCTCGGCATCAATGATGAGAATGGCCATCTTCTTACGGACCGCAAGAAGGCATTGAAGCGATGGCGCGACTACTTTGAGGAAATCTCCACAGTAGAATTTCCTCATCCAGTCATCCCTTCCACGGCTCCAACCCACGGCCTCGTTCACAAGATCACCGTGGAGGAGATTTAAGCGGCTTTGAAGAAGATGAGGACAGGCAAAGCGACTAGGCCCGATGATGTGGCAGCTGATTTATGGAAGTCGAAGTACTGGTACCCTGCTGAGTGGTTAGCGAAGTTCTTTAATCAGGTTGTGGCGGAGAAGAAAGTGCCTGAGTGTTGGCGTCAAAGTACGACGATTCCAATTTGGAAGAAGGGCAGTCCTGCAGACTGCTCCAATTATCGTCCGATTCGCTTGCTTTCGCACACCATGAAGATCATTGAGCGAGTTGTCGACGGACGAATTCGGGACATCGTCCAGCTTTCCAGCAATCAGTGCGGCTTCGTGGCTGGCTGTGGCACCGTTAATGCCATACATGCCGTCCGCCTCCTGATAGGGAAGCATCGCGAGAAACAGAAGCCAGTGCATATTGCCTTCCTCGACTTGGAGAAGGCCTTTGACCGCGTGCCGCGTGAAGTGATATGGTGCGCCCTGCGTCAATATGGAGTTCCTGAAGAGCTCATAGAGTGGGTGCGAATTCTCTACTCTTGTCCAAAGAGTCGAGTTCAAGCTGCAGCTGGGACCTCGATGGAGTTTCCCATCTCTGTCGGAGTACACCAGGGTTCTGCGCTTTCCCCACTCCTCTTTGTTGTCGTCATGGATGCCATCACACGAGATCTTCAGAAGCCCGTCCCTTGGACGTTGCTTTATGCCGATGACGTGATGCTCGCTAGCGAAGATAAAGGAGAACTCGTGCGAGAGTTGCAAGCTTGGTGTGATCGCTTGGAGCGGTTTGGACTCAGATTGAACGTGAAGAAGACCGAGTATTTAACGACGAACGTTACCGAGTCCAGCTCCATCAAGGTTAACGGCATCGAGCTTCCACGCACTGCGGTCTTTAAGTACCTGGGATCAGCAGTCGCGTCTGACGGCACACTGATGGTCAAAGAGAATTCACGCGTGAGTGCTTGGTCCAAGTGGCGCTCGTTGACTGGCGTGCTCTGCGATAAGAAGATACCAGAGCACCTCAAGTCAAAGATCTACGGAGCAGTCGTCCGGCCGATAGCGATGCACGGTGCTGAGTGCTGGCCTGCGACCAAGAAGGTTGAAACGCGCCTCAGCGTGATGGAGGCGAAGATGCTGCGCTGGACGGCTGGAGTCACGCGCCTGGACCGCATCCGAAACGATGCCATTCGGCAGAAGTTCGGTGTCGCGCCGATAGCGGACAAGATGCGCGATGCTCGCTTACGATGGTGCGGTCACGTTCTGCGTGGAAGGGAAGACAGCGTCCGCAAAATAGGCCTTAACTTCGAGGTAATAGGAAAGTGGCCTAGAGGGCGTCAGAAGCAGCGCTGGGCTGATACGTTACATACGGACTTGAAAGTAGCTGGTGTCCACCCCGATCTAGCGCTGGATCGGGAAAGGTGGCGTCATGACACCAGAATAGCGGACCCCGCCACGAAGCGGGACAAACGCTGAAGAAGAAGTAGAAGAAGAAGAAGAAAAAGAAGTCAACGCCTATAACCAAATCCACCACCTTTTCGTCGTGTATTTTGCATAAGAATGTACTGTAATGAGCTGAATTTTCAAAAATCGATACCGTATTTGCTATCAGAGCTCTAAATTCCCCTATTGAGCGGCAACCGCTTACCACCGTCTAAAGGTGAAAATACCGCCGAACACCGATGCTGATGAATGTCATATCAGGTTTGGCGATACTTTCATCGTTAGAGGGCGGTAAGCGGTTGATGAATCTGGCCCCTCGAGTCGAGTGAGTGTGGTAGTGCCGATGAATATAATATGTGTACTTCCTTGCCAAATCCTTTATTCCGACTTCACATGTTGAGCTTCGATCGATCGAATCGGATCCTTTTTTGACGGCTTTGACAGTGCGTCTCCGGGAAGTCGACCCACAAACCCCACTCTTTTCAGCGTACCGCTTCGCCACCTACAGGGCCAAACCACAACTGCCCAGCGGTGTTTCCCACCTATACGAGCTCGGCGTCTGTGATAGGCCACCTTTGCGCGCAAGCAGAGCGCAAACAGGGACTCATATTTATTGCGTTATAAGGACGATTCTGCCAGTTTTTGGTCGCTTGTTATATAAGAACGTGCTAAATTTTATCCCAGGCAAACACTCTGTTTTGTACTCGATGGCAGGGGTGTATCACCTGTATCACCTGTCGTCCCGTTGATCATCGACTTGCTCGAGCGGGTGCCAGCAGCGTCTCCCTTCGTCCCTGTCGCGTGCCAGAGTGCTCCAATCGATCCTCCTCGCTCGAGTGACAAGAAGAGCGTCATAACGGTCGTTCAGGGCTTTCACGAAGAAGTTCGACCAACGCGTTGGTGGGCGTCCTGATGTTCTCTTGACATCTCGCAGAATCCAGTCGGTGACGGCTATCGTCCAGCGGGTGTCTGCGAAGCGCATTACCTGGCCGGCCCACCTAATTTCCGACAACTTGGCCCACGCGACAACGTCTCTGATCTTCGAACGTCGGCGAAGCTCGGAACTCCAGAAGCCTTCTCTCACTTGCGTGAGTCGTGTCACTCCGAGCATCGTCCTCTCGATTCCACGCTGCGCGACGCTGATCGCGTGTTCATCCTGCTTTCGTATAGCCCAGGTCTCTGAGGCGTATGTTAGGGCAGGAAGAACAGTGGAGTCGAATAGGTGGGCACGGAGTCGGACGTTCTTCGTCTTCTTCGCGACTTCTTCGACGCTCTTGAAAGCTCCCCAAGCCGCTCGTTTCCTCCTGCTCAGCTCTGGCGCTAGATCGTTGGCCATATTGACTTCACGACCCAGATACACGTAGCTGGAGCATTCGGAGATGTTCGTTCAGTTGAGCGAGAATGGGGCATCAAAAACTTGTCCGTTCCTCATGAACATCGTCTTCGCAAGATTCAGCTGCAGTCCAACGTTCCCACATACACTATCGAAGTAGGCCAGCATTCGCTCCGCCTGGCTGATGCTCGGTGTATGAGCACGATGTCGTCAGCGAAGCGAAGATAGTGTAGTTGCCGGCCGTTGACCTTCACTGCCATGTCTTTCGGAGTAGAAGTTGTGGATGATCTTCTCCATGATTTTTCTGGAAGAGGTGACGGTTCCGTTAGGACGTCGGAGAGCGGTCATCTTGGTCTTGAAGTTGGCGAAGTTCCGGCGGGCATTGCGGATGCTCAGCCCTGCCTCTGCTGCTTCAGCCAACACTTCCGTCTTTCTCTCCCTAAGATCCTCCTTTATCGCCGCTCTATATAGCCTCGCAAGCTCGGACGTCAGTTGTTGATAGTTGCCTGACGCTCGTGCTGCTCCACGCTTGCGTATCAGCTCGAGAGTTTCCGGAGACAGACATCTCTTGGTGGTCTTCAAGCTCTCGGCTCACTTAGCACTATCGCGGAGATGGTGCCCGACGTGGTCGTATTCCTCGTCGATGTTGTCCATGACGGTATCTTCCCAAAGGCCGGCAAGAGAGGTCTGCAGTCCCAGTTGATGATCGTTCTGGGATTCCTCTTCTTGAACTTCTCGGCCTTCTCTCCTTGACGCGAAAAGCGAAACCTCGCTCGAAGGAGGCGGTGGTCCGATCCCGTGTAGAACTTGGGGACAATGAAAACGTCGGTCAGGCAATACTTGCGATTGAAGATGATGTGGTCGATCTCGTTGTGGAACTGGCCACCGGGGGATTCCGAGGCCCATCGTAGAGAGTGAGGCTTCTGGAACTGTGAGCTTCCATGGATGGTCTTGGTCGACATCATAAACTCAGACAGCCTTTCACCTTGCTCGTTCCATCCAAACCCTGGGTTCCGATGTGAAGTTCTTCCTGCAACCTTCGCGGTCCGATCTTGGCGTTGAAGTCACCGACGATGACCTTGTAGAAGGTGTGATCTTCCTTATAGAACTTCTCCAGCTCCACGTAAAAGGCTTCGTCCTCTTCGTCGTCGTAGTCGGATGTTGGGGCATACGCGACGAATACAGTCAAAGCTGGCACGGAACCACATCGCTTCAGTCGCAGACGTCCGATTCGGCTTGTCAGAGACTCGTACGAATCGATGTTCATGGCCAAGTGCGTGTTGACGAGGACACCAACGCCGCCTACTCCCCTGCTGTCGCATGTTCCGAGGAACAGTTCTTCTCCGGAGTCGTAGGCGGCGTGGAGGGGGTGGTGTCTTCTCGTCTCAGTCAGTCGAATGACGTCGTACTTGGTCTTCCTGGCTTGCATCATCAGGTCCTCGACGGATGCTTCCGATGCTACAAAGACTTTTTTAGTATCATGCGTACTACAGTTTTTGCTCTGCTTTGTTCTTTTGACCGGTTATAACTTGGTCGAAAATGAGCGGAAACGAATACTGTGGCGCTTACTCAAAGTTGGTAATTAAATTGACGAAAAGAGAGAAAGAAATACAACTGTAACAACTGAAGGAAGAAGAACACTTCAGCGGGAAATCCTCCTCGCTGCTAGATCACAGCGATTCGTGGAAGATTACGATTGTTAGAAGCTAAATGCAGACCTGATGAACACTATATTAACAGGTCATAATTACTGAAGAAAGCAGACGTGAACGACTAGCAATAGTCGTTGAATTAGATGGCTGAAGTCGTAAGTTACTAGTCGGAGTTACTGACCATTTCATGAAACCTGAAACTGAACGAAGTGGGCATCAGTTAGGTGTTGGATGCCACATTGCCTCAGGCAGCCCGGCAGTCGACTTGTGCGAACAGTGAAGGTCCATCTTTCGGAAAGAATCATTTGGAAATACAATATGCAGGCCTATATCGCTTGTTTATTTTATCATAGATGTGCGCACAAACCAATTACAGCTTGCATATAACGGGTTTAGGTCTTTCTTTGTTGGAGTTTTGAGGATAAGCCTAAAGAGTGGCAGAACGCTTTCCTCAACCTCATACATAGAATGAGCTTCCAAAGCTGTATCCAAAGACATGTCACACGTCTGACCATGAGTGCCACTGCGACCTCGTCTTCTTTTGTCGGCCTCTTCTGCTCGGCCACTTTTAGACAATTGTGCTACATAACACAAACTCACGCTGAACTGAGGTTGTGACATCACTGGGATCTTCATCGACGAGAAACTGCACACTGTTGCAGTGGAAGTCCGTCATGGCTAAATGCGGGGTTTGTGCGATTTGCAAGGCATTTCGTGCAATTTTTGAGTTTCAAGATGTCATTGTGAAGCAAGGGGATGAGAATAGCCTGTGGTGCGCACACTCTCGACTAGCTGCCAGCTTCCAGCTCCGACGCGATCTTTCTATTTATCCACATATGCAAAGTAAACGCAATACTCCGAGATCCAATTTTAATGCGTTTTAATGCCGTTGAAGGATAGATTGCTCATTCAGCAACATGGAAAGCTTGAATAACTCAACTTTGTAGGACGGACAGGTGTGAGAACCACGAGGGGTTTCTCTAGAGTACAGAAAACTTGGTGGAATTCCGAGGTTCACTACGCAGCTTTTGTCGATTCATGGAGCAAAAGCACTCTCAGTTGGTCGTCAACTATAGGCGTTTCGATGTTCTCAAGCAGCCCTCGGTGACTGTCTTTCACTGCTTCTCACTGCAGTTTCGGACACGTAGTGCTTTCCTGTTCTTCGAGTCAGTATAATCTAATTTGATCCCACATCTACATCATTGTCATTGGGACTTGAGATTATGAACCACTCTCACCCCAAGTTCATTATAAGCCAACTGAAATAATGTCGGACAGCTTGAAACAACTCACGATCCAGCCAGCAATATTGCCACGGTCCGAACGAGGCGTTCTTGAAATAGACGGGATCGTTTTGCGAGTCGTCATATCCACGGGTGTTGTTCGGGAACACGTAATACTTCAGCACTTCCGATGTGTATAGCCAACTATTCGTTGAACTGCCTGAACACGTGGTCGGATCAAAATGAACGTGAGCGAAAAGTGTGTCCCTCAAGTTGCTAGTGGCAGTCTTTTCACGCACAGTGCAATCGGCGTTGGGGCAGTGTGTGGAATAAAGGCCTCTCTGCCATACCGAAGGCACTGAATAGCTACCTAATGCTGGTTTCGTACGAGTTTCCTACAAATATATGTGTTGTATACAACGCTGTAAAAAACCCATTGTCCTAAGGGACTACTACGAGTCAGGCAAGTCAGCTGCCGTGTTACAGATCCTTTGCAATACCCAGCTCCACAAATCCAACGATAAGATAGGTATGCACTACATTTAAGGATAGAACTTATAGGACGGTGTCAGTCTATCCCTTTTTGCGATGCGCTACGCATTCCAGCTCTAAGGAATAGCCTGGAAATAATTTCAATGTGTAATAGGCCTACATACATTATAATTATATGTATGTAGGTCTTTTACGCATTCAAATATCTTAATACGCATAATACGATTATGACCTGTGGCAGCAAGTCGATAAACGAGTCAGTGTTTTATGCGTCTCAGAAAGTCTGTTCCCATCTTGCTAATCCTGAATCTAATCGCTAAATTGGTCCTAACAGGATTCGAGCCCTGAGACACCGTCCGGGACACACGCGGAAAATCGGCTTATTTTCCGATTGCGCTATCGCCCCATATACAATGAAGGGTATTCTGAAGGACTTTGGTCTAGAGAACCTGCCCTTATTTTGCAATCCACAAAATAGTGCCCCGGAGAAGTTCGGTGGAGCGCATAATCGGAACGCACTCCGCGGTGTACGCATAAGCGTGCATGAAAGCACTTCAGCAGTCAAGAACTAAACCAATTTCGTGCTATTTTCCTGCGATCACGAGCTGGGCTGGAACCTTCTTGCTAAACTTAAAAAAATGATTGCATCGCTATGATTAAACCAATATGAGGATTAGGCTAACTTCTCATTTCCCTTCGAAAAACCTACATCTTCGAAATTAGATAACGAGAAAAAATAGGTCTCTGCACCTATGAAATTTCAACGTTGACATTCGATGCACACTGAACAAGCAAAAAATGTTCGGTTAAATTTTTTCTGAGTCATCATTCTAAAACGAGTGGATTTATTCAAAATGACAGTACAGCACTGCTCACGCCGCACGGTCAAAAGGGGGATTTGCGACGCCAAAATAGCGTCACAAAGCGTCGCATGTTCATACTCCTTCTGTTTTAGATTTTTTGGAAAAGGTCAGCACCACTGGACTCGTCTCTTCGAGATCTATACAAAAGTGTATGCAACTTTACTGGAACGCCTACATTTTCGCCGTGGGTGGTCCAAAAATGACTGGAGAGTGCTTTTGCAATTAGAGCAGTTTATTTCCCAGGACATACATGCTCTTGGAGTATCTCAAGCATGGTGTACATTGCCAGTGCGCTGTACCAGGAATGCTCCGAGAGTGCGCCGTGCACAATGCACACAGAAACAAATCTATCAATCGAGTGGGGCGACAGCTCGCAAATTGCACGCGCAGGCGTGTTCTGAGCGCAATAACTCTGTAATGTTCGAATAGTTTCGGCTGCAACTCGCAGGTGTTGTGTGCAGTAAAATGGTCTAGTAGTACACTGTATGGTATGGTGTAGCTTCTCACTGCAGTTTCGGACAGGTTATGGTGACTTTGTCACTACACCATCTCTTTGAGTCCTTGCCTGAACTGTATTTGAATTCGCAATATATATGAAATCTATTTGAATTCCGGTTTCCCACGTTTCCCACTCATTTTCTGTCTGCGTCTCCTCTTTCTAGCCTCTTTCCCATGAGAAGCGTGGGAATTCTCATCCGAAGTGCATCCCTCGTTTCTTAGGCCTCTCCCACTTTAGCATTATCTATGTCAACTTTCTCATGAGCACTAGATTCAAAAACCGTATAAATAGCCGGCCGAAGTTTGTATAGACACCTTATTATCCTCTGCATTCGGACTGCACTACTACTGTATCCTGCTACCAATAAATCTGAGGACTTCCGCGTGGCACTACAAGCGACACACCGAACTACTATTATACAGGTAGTGCTTTCCTGTTCTTCGAGTCAATATAATCTAATTTGATCCCACATCTACATCATTGTCATTGGGACTTGAGATCATGAACCACTCTCACCTCAAGTTCATTGTAAGCCAGTAAAGTAGTATGGTGTAGCTTGGAAAGCGGCAATGTTACAAAGTTGCGAAAATGCAGGTGAGGCTTGTGTGACGCATTTTTTTCCGACTTCAGTGGACCACTGCGGGAAGACCCACGAGCAAACGGGCTTGAAATGCGTATGCTAACAGAGCAGTTAAAGTACCAAGAAGCGAGGAAAGCTGCAAAGAAGGCCGTGGCTTCACCATGACGTGCTCATAACTCCTCAGCTGCCAAAACTGCCTTAGCCTCAGCTGCCAGTTTAAAGCGGCGAAAAATAGCGGTTAGAGTTTCTTGCGCCCTTACTCGCCCATATTTGAGTGTTCGACACTCGCAATAGCACCGTTCTGTTGAGCATAAAAAGCGCTGTCAAATGGTACCAATTTCGATCGATTTTGGAGATATCGATTTTTGACAGATTCGCGTCGAGGACAAGGAAGCTCGAGGGCGCGGGGGCGGTTCTTGACATCATTGAAAATCGATATCTTTGAATTGGGCCATGCTTGATGCCATTCGATAGAGTTTTTCATGCTGAATTGAATGGTGTTATTGGGAGTAGGAAAAACTCTAATGTGGGCGAGTAAGAGCCAGGGGAACATCGACCGTTGTTATGCTAAATCACACGCGCGGACGTGTTCTGAGCGCGATAGCTCTGTCACGTATGAACCTTTCCGGTTGCAGCTTGTGTGTTTTGTAGGCAGCAAAATGTCCTAGTAGCGCGCTGGCAATGTAGCTTATGATTAGACTATGCTACAGCGCTGCGAAAATGCAGGTGAGGCTTGTGTGGCACGATGTCTTCCAATTTCAGTCGTCCCCTGCGGGAAGACGCGCGCACACAGTCCATAGCTGATTAAACTGCCTTAGCACCAACTGCCATTTTAGGGCGCGGAAATAAGCGATAACAGAGCGAGTACAGAATTCTTCAAGCGAGTACGAGACACAGTACAGCAATTCCTGAGTAGGGTGGGCGAAAATTTCTAATCTGTTCTGATTTCAAACGGATCTATCGTATATGCATTTGTGCACGGCGCACTATCACTTCTCGCTTCACAAAACCTCTTCATTTGTATAAGCTGTTGTCAGTGTGTGCACTAGGGACCACGTAAAAGGGTAAGCTGTGCTTGACTCGCTTCCGCTCACTCGATTGATAGGTTCTTTCCTATATGCATTGTGTACGGCGCGCTCCAAAGGCTCGTCGGACTGAGTGGAGCAAATCCTAAGGAGGACGGCCGGGAATTTCTGATAAAGCTTTCCAAATTATGCAAGATAGTCTTAAAGGCTTTACATTTTCCATTACGCGAAGATAGAAACCCAGTGGACCTGCTTCCGCTCATTCGATTGATAGGCTCGATCCTATATGCATTGTGCACGGCGCACTCTCGGAGCACTCCAGGCATGACAGAGCACTGACAACGCACACCATGCTTGAGGTAATCCGAGAACATGCACGCCCTGGAAAAGGTGCTCTAGTCGCAAAAGCCTACTGCAGTTATTTTTTAGGCACCCACGGCGAAAACGCGGTGGTTTGGTAAAGTGTTGTACATGTTTGTGTAGATCCCGAGGAGAGAAGTTGGGAGGTGCCAACAGTTTCTCGAACAACCTGAAATTGAAGGAGTTATGAGCATGCAACGGTGACCGCGCGACGCGGGCGGTATTGAATTTATTAGCAAATATGCACAATGAGACATGTTTCTGTGAACTGCAACGAGGCGTCGCTATCGCTCGTTGCCACTAGCAACTCGACGGCCGCCTGCAACACTATGAACTCACTAACGACGTTGCTGATGCATGCGCCCATGGAGCAGTACAAGGCGAGCCGTGTCAGTTTCTGGCGGTTGATCCGTCGTATCTTTATCAGTTTGTGCTGGCTAACTGGTATCACCATCATTTCGGCGCTGAAAGGCAAATATCCACTTTGTTGGGACCACTCAGGGGTCCCCACGAGATATCTAAATCCGAAGTGCCAGTCGTATGTGAAAACGTAGTAGAAGTCTGTGCAACAACTGCTGACAGCGCGTTTCCAGACTTCCGTCTGATTTTGACACCTCGACAGCAACTCCAAAGACCATAACAATATTGGGGTAGCCCCGAAGGGAAAACAGATTTGTCTGATTGTAAAATGAACGCAAAGATGCTCTTACCACTAGTATGCAATTAAGATCCTATTTCTCAGAGACTGAGCATCAAATCGGTTCCTCCTTTGGTCATAATGATGAACAGCGACCTGCGCAACGCAAAAAATGAATCCCGCCATATATAATAGAGTCTGGCAATAAGCCTTGAACAAATGAAAAAGTGAAAATTAGGATTCTTCTTCAGCGTGTTTCCGGATCGTCGCGGGGTCCGCTCATCTGGTGACGCCACCTTTCCCAATCCTGCGCTTGACCAGGATGGACGCCCGTTACTTTCATTTCCATGTGTATATCTACCCAGCGCTGCTTAGGGCGCCCTCTAAGCCGCCTTCCCGACACTTCTATCTCAAGGCCTATGTATCATGCAGACGCTGCCTTCTTTCCCACGAAGAGTGCAGCAGTACTATCGCGGACGAGCTGCGCACATCTTATCAGCTATGAAGGCGATACCGAATCTCCGCCGAATGTCATAGTTCCGGATGCGGTCTATGCGCCTGACACCAGCCGTCCAGCGCATCACTTCTCGCTCCATGACATTGAGACGCGTATCCAATTCCTTATTCGCAAGCCAAAACTCAGCGCCATGAATTGCTACTAGAGGGACGACGGCTCAGTAGATTTTGACTTCAATCGCCCGGGTGTCTTCCTATCCCAGAGTACACCTGTCATCGAGCGCCATTTTCACCAAGCTGCACTCACCCGTCAACCGTCAGACCGTCGTCGGACGCTATTCCTGATGCCAGATACTTATACAACGAAGTGCGTGCAAGCAGTTAATATTAATTGAGCCGGCATCCTTTATGTCAGTTGTTAGGTACTCGGTCTTCTTGACGCTCAGTTTGAATCCGAACATTGCCAGGCGGTCCAGCCTACAGCTTCCGCTCGAGATCACCTTTTCGTAAGCGAGCATTATGTCATGAGAATTCTGCGCCCACGGAACAGGCTGCTGAAAATGTTCTATAGTGGCATCCATGACGACAACGAAGAGCAGTGGGGAATGTGCAGAACGTAGGTACACCCCAACAGAGACAGGTAACTCCCGTGAGATTAATGCTGCAGCTTGTGCTCTACTCGTTGGGCAAGAGTAGAGCATCCGCGCACACTCTATAAGTTCGGCGGGGAGTCGTTGGATACACCGCGCTCAGAAGGGGGGCGGCGGGGGGAGGGGCGCGCCGAGGACAAGTTGTCCGAGTCCCTGCTTTCACATGGAGGCATCGCATTTCTAATCACTTCCCTTGGCCCTACAGCTCTATCCTGAACTGATTTCGTTCTTGAGACAAGAGTCAGAATATTGATCACCATATTTGGAGGAAAAGAGTTTTCAGCTGCAGCGCCAAGGGTTTCTTCAGGTCCCGCCACATTTCTCAGTACTAGGGCGTCGTCCGCATTTTCCGGCAAGTACAGCAACATCTTAGCGAGATATGTCATGACGATAACACGACCATCCACTAGAAAGTTCTTCAACACAAGGAAAATTGTCCGATCCTTGGAAATGGAGGACGGTGAGCCTGTTTTGCGCACAATTACGGATAAGCCTTCAATGTAGAACTCCTGACCGGAATCACCCATAGTCTATAGTTGAGGCGAAAATTTAAAGGATTGTGGTGAAAACTGAAAAAATCTAGGGAGAAGAGCGACGTTCTCCTTTTTTTTTCAACTGCCTCCATAACCGAACCGACTGGAAAATGACTTGAGAGTTCCCCGAGATGCGCATCCCAATCGTCTCCTATCAGCTGTTAGCTTTTTGGACGACGTCATGCCAATTAACGACGGTTTCGGGAGTAGCAAACTTGCCCAAATAGGGCGGCGGGCAGCACGGTGTACCGAACGACTGCCCCCCCCCCATGCTATGGAGTATACCTTTGTCCTTTTCGAATTTCGAATAATCGAATTTCGAAAAAATTCGAATTTCGAATATTCGAATATTCGACTATTCGAAGAAAGTCCAATATTCAAATTATTCGCTCATTCGAATATTCAAGAAAGTCCAATATTCGAATTATTCGTTTATTCGAATATTCGAGGAAGTCCAATATTCGAATTATTCGTTTATTCGAATATTCGAGAAGTCCAATATTCGAATTATTCATTTATTCGAATATTCGAAGGCTTCGAATTTCGAATAATCGAATTTCGAATATTCTTTATCAATCTCTAAACAAGATCATGGCACTCCTCTTCGAAAACCAGGGAATTGTGACCTCTTGATAAGAACGATGTTTTGTTTTGCGCGTCATTCAAAGTGGCCGATTTGGGTGTATGCAATCTGACAAGGGAAGGGTCTGGAGCGTATGTTTGGAAGAGGAAAGCGAGTCATATAGGGAGAATCCCCTCTCCTCAATTAGTATAAAGATGGGTTTATTTTTGCCAAGTCGTTAAACACAAGGAGTAGGGAGTCCGGTACAATAGAATTTGTGGGTCTTGTACGCCCACCAGGTGGCTCGGAGGGCAGTGTATAGAGACGTTGTTTCCTGGGTGAGAGGTCGGGGGTTCGATTCTCCCGCTTTGCTGCATTTTTGCATTTCATATGTTTGGTTGAGAGTTGAACGATTCTGACATCTATACCATTTTCAGATGTTTTTGCCTAATTTTCCATTTGTACGTCGTGGAGAGTAAATTTCTTGCTACTTATTTATTACTAACCACAAGGCAATGAGAAAGCTACTCAACGATGAATAAACGTTCAACATCAGTGATGCACAGGTCCAAAGTGCATGAAACAGAAGCACTGGTTACAATCGGACAGCGTTTAAAAGCTGCAGGCTCCTCACAGGTATACCAGCGACACCACTTTTAATGTCATTATAACAAATCCGTTCTCCTTCAGCTACCCGCAGCTACCCGCAGCTTCGACACTTACCTTCAGAATGTTGTCCCTTTTTTGCAGATCAAAAGGAGGGCCGTGCACTATGACGTGGGAGTGAAATCATTCCTCCCGAAAACGTTCTCATATGTCCAATTCTTGCTTGCATCTCCACCTCTATCAGTTCATCTTGCGGATCCCAATCTTCTTCATCCACCACTTCCAGCTGTTCGTCTTCGTCAACTTCAAGTTGACGTGCTTCAACGTCCTTGTGTATGCTGGCCATCTGTTCGGCCAGCTTGATTTCTTTCCTCGAAAATTCCTTGCCTAAAGGACCACACTTCGGCGTGAGTAGGTGGATCACCACTCCAGCGTCGGCGGACATTGTTCGTGTTAGGTTTAAAAACCTTCAGCTCCCTCTGATTTCCAGTTGGCAAGCAAAGATGAGGGAAAGAGTGTATCGATGGCCGTTAACGTCAGTTTGCGGGATCCACAGTCCTCGTTTCTTCATTGAAACCACTTGCGACGTCACGTCCTGGTTTTTGTAAATCCGAGCAGGATGGTTTTTTTCGAGGTCATCGGTCCATCTAGGGAAACAAACCTGTGAGGAGCCTGTTGCCTTTATACGCCGTTCGATGCTTGTGACCAGTGCTTCTTTTTATGCACGTTGTGCCTGTGTATCACTGATGTTGAACGTTTATACATCATTATGTTGAATACCGCAGCTGGAAAAATTAGTAGAAAACCTCTGAAATGGTATAGACGTCAGAATCCATCAAATCTCAACAATCAGTTGAAATGCAAAAGTGCAGCAGAGCAGGAGAATTGAACCCTAAATCTCCCTTGCATGAAGCAACGTCTCTATCCACTGCGCTGTGATCCACTTGTGGCAGAGGCATCGCTGACATACAAGACCGCCGAACTCATGAGGTGCCCATTACATGTATAACTGCAACGACCCCCTACTCCTTGGGTTTTTTCTTGGTAAAAAAATAAACACATTTTTATACTAATGGAGGGGTGGGGATTCTCCCCATATGACTAGCTCTTCCCGTTCAGACGTACGCTTCAGATACTTCTCTTGTTAGTCGACGCGATATAAGCACGGGCACCTCCGCTGCGTCCCTGCTTCCTTTGAACGCTGTCGACGTCCTGCGGCCAGCCACGTGAATAACAAGTGAATCGTGTTATGACTGTTCAATGACGTTTTTGCCTTCGGTATACTAAGGAGAATCTCCGTTTTGTATTTCTACCCCAAGTGAAGGAGCTGCGGTAGGGAGGTAGCACTTTCTGGAGCCTGGGAAGCTCCTGCTTTCTGCCAGCAAAGACGTTAAAGAAGAGAGGAAGAGCAATGGCTATGGAGTACAAGAGCCAGTCATGCTCCGTTTTCTATGAAAGCGAGCCATCTAGATTTTCGCAAAAACACTGTCCAAGTCGTAGTGTCTTATCAGATTAGATTCCAACCATGGACCTCGGGTTCGTTTGCTTAAAAGTGACGCGAAGCTCTCCAACGGAGCCAGAACGCAGGTTGAAGGCCACTCATGAGCCTCCAATGTGCCTCTTCTGCACCAGATCGTCTTTGTGTTACTTCCTCATCCATGCTAGCCTTTCATTTACCACATAGAAGCTTCAGTATAACCTAAGGAGACAGTAACCTATAGAGCAAGATGTATAAGAATCTAGCTCTGCCTATCCAGGGTGTTTCTCCCTTCTCGGGGCACGAATTCCTAGGGAAGCAATTGTGCTTCATTGCCGTTATACCTTTGTCACCGTCTTTTGCTCTCGTGAAGGAAATGGATGGGGCAGCCTTCGCGGCCCCTGAACAACGGCATCTGAGCCTGGACACCGACTTCCACAGCCTCGGTTCGTTGCTCAGCTCGCCCTCGCCTCGCTTGTCGCCTTCAGCCTCAGTAGCGCTTATCACTCACTGGACTCGCCACACTCCGCTCCATTAGCCCTGATTTAACGTAAGAGTAGCGGGAGTATGTCGGCCACGGGACAGGAGATCCATTGATAAAAATCGACGTACCACAGTTGATAATTACCGATTCTTTTCGCAATTAACCAACTGGTACAAGAGTAGTGACAATCTGAAGCCTTTGTATATGCCGCTCTGTTGAACGCAGTTAACAATGGGCAATGAAAAAAAGTAAATGTCAATCATTGGGTGACCACAATAAGTAAGGTGTTTATTTGATTATTCGAATAATCGACAATTCGAAATTCGATCATTCGAAATTCGAAATTTTGAGAATCGAATAATATTCGGTCACTCGAAATTCGAAATTTTGAAAATCGAATATTATTCGATCATTCGAAATTCGAAATTTTGAAAATCGAATATTATTCGATCATTCGAAATTCGAAATTTTGAAATTCGAATATTATTCGATCATTCGAAATTTTAGAAATCGAATATTATTCGATCATTCGAAATTCGAAATTTTTTCCCAAGGACAAAGGTATACTATGGAGCCTCCATTTCATACGGCACGATCTTTGCGTCTGTGACAATGCTCTGGTCGCGATCCTTCACAGGGACAAAGACTATCTGAGACTTGGAGCTCCCACTATAGTATGAGATGAGGTGGGAGTCGTGTTTTCGGAAAACGGTGTTCACAACGGTGAGGCTATGCGATTCCGCATACTCAAGAATACGCTCACCATCGGCGTTACGTGACCCGTATCCGAAACCACCATAACAGCTGTACTCGTCTTTCGTGGCACCTACGCGCCCATTAAGATACAAACAGCTATGAAGAATTCTTTCCGAACACGAGACCATTTTACTGAGTCATTCCTTGATACTACTGATACTAAGCGCATGAATATGACAACATCTTTTGTCGATAACTGTGCTATCTTCTATCAAGCAGGCTCCAACACTCTTCCTTGGCTTGATCGAATGGCCAGTCTGCGGAGTATACGCGGAGAAAAAGTGATAGAGTCTCGTTTCTTAGTAGCGGCAACGATCATCATCAATCGATCACCAAAGCGTTCGACACCTGCAATCGAGTCTCGGCAATGCTCGGAGACGATTATTCCGTCACTGGTGGTTCTGGAACTTCCACATAGAACGGCCTTGAAGCCACGTCCTATGTCCCTTGACTTGCGCCAGGACCACCTCGTCTCCTGCACCGCACAGAAGTCAACTCTTCTACGCTCCAGTGCTTCAACCAACTCGTAGGAGCGGCTCGTTAACGTACCCACATTCAGCGTAGCCATGCGGGTCCTGCTTACGTTACGGGACTTTCGGACTAGCTCAGTTGCCCACCGATGCCGTCTTAGCACCAAGGTCCCTCGCATACTTTCCACACTCGCCGGTTTTGCAAGTGCTCGTTGTCTCCCGCGGACAACATGAGTCATCAGCACCACGTGTTGTGACATGAGGTGCTCATAGGCCGACCTGTCACAACGGCCTTTCGCCCGCAATCGAGTGTCCGGGCTCAGCTTAGCTCACAAAGCGAGCAGTTTTCAGTTGCACCACGTGGAGGAACAGTCATCACCACCGCAAAACTGAAAATGATACAATCAACCCTTGATTTCTTGAGACTTCACACGATGATCAAACCAACCACGGGAGTGTGCAGGTCGACCAGATTTGGTGTAATTACAGGCGATAGAGAGCTAGGGGGCTTAGAGGGCATGCAATGGCAGTCCAAAAATTCGCACTGGCGTGAACCCTACCATCTCCTATATTTTCGAGCTCCATCAAATAAGCCAGAAAAGTGTTCTGCCTAGATAAAACTTATGGCGAATTTTCAGGTGTTGTTTATTTTTCTTAAATATCAGTTTTTCATTTTCTATTTATATCAGGATGAACTGCGAGCCAGGCTGAAGTGTTACGAAAAACCCAAATAGACAGACGGGAGACCTTTTAACAGAAGTTTGAAGATTATACATTAGTTTCAACATATATCTCCTGAGTATTTATTTTGCAACTGTGATTTTCGATGAAATTTGCACTGCACCGTGTGATACCTTCAGGTACTAATCGTAAGACTAAATAGGTACTTTGCGAAAACTAATGTTAGTCAAAAATAAGTTTTATCACACAATACTTCAGATTGCTGATGCAGTGACGTGCCTTGATATCTTCCTGCAGATTTTTTTATTCCTATGACACGTATTCGTCTTGATTAGTATTGCTGGGTGAACCTATAGAAGGCTGTTGGCCTTAATTACTATAAATTTTACAAGAGCTATAATGCCTCGGTATCTCTGATACAATGCATCTTTTTTCAGCATCGCGCCTACTGATGGTAAGATTACAGCACTTAGGTTCTTCTTTGGCGATCTACCGACTATCAATTCAAAATTATTGTGCAATTTCAAACTGGAAATGTATTCTACGTGAAAATATAAGTGTCGTCTTTTTGAGCACTGAAATATCACAATGTTATTTCCCAAGAAAGCTGAGCAGTTGTGCCTCTCTGTGAAGGTCTTTTGTCTATCTTCGGATTCTTCGTGCAATTGCAACCTGGAGGCATGTCCCGCAGTTAATCCTGATCTAAACAAAACTGATAATTAACAAAAAATAAACGGCGCCAGGAAGCATTGTCCTAAGAGCTGCTCAAGAAGGATCCTTTTCTCGAAATTCTAATACCAAAGATGAAAGACGGTAGGATCCACGCCACCGCTGGAAGCCTAGTAGCTCTCTATCGACTGCAATTGCACCAAATTTGGTCGACCTCTAGGATCTTGTGGTTGGTTGGGTCATCGTCGCCTCCGCGGCGAGCGCTGGTTTGGCTCGTCGCGAAGCGGCGGGTGTCACGGCGTCAGTCGGCGCCAATGGGCTAGGCACTGGCCCAGTGTTCGTCTGCACCGATTCCTGACACCTCACCCACCCTCTTGTGGCCAGCATTCGCAAGATCAGGTATCAGCTGTTTGTGGAACGGTGACGTTGTTCATCCTGGGTAAACTGTGTCTCGAAGAAACTGCAGTACATGCGCTGCAGAATAACAGTACAATTGCTCTACGCTCTGCTGCGTAAATTTACGGCATAAAGCCGATCTCCGCTACGCTCATCATAGGCATTCTCTTCGGACCGTACAGTAGCGTCATTGGTTTGGGTTGCTCAGTACTTTTTACCTCTGGTTGCTGCGCAACCATTTTCATGCTCTATATAACTCGCTGCAGGGAACCACTGCCACGTCTTCCGAAATCAGGTAGGTGCTACTTGTTTTGAATTCAGATGCTCGTTGCACGACATCGGTTATACGTCTTCTGAATGCGGGCGTTCAGAAACAGTTGCCTTTGTGTCAAGCAGGAAGAACTCACGTTTCCCCTGCTGCAGCAACATCCCAATTTGAATGGAAAACTTGGCCCGCGTGGAATACGATAAGGCGTATCCCACGTGGGTAAGATCACCAAGTGTCATCGATGGATAACTCAATTATGTAGTGGTAGATAGAGAGGTAGATTGCGAAACGAAGTGCACAATTTAATAGTTTTCGAGGGCGATGTGTCCACTTGCGCTGCCAACTCTTATTCGTCTAAATAATTGATAAATTGCTCTTCACAGAACAACTACAGCGACGATGGAGAAACGCCACATTATAACCAGCATTGAAACCGCTTTTTTATTGTTGCGGGCAACTGCGGCTGGAGGATAATGGCAAGTCATTAACTGAAACCCAAAGCCAAGCACCTCTTTTATTTGCAGCCTTATTTGTCAACAGGGTCTTTCTGTTGATTCGGCCGCATCAGCGATAGAGTAGCACAATTTTCCTAGCTCAAAGCAATTGCTGTTAGATGAAAGCGGAGTTGCAGATTTTGCTTTGTACAAGCTGTTCCTTCATTTGCACATTAGAATCACTCCGTGAAAAATTGCTGAATAACTGAGAATCTTTCACGCATTCAAAAGACGAGAGCTCGTAAATTTTACGAGAATAGAGTTAAGCTGCACAGTTCTACAAAAGAGGAGGAGTGAAAATCAAAATTCGTGAAGCAACAAAATCGACGCTTCTCTGGAAGAATCCGCTAGATTGAGAGTGAGTTCAAGGCGGCAGAAGATGCGCTGTCGTAGTCGTCGCCGGCGAGCTGAAGTGAGCGACATAGCGCTTTTGGTTCGCAGTTATTCTGCGGAAATTCAATTACAGCAGCGCTGCTCCGAAAGCGTAGGTAAGCGCCGAATATTTCCACGAAAACCTTGAGATTTATTCTATTGATCGGTGAATGCGTGTTCAACACCAAGAAAGGAGAATGCTTCGAAAACTAAGGAGTTGCATAGAGGACCTCGACCTCAGAAAACCAACTTTCAACACTGATGTCAAAAGATGTTGTCTGCTTACCGTTCCGACGGTGAATCTACGTGCTCGTCCATTTCGTCTCGGATTGGTCTTTCCTATAAATGCCGTTTGTGCCAACACAATTGCAAAAGGAGAGGCTGAGCATCTACCATTTATAAATGTACGTCTTTCAAATAGTGGTCGAAGAACTCAAGATCAAAAATTGTTCGACATTCTTAGAAAATTCATTAGTCGCGTATTTCGAGCCCCCAAAATGGGCAAGCTGATTGTCTGTAAAACTCTTATCCCTTCAACTGCAGGGGTGCTTTAGGTGTGTTTTAAAACGCATTGAAAGATAACCCATGTTGTGAGGAGAAGTCTGCGTTGTACCCGGTGCACCCGTGTGCTTGTTTGATTGACGGGAATATACCGATTACCTGAAGTTGTTCGGAGGAGGATTGCATGTTTTCTGCGATCGTTTCTGCTGTATCACTTTATACGAAGCCATAATAAACTGAGCCTAAAAGACTTTTATGTGTAGATGAAAGATCAGTTCCCAGATTCATCAACCGCTTACCGGTCGGTAACGATGAAAAGTGTGCCAAACCTAATGCTGGTGAATCTCGTTTCAGGAGGTTTGGCGGTAGTTTTCACCGCTACCGATCAATAAGCGGTTGATGAATCTGGCTCCAGGAGTATTGTCAACACTTGAAGAGAGTGCTGTTCTGCGACACGTACGAGTAAAATATAGTCAGCGAATTTTTTTGGATGGAAAATTTGTTTTGGCCTACTCATAGCATTTATTTATACGTGAAATTAAAAAACATAAAAAAAAACAAAAAAAAAGAAACAAAAAAACAAAAAAAATGAAACATAAACATAAACAATTCATGAGGATACTAAGAGAAATGTTAACAAAAAATCTCCAAAAGAGAATGTGGTGAACATGAAGATTGATTGAACATAGATTTCTACAATCATAAAAAGGTAAGCAATTAATTGCTTCGGAAATGTCTGTCTAGAAGCCTTTAGAATTTACTCAAGGAGTCAGGAATGGGAGACGTTTTCGATAATTTGATGAATTCGGAACCAGCCCTTTGCGTGAAGAACGTGGCACGCAGAGAAGTCCTAGATCTTGGAAAATGAAGCTTTGTCTGTGCACCTCGAGTGGCGGAAGGTAAAATCGTGTAAAACTGTTCCACAGATAGACCCGTCATTGAATTTAAAATTTTGTAGATCATGATGAGGTCGTACCTTTTTCTTCGAATAGCAAGCGATGAGATATCAAATATTTTATTGCGTACAGGAGCAGGCGGTATGCTGGAGTACTCATTCCCATGATGCCTTATCCACAACTTTCTAGTAAAGTTGTTCTGAACTGCTTCAAGTTTCGTTATATTGCGACTCGAAGACGGATTAAATACGGTTGCACCATATTAAAGTTGTGGTCGTACATAGGTCTTATACGCGGAAACTAGATGTTTCACTGAGTTAGTTCTCAAGGACTTGAATATGTTGTGGATAGTTCTATTAGCCTTACTGGATACATCATCACACAGTATTAAACGAGAGCTTGGGGTCAACAATCAGGAAAACCTAGATCCCGAACGATGTCCGTGCTGCTGAGTTGGGACTCTCCAAGGTAATAAGTGTGCCTATTTTCAGAACTTCCAAAATAGAACAGCTTCGTTTTAGGTGAAGAGAGTGGAAGTTTCCATGTCGCCGACCATTCAGCAATAGCGTTAATAGCAGATTGGGGTGAAATACAATCTTCAGTCTTTTCAACAGTTTTGTAGATCTTTATGTCGTCCGCAAACTTTTTGCAAGACACACTATACCTTTGAATTACTTCTGGTATTTCAGAAGTATAAACGATGAGAAGAATAGGAGTCAAAACTCCACCTTGCGGCACTCCACTTGTAACTGGATATGATTCTGATAATAAGTCAGTAATTCTTGCTGTTATATAACTTTTTATCCAGTTAACTACTCTAGGACGCAAGCCTATTCTGTGTAGCCTAAAAAGTAGAAAGAATGAGAAAGATAGAAAGATTAGAAAGATTTGTAGTTAAACTTGGAAGACATCCGTTTGAAATTGGAAGCTGTCCAATTTGATTTCAGAAATGTCCGTTTTGGACTAAAGTGTTCAGAAGGACATAAAAGCAAGTAATTAAAACTTCTTTCGTTCTACTTTACATGTCAATACTCCATAAGGACGAAAAGATGGCTACTGAAGAAGACAGAACTTACTGGTCTGACTAGTCTTCCGGTATTTGAGGAAAGGTTAAGAAATTCGCGGATCTATCCTAGTCCGGGTGGGGGCGCACAACTAAAAGGTATTATATGTAACAAATCCACTTGTTGCTCCTACAGAACAACATGAGACCTAGCAAGAAAAGTCATGAAGAATAAAAAACGAAAAAATTACATTTGTTGCGGTTGTAAGCAGGCAAAGTTGTGTGCCCTCCTCAACATGTCAAACCCTGGTTATAACATGTCAGCCGGCGGCCAGCACGCGGCATGCCTCCACTCCGTCGCTCTTTGTCCGCCAAGACGGTTGTAAACCGCGGCGATTTTTTATTTTTCGTTTGCTCGCTCTTTTTTGGTCTCTTTTAGGTTCCAGGTCCTTCTCTAGGAGCCGCTCAGTAAGCTTCAATTCATTTTGTTGCCTACTTTTTAGTTATGTCCCCCCCCCCGGACTAGGATAGATCCAAATGCGCATATGAACTACATAATAAACCAGCCATGTAACTGGTCATCTATTTGATGAGGCTGTATAGGAGAAACATGAGTGGCAGGCTCTAAGTCACCCTACAACCAGTCTGTATCGATGTTCTCCTCTAGCCGAGCATATCTGCAGCACGCTCCAGGAGGATTGACTTCGACTAGAACTATCAGAAGAGCAGAGGGCGCTACTGCTTATGCCATTCGGTGGACAGTCGAACACAAACAAGAAAATTTTATTCAAGTATTCCATCGCAAGAAGATAACTGAATCTACGACGCTATCAACGTAAAATGCTGTGTAGAGTTACGAGGGATCGCCGGAGAGACTGGTCATGGAGGGTGGGAATGAGATCGATGGTAACGTCTGTGTGGTTGTGTGGGGAAGCCTTCTCTGAGATCGCAGAGCCTTGTACGCAGTAGGCGACTTTCACATGGACTTAGAGGGTGTGGATGGTAGGCGAGGAGTGTGGCGACTGGGATGGGGGTAGGCGTCTACATCTGTTCGGGAACAGATCGTCCAAATCGTACGAACGTCTGCGCCCTCTTGCCGAACCTCACGAACGTCTGAGCCCGTTTGCCGAACCGCACGAATGTTTGGGCCCTTTTCGCCATCGCCGGTGGCATGCCGTCTGGAATTTGAATGCGGATATTGGTGTTAAGGAAGCTGGACGGCTTCGTGGAGCTATCGTGTTCGAAGGTGTTCAGAGAAGGTGGCGCGTACCTGACTCAGCCAGTTCCTGTCGAAGGTTCTCATAAAGCTCTCGTTCTCGTTCGACCTCTTCAGGGCTCAGCTCCACCAACCCTAAAAGCAAATAACCTTCAACAAAATCGGTGGAATGTGCTGTAATAAATCACTTCTGTAGGAAACACGCTGTAGAAAACAACCATTTGTAGCTTCCAAGATATCTCAAATTTTCACTGCTAATCGTTCACTTCAAACCATCTATCGATAATAGATTGAGCGAGCGCTTGGAATTGACTTGAATGGTTACTACCACATCCAGCGATTTCGCCTCCGGTGGTTTTCTAACTACCTATCCTCTGGCGTTTTTTTCAACACAATTTTTGTTCTATAGATGATACATAATGCAATTGCGTACGTTGTTGTGAAGCGCACTTCATGCAGTTTGTAAACACTAAATGCACGTCAACATAAGGGTGGCTTTCGAAAAGTTTCGAAGTCAAAAACAAGAACCTCGAGATAGCATTTGCACATACTTGAATCTACGAATTCATTTGAAACGCAGTGATTGCATAGCAGAGAGGAATGAGAACAGTGTTTCCATATGGGAAGAAAGCGTGCTGCCAGACCCAGCCTAACCCCAGTTTTAATAACCATGCTTTGGAGAATTTGAGAGGGAAAAGAGACACCTAGTGCGCCTTCGATTAGGATAACTAAAGAGTTTGAGGGATGCAGATTTATGTGTTAAGGGAACAGTGACATAAAATCGTAACTTGCTAATGCTGCTAAAGCTGTTTCAGAGCCCAGAAGGCATTGAAAATATAAAGAAGCTCGGTAGGCGACAGCACACAAGGGCGAGATCGGTAACTAGTCGTTTCGAGGTTGCGGTATTTCTGACCAACGAAAGCGACCTGCTTCCGGAGCCTTGTTATGATACGATAAGTTCAGTGGATGATGTAGGACAGGAACCGTTGCTTCCTGAAAGGCGAAATTGAAAGGAAACTCGGAGGCTCATCCAAAGGTCTACAGCAAAAGCTCCCATTATTATTGTTTGGTGGTCTGTATCCCTTATCTGCTTCACGAATCATCCAATTTCAAAATAACTGAGACTATCAAACTCATGCAGGAGCTGCGTCAGTAACTGGAAACTGCAACTGTCATTTGCTGCAGCCCTCCATGGAGATATCCGACAGTCGTTTGCAACCGCGCGCTTCCACGTCTCGCAGACAGCAGAAATCGGACAGGCTGAGCCGCAAAATGGTGCTGCCCAGGATGTTCAACAAACCTTCGCGAAAGCATAAAAACGGTAGAGATCGGTGTTGGTTAATCTTTTCGCAAGTGCGTCACGCGTTCTACTTAAGCGAGGTATCGTGGATGCCACTTGAATGCGTGTCTAAACACTTATTTGGCCGGTACATACTTTTGATGACCAGCCGATGGGCAAGTCAATGTTCTCTGTTTCCCAAGTAAGTCCGGTGCTAATCCAAAGAGGGATGGACGGGCTAGATGGCCCAGGCGAGATCCGATCCAAGAACCTTGATTGGAGGTGCATATGACTGGTAGTACCTTCTTACTACCACGTGCTCGAAACCTTAGCAATATCAGCCAACACTTCGTTAGCCCTCGCCATCGTAGTCTTCAACCTCTGTGCTCTTAAAAACTCTACATGGCGAGCAATGAGTGCCAGTATTTTATGCCACATGCGCCGATTTCACTCTGTCCTTAACCATGGGCTTTCTAAACAAGACATACATGTAACAAAGCGCCTTTTTCAGTAACATGTAGATTCTAGCGCTTCAGGAAAAAGGTGGATGGATGTGATGTTCAGGTCTGGTCACGCATACCAAAATCTGATTTTTCCTCCGGACAACATAATTCCTGAGAGCTGTTTTCAAAGGAGAATGTGAATGATCTAAATTTACACTGAAGAAAGCAGTCCCTCTTTTGTTAAGTGTGAGAGAAACAGTTGTGTAGAGCAGAAATGTATTTGAGTACACAAAAAGCCCAACGCTTTGTTGCCGCTAATTGTTCCTTACGCAGTTTATTCTATGCTTTGAACCGCAATAAAGCTCAACGGTCAAAGTTGCCGATCATTGGTTGTGCTTGCCTACCGTAATAGAACTGCTTTGAAATTATGTACTCAATAAATTTCAGCTCTGTAATATTATTTTTCTCACACTATTAGTCTGCAGAAATGAGCTGGGAACCTTGAAAAGGGCTCGAAGTCTGCTGACTAATTGCTCTGAGAAAGACTTACGAACCTCTGAACCGGTAAAATGGATATTACTGCGAGAATCTTCACCCATCATATAGTAGAAAAATTGGTAAAGAAGGCAACGGCCATGAAGAAATGCAGTAGTACATAGTACGGGACTCGATCGTCTGACCTAGCACCTGTGAAGCAGTCGCACCCGGCTGAGCCACTGATTTGCTTGCAGGAGGCCGCGCACGTATGCAGTGGGTACGCTCTGACGGTGCAGTACCCACTTTCCAAGGCTCGTAGGTCTTTGGGTTCAGGAACTTAGCAAAACCGAAACATGTCTTTGCCATATATGAAGCATGGTTCTTGCAGTACTATCCATTTTCCCTCCAGACATCAGCCACTGACCTTTCCGTGGCTAGATGAGGCCATATGGCGAAATTCGATGACTAAAAGTCTGTGACTAGCGGGTTCCAGAGTCAGAAATGACAAGTGGAAGAATTTGGTAATCAAGAAGTGCCGCTGGCGCCGGTAGTGGTCAGCTAATAAATCCTGCGCTTTTCAGAAGCTGTTAGAATCAACAGACTGCCTCCATATTTCATAAAGTATTAGTCAGGTTCCGCAAAATGCATTACGTTTTTTGCTCCAGACGTTCTTGGAAACTAGAAACACCGCATCAGCTCAAGGGCAGCTCACAGTTTCGTAGTGGACGAAAAGTGCAAAGCGCTTTTTAAGTACTTCTTGATGCTCCAAGTGTGATTGTCAATCCAGGTGGCTTGAATCAACTACAATGTTCCGGTTGCTAGGTCAAAGTCGGACATCGACGTATTTCTAGCATCGAAGCGCAGCTTCTTCATCCCAATAAAATCGCTACTACAGTTGCGTTGCACCGGATGAGTTATCTTCTTGAAGATCATGATTTTAACAAAAAAAAACAAAAAAAGAAGATCATGATTTTAACCAAAAAAAAACAAAAAAACTACTGCTATTGGCTAAATTTGAGTAGACTTAGTGAATCTGCTGGAGTAATCGCTGAGCAAAATCAATGGAGCGCAGAGGTAGAACCTTACCGCTAGCGAAATCCCGAAGGAGTATTATACTTTGGAGCTCTGCTGTGACTGTGCCAGAATAAATGGAAGACCCAGGAATCGGAATCAGGCATTGTGTGAGGAACGCCTTCAGGAAGAGGCCCCGAGGGTTGAGCATGACATTATGAGTAAGTCAAGGTCAGCTCCTCTTGGATGACGTTGGCCACATTTTGTGAAAAAATCCGTTTGTCGACCTCGATGGATGCTAACCACTTGTTTCCACGGGTTTTGGGTCAAAAAGCGCTCGAGGGACTTGTCTACAAAAAGCGTCGATTCCATTTTCTTTTTCTACACATCTCAGCAAAAATCCCGCTCCATTCCTATTAGCAGAGCTATTGTTAAGTAGACGGCACCATAATCCTAAAATTGCGTCACGAAACTGCTGGGGTCGCGCTGAACTTTCGAGTGCAGCGACCGCGGACTTACCGCCTTTGAGGCTGCTTGTGTACCCCTTTTCAACTCCTCATAGCTCTTAGCATGTCTACTTTCAGCTACCTCGAGTCTTCAAGTTTCATTCTGTTGGAAGGGTGGTTGTTTTGAAAACAGGTGAGGGGTTTGATCATGGATGTTAACAACGGTTTCAAATATGAAAGATTTTCATATCTCTATGAAAACAATATTGATTTCAAGAAACTACACAGATTTCTGCACAGAATAGCAATACCTCAAAGTTTGCTAGAGTTCAAAATTTTATCTGAGCATACTTAGCAATTTTTTCCAGTGAATCGCCGCACTCACAACAGATTTCATAGGTGAATCTAGAAACACGCATCCGTTTCTGCTTGACCTCGTAAAGAACCCCATTTGTTATAGATGGTTTGCCTTAGAAATATTACTTTATATAGGTAATTCATAAGTAGGCAGATGTAAAATCTGCTAGCCTTGTTCCTTCATAGGCTTTTCATCTTCTGATGAAAGCAGTACGTCTCAGCTTTCAGCTTTCCGAACGCTATTGAGTGTGTTCTTCCCAGCCACCTCGAACCTGTTTCGGCTCCTAGATGAAACAGCTGTGGTTAGAGTGTTTTCGTAACAGTATCAGTTCCGCCATCATGGGATACTTCTTCGGAAATCTTTATATCACCATGTCTTCCATCGTATAGTAGACATATTGCTTTCTTATTCTTCAGCTGCTTTCAGATTGCTTGAGGAATCTTTTCAAGTTAAATGAATTCAGACAAAAGGTTTTTAATTACTTTCCGTAGCGATTATTCTATGTTTAAACTACCGGCGAGAGAACGGAGGCAACATTCCCAATGTTACCGATTTTCCAAGCATCCTTATTAACAGCAGGAACGAGAGCGTCTGCAGTGCTTACAATTAGGCTGCATCTGTGCTTGAGAAGATACAGGAGAAGCGAACTAGAAATACTAGCCTGCACAGGAGACGGATGGGCAGTTTTGAGGAAGGCAATCATAGCAACGTTGGTCATATGAATTTGATTGGCGACTTTGAAGACAAAATTCTAGCGCTGGTGAATTCTTCTCATGTTCAAATATAAATGAGTTAAAATAAATCCCAGGATCTTTTTACGTCTTTTCCTGAATTCAAGCCCAATATTTTCAAACATTCAGAATGGCTCACTTTGATCGTTGGTTGGAGAAGCGCTAGAAATTGATAGGAGAACCGCAGCACAAGTAGCAAGCAGAGCCAGCTCGACACCGTTCATGTTATACCTGAAAATGCAGTTGCTCCAGGCCCTGTCAACGAAAATTAGCCACGCGAGAACAGCGAGAGAGGCGTCACTGCTGCATACGAAATCTGAGTAGAATGAGCGAGTTAAAAATCTGAAGTCGGTCGATTGCTGCACGATCGTGATTGCTCACCGGCAGTAGAGATAGTTGGGCATAAATCTCACAAATAACCCTTGCATGTGAGCTAAGAGAACTCATTCTCTACTTTCAAATAGCTGACAAAGTCATAAGAAAGCGGCACGTTGCACAAGGAGTAAACGCACACAACTCTTCAAGCGGAAACGGAGAGCGGAGGGGCCGAGCCAAACAACATTTTTGTTGCATTGGATCAACACCTTACTTTCCGTGGTCAACATTGTAGAGGGATTGAGTTATGTTAGTTTTCAATACTTAAATGGTCTGAATCTGAGAAAATTAAGCGGACAGATAGTTGTTGATGCTCGCCAAAATTTGGAACACCTTTTCAGAGGTCTTCATTCCCGAGAACTAAAGAAGAAGAAGGAAGTGTATGTATCAGGGGTTTTTCAACTAAACGAGATCCAGATCCACTATGAGGTCAATTTCGAGCAAAAGATAACAAAGAAATCACAGGAATCGCGCTTCCTTCAAAAGAGCATGCGAAGCTTGTTTAGTAACCTACATACCATGCGAAAATGGCATCTGTGAAAGAAGAATTGAAGTCAAAACCGATGAGCTACTACTGTGAGAAACTAACTGAAGCCAAATTGAGGCTGTATCTTAAATCTAAATCATCAAAAACAATCTAAAAGAGTAAAACTATCTGTAATATCGGTCCACTATAGGTCCTTTACAAGTCGCTTGTGATTCCTTGATGTGAAAGACTGCTCAGAGAAGCTCACAGAATTGTAAATCCTGCGGACACACCAGCTCAAAAGATTTCCTCCATGTTTTCTAGTAATCGGCAAAATTGTTCAGCTGTAGCTTCGCAAAATGCTGCGGGCGACTGCATCGAAAATTTTTATCAACTACAGTATGAAAATTATACTTCTATAGTGGGTGAGCGATTCTGTAGAAAGCCGAAAACCGTCGACGAGCATGAAGCGGCAAACGTGGACCCACAGAAGGTATCGTTGGATTCATCTGCGTCAGCGCACAAACACATGCTTGAGAAAGATCCTTACAGCGTTAACGACGAAGGAAGTTCTGAGTGAACCTGGAACATCCAGTTGATTCTGGGGATCAGCATGCATTTTTCTTGTCCTCAGCGTAACTTAGACACACGAAACTTGTATAATTGAGACAGGGTCCTTAAAAACGAATGGTCAAGGTTCAGAACGAATTGGCGCCTTGATGGTGCTACTTTAATGACAAATGCAGTGCTAGACCCTGATTAGGCAGCGCGTTCGACAGTGTGCTGATCTACTGATGTGTGAATTTCGGCGATCATAGGCACGAAAGAAAAGCATCTAGATCTTCAAGCCTTATTGTAAGAGTATTCAAAATAAGAGACGTTTCAATATGTTTCAAGATTTTTAATTTGTATGTTAGATCACTATCAAAATACTGTTCACAAATTTGGTCGCCAAAAAAAGGGGACTGGATTCAGAAATTGAAAAGGTCCAACAAAGCTTCATATTATTCATTTTGCCGTTGAAGATTAATGGACATTTCGCACGAGCAACGCCTATCCGAACCTGACGCCGATTCTTTGGAATTCAGGAGAAAAATTATAGATCTTGTGCATTGATCAACCATGTACAAACTGACAACAAACGAGATCAGTCCTGGTACCTCTGACCTGCGTGAAATTTCCCGAAGAACTGCCATTAATAGAAGACATCCATATCGAATAAGACCCGACAAACCAAATACGACAGTTCAAAAATTTGTTCCTTGTAAGAAGCGCAGCTCTACGAAATGGTTTGCCCAGCGTCTTTGCATGGATAGAAACTCCCATGCAGTCAGTTCTCCTGGGTTGCGGTGTTTTTTGCCTTTCGACTGCTGCGTTGAAATCTGATGGATCCTGACGTCTGCCCAATGTTCATGCGTTTTCTGCACAATTCCAGCTGTATACGGTGGAAGGTAACCCCGTTGCAACTTGTTTACTCTTCACTGGTTTTTAATCATAGGGCATGATAAGGACGTTCAACATAATGATACGTGGACGGTCAATGCCAGCGATACACAGGTAAAAAGTGTATTACGCAGATCTCTTTCTCGGAGCATGTCTTCGTCCCACAGATTCCCGATGCTGTACCCTTATTCTCTATTCTTGGACCGACTTCTGAAATCAAGTAGCGAAGTAAGCTATGATGCCCCGAGGAAAGAGCTTGCATATCCGGACTACACCTTCGAGTGCCACCGACCAGATTCAGCCAGCCGACGTGGGCCATTGATCTGTAAAAGGGGAAAACATCCTGATGGTAAGTGTTGAAATGGCGGGTTGCTGAAGGAGAACGGATCTGCTATAATGACATTGAAGTTCGTGTCGGACCGGCCCCTGTGCAATCCTAGCTGGTGCATCCCGGTTTCCTTGAAGGTCCGAGAAGGGTGGTTTTCACGAAGTCATTGGTCTAGGAAGTCAAGGTGTGAAGAACGAGCAGCTTTTATTCGCTGCACACGTTGTGCCAGTCCTTCGCTTTCATAGACTTTGCGCACCACTGGTATTGAACGTTCCGTTGTCATTATCTTAAACATCCATCTCATTGTGTTCTGCTTAAAAAACGGTATATAATGAACAAATCGGCACTACTGTTCTTTCACGGCTCCAGAGGTTGAGGAGAGGTGGAAAAAATTTCCCCAAAAACTTCTCTCAAGGGGATGGTTTCGGGCTCTGATAACAGGGGGTGTTTTGGGGTTCTGATCATCTGATACCCGCTTTTGAAATTTCGCCTGTCTACGGTAGACTACGGCGGGTGCGGATGAATGTGTCTCTTGGGATCAATTTCGGTTATTTCCTGTGCTGATCTCGCATCTTAAATCAGGTTAACGGTGGAAAATTGTAGGTTTACGGTAGGCACGGGTGAGTAAGGCATCTGGCATACCTTCGAGTCGCTCCAGGGACTGGTCGCTCGGAGGTATGCCAGATGCCTAAGGCGGTCGGCGATTGCCTAGCTAACCGCAATCATGCCGTAGCTAACCGCAATCAATCACCAAATTTCCAATTCGGATTTCAGATTCGACAATAGCATCCCAAATGCTATTGAGTGATGCTTGGGAGAATTTTGTTTGACCTCTCCTCGACCTGGATTCGTGAAACAACATTGGTGCCAACAAATCGCAGCAAGGTTACTTTGCACGGCATACAGCTGGGAGAATTTGTAGAAAACGTCAGTGCAGAGTCAGTCAGTACAACTCCAATCTCAGCCGAATAGTTGAAATCCAAAAATGCCACAAGGCACAGGAACAGCTTGCTGGCACTGGCATCGCGCGCGGACAAGAGACCCACATGCTCGTTTCGGCTGGCTCTGCGGCGGCATGGTAAAATTTAGGGACCCTTTACTCCTTTGGATTAACGACTTGGAAAAAAGAAAGCCACTTTAACACCAATTGAAGGGCGGAGATTCTTCCCATATGACTCGCTCTCCCCATTCAGACATACGCTTCAGACCCTTGTAAGGACTGTGGACGAAGTTGTGGACTTGGAATTTTCTCTACGTACCTTTCTTTTGATGAGCACTGTGAAGCAGTCACTAATAAGGCCTCGCAAGTAGTGTATAACTTGTTTCGAGCACTGTGAATCAGCAACGCCGAAATGCTCCTTCGTGCCTTCAAAGTTTATGTAAGACCAATTTTAGGATATGGAACTAAGCCTGTCCTCAGCCCTTACGAGAAGAGTATTCAAACACTAGAAGTGGTTCAGAACAGCTCAACGAGAAAGCTGATGATACGGGAGCTAGTGTTCTGCTACGATCAAATACCCAGCAGTATCGAGAAGAGTCGCAATTTCGGATTGAGGACATTAGAATACAGAGGGAAGAGGAGAGACATGCTGATTTTTCAACAAAATCATCCACCATAACATTGGCATTAAAACGTCTGCTATGAGGACATCGAGGACAGCGAACAGTCGAAGCGGGTGTGTCAGATATGATCCTGGCGGAGCCAAGCTTAATTGAAGGCTGTACTTCTTCGCACTCAGGTCGAACACATTATGGGGTAAGCTTAAAAAAAGAGTGCGATACCCACGTATCTCTCTTTCTTTGGAAGTTCCTGAGCTTTCACCTGCCTTCTTAGATATTAGATTGGTGCAAAAGAAATGCACTTTTTTGCTTCATTGTTTTCAACACTATAATACTTAGCGATGAGTCATACATCGATCGACCCCGAGTCACAAAATAGCAGGGAAAAATAAGGAGAAATTCGGGGGTAAATTACGGCGCGAAAATAGCGAAAAATACCCACACGTCTTCTACCTACCTGAGAACTTCAGCCTTGGGGCAATCAAGGTCGCTGAACACGAATCTGAAGTTTGTTTTTGAAGTATCGATCGTCATCAATCGATGTTCACCAAATAATCGATTTTTTGTTGATATCGTTCAGGCGGTCCGAAACCAGCTCTGGGGTTTGCGCCCCGCAAACCAAGGGGCGCGAAAATAGCCACAATATCTAGACGTCTTCTACTTGCCAGAGGATTTAGAACACGTGCCGAATACGTCGCGCAACGTGTCTGGGGATTCAGAAGACATGTCGAAGACGTCGTTCAACGTGTTTGGGGATTTAGAATACGTTCAAAGACGTAGTCGTCCGCTAAGAGTGATCATTGAGGGAGACCAGTAGCAGTAAAGGGGAGCTCTTACGGTAAGGTGTCACAGATAGATCAGGCAATAAGTATCGATCGATTTTTTTCTCAGATTTAATCGATTAGAGTGGGAGTTATGTGATTATGATCGCCGACGGATGGCCTTTTCAGCAGGTAAAAAAGTTTCGATGGGGGGGGGGGGAGGGGCAATATCGGTCGATTTAATCGACTTCCTCACCGGTGATTTTGGTTTGGGAGACACGCGGATATAATGGCCGACGGAGATGCTTCACAGCATATGGAAAGTTTCGATCGGAAGGTGAATATCGAGCTACATTGTTGATGGTAGCTTGAAAATGACGTTCCCTTGTTTGTCTGTGGATGTAGGTTTGGCAATTCGTCACTACTGTAGCGGCCCCGTTGAAAAATATCTGTTCAGCATAGAAGCAGAGGGAATCTTCTGGCAAAAATACTTTTCGTCGAATGACCAAAATCGAACAGACGCTCAGTACCTATCAAAAATGTCGATTTTTGCCTGAGGTTGAATGATAGATGAGAGAAGAGAAGGTGCCTGCAGTCAAGTTGGCGCTAGAGAGAGAAGTGGGGACTGCTGTAGGCATCGGAAGGGTTGTCCAAGAACCTAGGAGATGAGGGCACTGATTAGCACAAGCGAACCGTATGGAGATGATGCCGATGTTAAGCGTAGTGGTAGTGGTGGAGGGAGGGGATTCCGGAAGAATTCATACCGCATAACTACTCACCTGGGGCGAGATTCGACGACGATACCGCCGGTATTACCTTACAGCGAACTCACCATATCGGCCTGCGTTGTAAGTACAGATACGATAATTGATATCCCGTTACCGTCCGTAAAGCGGTTGGTGAATCTGGCCCCTGATCTTAAGGAAGGTAGAGCAAGTTTCGAACAAAATTTGCTGCATAAGCACAGCAGCTAATGTGATTTTCCTAAGCTTAGCGATACTGCAACATCGCGCGAAGCGCGCAAGTGCGAGACACGCCGATAGGCGTGACGGACCACTTGTTTTTTATAAACTAAGACTTTTTCATAAGCCTCGAAGCTCGAAGGCTTATTATATGCCCCTCCTAGATATGTGTAAGCAACCTGATACAAGTCGTTATTTAAAAAAATAATTTGTTTTTTATTTTCGGATGCCTAAATGCGATATTCGTCAATTTTACTTCTATGTGTTGAGACCATGCCGGAATTCCGCTCAAACCGCTCAAAATATCAACGATGTGTGCGGCCAGGGAACTTTCAACGAATGTACAGTGCAACGTTGGTCCCAAAAGGTTCGTGCCGGCAACATCAGCCTCGAAGACGAACCACACAGCAGCCGCTGATGATCCATTGAAGGCGTCAGTCGAAGCTGATCAGCGCAAACGCACGCGAGGTATTGCCGAGGACCTCGACGTCGATCACTCGACAGTTGTTCGCCATTAGTAGCAGACTGGGAAGACCAAGGAGACAAATTGACCGAAGGTCAGAAAAAACGTCGTCTTAAGTCTATTCGTCTAACGTCTCTTAACGTCCATCTTCTGCCAAATGCCAACGACCCGTTTCTAAAACGGATTGTCATCTGCGATGAGAAATGGATACTTTATAATGACAAGCGACGTTTCCCGGGGAACTTCTCCGAGGGTGTTATTTGGGGTGCTGACCACGAATCGGACATTCATTTTTGAAATTTCGGCCTAGTACGGTAGGTTACAGCAGGTACGGGTGACTAGGGCTGTCGAGGTCATAGGTTGTTAATCACGAATCTGGGGTGTTGACCAAGAATCTGGCCCTTTTGACAATTTAGAGTGAAATAAATATGTAGGAGATGTGTAGGAAGCAAATTGATGAAGGAGGCACCGGTTATGAAAAAATGTAAAAGTGGTGCATAGCACGGAAGTCGAACATCTGGTCTAGCACCTTTGGAGCAGCCACCTACACTGCTGAGCCACTGACTCTCTTGACGCACAACCCTTCGCCACGTCCCATACAACAGCGCGCACACGCATGCACGTGGGCACGTGCTGACGGTGCGCTCCTGTACCCGGCCTTCGACGGCCCGCAGCTCTTTTGCTTCAAGGGCTCAGCAAAAACGAAACCTGTTTTTCTACTACATGAAGGGTGGAGGTCCTCGCAGCCCTATCCATTTCTCCCGTTCAGACATATGCCTGACCATGAGACCCTTCCCTGTTTAGCAGAACGCGGGTTCGAGTCCCGCCTGGCGCGAGAATTTTGATCGCAACAAAACATCCTGTAACAACATACCGCCTTCCCTGTTTAGTTTATTTCAAAAATTGTGTTGAAACCAATAAAAGAAGAAAACCTATATTTCCTTCGCACCAATCTTATATACTTACTATTAGATGCTTTCCGTTTATTAATCTTATTGATTTTTCTATTGCTGTTTGTGATTGCATTCTGATGTGTTTTCCAATATGAACCATGTCGCTCATCCAAATTCAGTATTTCTAATTGGCCTTCTTTTTGTGGAAGTAACCCACATGAGGATGCTCGTTCAATAAATAATAATAAACGTACTGAATAAACCATGATGCAGAGATGCTGTGTATAACTTGAGGGTTTCGCTACCTCTGCACTTCCTTATTTGTTATTTAAGCATGTAATATTAGGCATACAGATAAAACAATAAAGAGAGAGCGTCTTAGTGGTACATTTAAATAACATTTGTTCGCGAAACTATTTGGTGTCCGATAAGACAATAATTTTTTAAATTACAACTTATGCGTGTATATGCAGTAGCTATACTTCGAAAATGGATCAGCAATAACGCAAATTCTCCACATCTGTTGCCTTCCTCGCAATTTATAGGCACAGTGAAGGTTCTCCTCTGTCACGCATTTGTAAACTGAATTGTTTTATAGAAGCTTACAGTTTTTTAATAGCTGAAAGTCATTCTTCGATTTCTCTGCTTCTGAGTTCGAAAACTGTTTTCAAAGGCTGTGACCCATTGAGGCATGTACCAAGGCCTCTGCGAAGAATTCAGTTGCGAAATAAATTATCCGAGTCAGTTCTGGAGAAGCTGGTTTCTGAGGAGGCTCCCTAAGTCACCATTGGCAAGAGCTGGTGAAGCGCACAGGGAGGCGAGGACGGCGAATGCAATTCCGACGAGTTAACGCATTCCATTCATGGAGAGCAGGTAGAGCATGGCTCATATGCAAATGACGTAATCATGGGTGACGAAGCGATTTAGGTCTTCAGTGGGCCTCAACCACTTTTCAGTCAAGGTGATCTCCTATGGGGACGCGTACAGGACTCAAGTTGTTCCGCGCTAATCACGGCGAGCTGTTTGCACTGGCCGACTTCTTGATTGCCGTATTCAGAGCGGTAAAAAATCAAATTGGATATGATGCACTCGGCACCGACAGCCCACACAGGGGGTGCGACTGGTGGCATGCAAGTCGCTAACGAGTAGTGCGCACGGGAAAATATAATTTAGGTCGTTGGATCCGCTAAAAGGAGCTCTTCCGTATAACTGAAAGTATTTTGAAATAGGTTCAAGCCGAGCTCGTTTCGAAATCCATAAAACTGGCCGGAATTGTTTTCGAATCCTTCACGAAAAAGAAAAATCAAAAGAACTGCTTTAAAAAGTTCTTCTCATTGCCAAATCACGTATTCAATAGCCTAATTGGAATGGCTGTTCCAGCATACTTCCTTCTGCAGTTTTCTCACTGACACAGAACATGGCGATATCTACTTGTACTCGTTCTACGAGAGTGTGGTAAAGCGCAAGATGGAGGCTCATAGCCACACGGTAGTCCTGAAGGATCTGAACAAAAGTGTATGAGTTGTAGGCATGCAGAGTGACTGTTGTTTAAGGATGTGGAGATACATCAAAAGGAGCTATACGGCAGTAACAGAGAATCTCTTCATTTTCAGACACTTCTTTTGTTTCGAAATGAAAAGACGAAGGCAATATGAAATAAAAATAAAATAAAATGAATAATATAACAAAAAATGAAATAATATGAGAGCAATATTCTACGAAAGGTCAGAGTAATGCCCGAGCGAGCTCGACTTGAAACTGCTGCAGATGGATTAGGAGATGCGAACAGTTCTACCAACCCCAACGGATTGGTTCGAATCGTACACGAGGAAGGATTGCAACGATCATATTATTCATCTGCTACGGTTGCGTCTGAATCGCCAACGGCAGCTGTATGTACAAACATAGAGTTTCGGAGCACTGTGCCGATAGGAAAGAAACGTGAAATTCGACGGATCACTGGCATTCAATCATATCCTCTGTAGGGTTATCACATTTCCAGTCTAACTTCTTCAAGCTCAAATTTGGTAAAAACATGCGTTTGTTATTCCCATATCTAAGAAAACCTCGTTAGATGATCCTATTTTTTACAGATCAATTATTAATACATCAATATGTGCAAAGAAGTCTTCTTACGTGTTATGAAACTTTAGAGGACCACTATGACGTTAAGAAAGATAATTAGGTGGAAACCGTCCTTCATACAGATCCTGTTGACTAGGCCAGGGCAGTTGAAGGTTAAAACACACTGAGTAAAAAAAACTTATGAAGAAGTTGCGATCGAGAATTTAATAACTCTCGTAAAACGATTATAAATGAACTCGACAGTCTGCAACAGCCAACACTCCAGGGCAAATCTCCACAAAACTGCGTTTCTCAAAATATGTCCCCATTCAAATCAGTTTCTTTAAGCCTCAATTGGCTGGTACCAAGGATGTAAGCTGTTACAACGATGTTTTGTTGCGATCAAAACTTCTAGCGCCAGGCGGGACTCGAACCCGCACCTCCCTCTGACCGGGCGGAAATGCTCTACGCCATTACACCACCGGTGCTGCTTGATCGAACGCAACATCAACACCTCGTGGGACCCATCAGCACTCACCCATATATCGGGATGAGCCGACCTACAGCTTAACTGGTTCCATGCTGATATCAGTGGCCAGCTCATCCCGATATACTGGTGAGTGCTGATGGGTCCCACGAGGTGTTGATGTTGCGTTCGATCAAGCAGCGCCTGTGGTGTAATGGCGTAGAGCATTCCCGCCCGGTCAGAGGGAGGTGCGGGTTCGAGTCCCGCCTGGCGCTAGAAGTTTTGATCGCAACAAAACATTGTTGTAACAGCTTATGTCCCCATTCTTCCTAACGTGAGTAGCGCAGTCGGAGGATATGCAGACTGTCGCGCGCACCCGGCACCAGGTTCCTGGATCGGATTTCTCAATCACCCCAACCAAGCCTTCCATCCCTCAGAGGTCGGTGAATTGGTACCACATCTGTCTGCGGAGGACAAAGCAAGTTGCCTCCATGACATCCCGTAGAAGTGGAAAGCGTGGGTGATCTGCTAATGAGTTGCAGCGACACTGCTACACTCAGTGGTGGAAGGTCGTGTCTCTGAAGATGATGAAACGGTCGAAGCGTCATGCCTAGAATAAACATTTCCACCTATCAACCTCTCCGGCAATGAAGGAAGTGGAAAGTTGCCCGCAAAGGTGAAAAAGTTTTTCGCTATCCAAGAAAGCTGATAAAGGAGAACGCGAAAAACTCGAGTGAACGGTCTCATCATAAGGAAAAACACGCGAAATTCGATAAAAGCAAACGCTGACATCATCACAGGTGACGCAAACTGTCATTTGTATGTACTAATGCGAAAGTTCTACTGGACACATCATCCATCCTCTGATGCTGTGAGAAAAAGTGGTCCAACATTCTGAGAACTTGAGTGTGTGGAAGGAGGGGATCGTGAAATCATGAAAAACGTACGCCTTAGAATGCTGTGTGAAAATTCCAAATAATGGCTAGCAAGACAAGTGGTTCGATACTCATAGAAGGCTCCACAGAGCCGTATCAGCCACAGCCGAAAGATGACGCTGCGAATTTTGCCGGCACACTGAAGGGAACTGCGTCTTGCAAATCAGTGCCGCATTCGCACTTCCAGGCAGCGATGAGGTCTCGTTCTAATTTTAAATTCATCGGAGAATTGAATGGGCTCTGAAGGCGTGACTCTTCCACTGAGGACATCGCTGTTAATCGAAAGACGCCTTCGCACCCTCAACCAAATCTCCCATGCTTGTCATCCGGCTGCTTGGAAGCAGAATTGAGTGGAAAACTCAGTATTAGTGTATTGCATTGCTATAAACAGATTCCAAATTACCAGGACAATAGGCAGGAGAAACGTAATAATCAGAATGTTCAGAAGCGCAATGAAGAGGGACACCTGCTGAAAGCCAGCCAAAGCACATAGCTAAAAACTGCATATAATTTATAATATATATATAATATATAATACATAATATATAATATATATAATATATATAATATATATAATATATAATATATAATATATAATATATAATATATAATATATAATATATGATATATATAATATATATGTATATATATAAAATATATAATATATATATCATTTTCACGTTAAATCGGGTCCTATTCACTTCAAACAGGACACCAGGCTAACGCTTCCGAAATAGAAATGAATGTCTTTGTTTGTTGATACTGATTAGCCACTCGAGATTGGGAAATCCGTTTAATGGCCGACGTTTCGGCAAAATCGCCTTCTTCAAGGGCCTAAATGAGACAGAACATTAACAAGGTTGAACGACCAAATCCCTCGACAAAACCTTAAGGAAAGTTGATGAAGTACTACCCAGCAAACCAAAGAGATCAAGTGCACAGAACCGACCTTAGGTAGATCCACAGAAGTGGATGTGACACCACAAGCTAGGCAGTCGGTATTTAGGTCGTGCCTGTGTTTGGAGGTATTGGTTTATACAGGGCAGTGACTGCCCTCGTACTGACCTAGGTCAGACCGCGGCCCAAGCCTAGGTCAGCCCACAGAGACCCAAAAACGGGGAAAGTTCGCTGGTGATAGCGAAACATTCTTCTTTCCGATTAATTTTTGGGTTTTTAGAATGGATCCAAAAGGCCTCCAGTGTCTTACGCGCAGTAATGTCGGATTCCAGACCCAGAATTTTGACCGAAATTTCGGAGTCTTCACCTGCATGCCTTTCAACCCGGTGGGTGCTCAGTGGGGTGGAGAGCCGCGACTTGGATTTGCCCTGCAGGTGTTCCTTGATTCGAATGTAGAGAGGTCGCACCGTCTCTCCAACGTATTGGTCGCCACAGGCGCAGCACGAGATTAAGTGGATGGTCCCACTCTTGCTGCAGTCACCCGATTTCCCCCAAGGGCAAACTACACAGTTAGGGTTCACGCACTCTTGGTCGTATGTGCGGTTCCTGACAAGCTGCTTCCTCATTCACGCACTCTTGGTCGTATATGCGGTTCCTGACAAGCTGCTTCCTCAAAGTGTCAGGTGGTATTTCTACCAGCGAGACCAGCTTGTCTAGGTCACATCTCCTCAGGCAAAGCCTTACGGCTTTGCTAACCTCATCGGAGAGGAATGGCATATAGAAAGCTATTTCTATCCCTAGTCTCTGGAGACTCCTGAACGGGTGATGTTACCGCTGTGGCCCCTCGTGAAAGGACCTAGGGGGGTGTACCCATTCGATACAGCTATATCGCGCGCCTTATTGTGGAGTATTGTCTTTCCGTGGCACTCGTGCAGACCTCTTTTGCTGTCCGAAACATGTTACGGACTACCGCCCGTTTAGTCTGAATGGGGTGTGAGGAACAGTAATGAACTAGAATGTTCCTGTTGGAAGGCTTGCGATACCGCCTTGTTCTATAGGATCCATTAGCAATAGAGACCTCGACATTTAGGAACGAGAGCCAATTATTTTTAGGTTTTCCCTGGTGAGCCTTAGGTTTCGAGACTGATTGTTCAACAGTTCGAAACACTTATCCATTTCCTGTTGTGTGGAGCAAACCACAAAACAGTCATCGATATACCTGCAGTGTAGCATAGGCAATCGACGCAGGATGGGGCTCTTAATTTTAGCCATAAAGGCAATGGCAAGAACAGGTGCCAATCGCTGTCTCATGGATGTCTTTGATATCAAAAAAAGTTTCTTGCACGCATCAAGTCAGAAAGCCACCAAGACGATTTAAATAATTTTTGTTCAAGGAAAATTTAGTATAGCTTCCTTGGGGCTTTTAGCCTTTTGCCCGAGCATCCAATAAGACGTTAAAAGTGTCCAATTTGATGTGCAAATAATATGAATGCGGCATCCGTCTAAAGAAAGACTCTCTAGCTTTTTCTATGAAAAATCGCCCAGCACTACGCTTTTATACAAAAAACACACTAGTCGTGCTGCTAGAGAACTGCGTCTCGTTTAGTAAAGAAAGGCGAGAAATGAAAACTTGTCAGAAGAACATAAGGCAGGTCAGTTTTCAATTACAGTCCTTCTGTCTTTCTTTACAAAAAAGTAATTCAGTTCTAAAATGAGTCGTAGCACGACGCAGACAAACAGCACAGGGGAATCGTCAATAGCATTTTCGCCCATTGCTAAGAGGATTCCCGCTCTAAAGGCACCCACAGAGTTCTGCGGCAACGCCGCTTGCCGCTATGGTTAAGGATAGGGCAGGGACGCCGCCGGCGGCGAGCTCTGTGTCTCAGCCCTATGGTTAAGCATAGGGCCGCGGCGCTGCCGCAGAACTCTGTGGGGGCTTTAAGAGGAGGCGAGGCGTGATACCGAAAGAGGTGCAGTGCGGCGGCCAAGAACCACCCCTCGGCTCGGCCATTAAATTGTCCGGAAAGTTTTTAGACTAATTGCATGGTAAGATTCAAAGCAACGTATCCTTGTCAGCGAAAGTTGTGAGTGGGCCGGACTTAGGAGATTTGTACTTATATGTCCTATATACGTAACTGTCAGCAGTATGTGCAACATATCGTCTCCAGTTCCCAGTGGTGCCTTCGCAATGGACGACGAGAAGATGCTCTACCGACAAGCTCTTCTTCTGCAGTACCGCTACGGCCAATCCGCAAACGAGGTCCATCGCATTCTACAGGAGGCAGTGAAGGAGCAAGCCCTCTCTCGGGTAACGTGCTTCAATTGGTACCGCAAGTTGGACAAGCGTGACGAATCATTTGAGGACAGGTCGACCACATATGCAGGTCGGACAGCTGTACTCGCCACCTCCTGTGCTCGACCTGATTCTCCTGCAGGAGAACATTCAGACCTTACAAATACTCCTAAGTCCACAGTACGCGATCACCTTCGGTTTTCAGGCAAAGTCGCGTCTCGAGTTGCTTTTACTTCTCAGGAGAAACGGAAGCGTGGTGATATCTGCACCTCTCCTCAACCGTCACTGTACACTTGCTTGGATCGACTCGATCGTCACGATGGATGAAAAGTTTTGCGTCTGCGACAATTTGGTGCGTCACAAGCACTGGGTGGACTTCGATGAGGTGCTCCAACCACAGCCGAAACGTCTTGATCACGACAACAAGGAGATGCTTTCCTTCTGGTGGGACATCAACAGCACCAGTATTCTGCAATTGGTTCCTACCGGTTCCATGGAAGACTCGAACATGTTCTGCGCTCAGCTAGAGAATATGAGCGGAATCCTAATCGCAATCCCAGAAGAGGAAAATTCTTTTTCTGATGGATAACGCCAGACCACACACAGCAAAAAAAAAATACGCAGAAGGTATTGGAGGAACTCGGGATTGAACTGGTATCCCATCCGCCGTACGCTCCTCATATTGCACCCAGCGACTACAACGCGTTCCGTTCGCTGCAGTCTTTCTTAGCTGAAAAAAGTTCGCAAATCGGGAGGATGTCACAAGCGGTGTCAGCAAACTCATGCTGTCAAAGTGGTCGTGGTGTCCGCTCTCTACCAGAAAGATGGCAATATGTGATAGATCACAATGCTGAATATTTTGTTGAATGATAGCTGTTGTTAATAAAGTTATTCATGGGCGCGTGTAGCGCAGTCGGACGAGGCGCGACTGTCGCGTGCACCCGATACCAGGTTCCTGGTTCGGATTTCCCGCCCAGGCCAACCAAGCCTTCCATCCCTCCGGGGTCGGTGAATTGGTACCAGACTTGTCTGGGAAGGATAGAGCGCTGACTTGTTCATCGGCTGGCCACCGCAAGTCATTGTATGGCCAAATACGCATTCATGTCGCCTCCACGACATCCCGTAGAAGTAGAATGCGCTGGCGCATCCCAGAAGGGATTGAGTAACGCCGTCCTTTATCCTTATCCTTATCCTAATAAAGTTATTCACTATACAGCGTTCTCCGACATTAGTCTATGTTATCGTAGCTAGAGAAAGTCATGACGAACGAACACCCCAGGATATCTTTCAGGGCATGCTAAAAATATTACTGCTAACATCTAGTAATGAAAAACGTTGCTGATTATTTTTATTTGTGTATTCCAATGTCTCAAATTTTTTTGCTTAAACTGGCTGACAATCTTATGCAATCATATCATACCATTAGATCACATGTTATGCAACCACTGGACAAGGATTTCATGTCTGTTTGCAGCTACTGAGCGAGAGAAAACGTTTAACGAAGCACAGCACAGGCTAATCTGACCAAATTGTAACAAAATTCTACGAAGCATTCAGCCCATGCACAATCAATCGAGTCTGAAATGCATGTTTCAGGCGGGTGCACGGCGCAATCTTGTCTATCTACATGCCATAAAAATCTAGTTACCCTGTGCTTTAGTGTGACTCCTAAACGCTACAAATGCTTCACTAGCAGCAATGTAAAAACCTTTCAAATAGTACCTGCATTTTCGCAAGTCATAGCGAGTTTTTAGGTTCTAAACCTCAAAGAAAGCAGAAATCAATTGATAGGACCACTTTGTGAAGAAATTATAACAAGTATGTTTCGATTACTTCTGTGCCGAACGAGGTTGTTAGGTGGACCAGTATTTATTGAGCGGCCTAACGTTTCACCCGTTCGTCGTCTTCGGAGGCCTAAAAGTGGCTTGAGGATTCTGATGTTGCTATCTATCCGACCAAACGCCTCATCGACTCTAGCCTTTCGGATATCGTCTTGAGGCATAGCAAGAAATCCCGAACCCATGAACGATAAACTCACCCGCTGATCCACCGCTTGTGCGGAGCGACGCCGCTGCCGCAGTTAGTCGACAGATGGTAACTGAGACTCACTATACTGTTCATTCTACACTATGTATACTGTGTATACCAGTGTCATTCTTAACCACATCCTTGTCACCACCGGTTGCTCTATAACTCACAATGAGAAATAAACGGCAGAAGGTCATCGGTGACCGAAGGACACTCATTTCGATTGTTCATTCGTGGATTTCGTGAAAGAATCCAGAATGAATCCAGCGCTTTTCTAGACGAAATATCTGTCTCTATGGTCAAAATCGTGCACTTTACATCAAAGTCGTTTCCGCCATGTTCCTCCACTTTATGCTTGCCCAGAGGATTCGTTAAGATACCCCGCCTTTTGCACACTAGATGTTCATTAACACGAATAGCAAGTACCCTTCCGGTTTCCCCAATGTATGTCTGCCTGCATGTCCGGCCTTTAAGCTCATAGATAACGCCAACTTTGGCGCAATCCCCTACTTTCCCGTAAGGACATACAACACAGTTTTCCGTTACGCACTCCCTGTCGTAAAGACTATTTCGAACCAGCTGGCGCTTGATGCTGTCGTTTGGAATGTTAACTAAGACAACATCATCCTCCAACTGGGCCCGTCTTATGCTTCGTTGTAGAGCGGAATTGACGTTATGAAATGAAAGGGACACACAAGGGTACTTTATCTCGGCGTGGTACAGCTCGCTGATCAGAGTGGGATCCCCTGTGGTGATGTTGTACCGTGTATCCAATCTGCGCAGCTATTTGACATGCTAGTTGCACAGATTCACGTCGTTCTTCAGCACCAGTGCATACATCGTTCGCAGTTCTGATCATGTTCTTCACCACCGCGCGTTTGACTGCGTTAGGATGCGCAGATGATATATATATATATATATATATATATATATATATATATATATATATATATATATATATAACTAGTATTTAAGCGAAACACAACAGTCAAGTGTAAAATGCAAAACATCAAACGAGTGCATGGCGCATTACATTCTTCATATGTCAGAAAATTTACATTTTCTTATGCTTTCATATATGTGGACCCGTCGGGACAGGGAGGGTGCGAAACGACGATGTTTGGGCAGCGATGAAGACAGCCCCGATCAGGGATGGGCGGAATTTCTGATTTCTGTTTTCTGTTTTCTGATTTTCTGGCCATTTTGGGCAAATTTTTTCTGTTTTCTGTTTTCTGGGAAAATGGCCTAAATTGGCCAGAAAACAGAAAATAGAGTCGCGAACAAAATTTTATCACAGAAATCCAATTTAAAAAATTCAAAAGTATCATAGAATAGTGAGTTTCATTCCAAAATAGTGTTTCTAGAGTATTTTAAATGGCAAGCATGTAGCGTTTCTGGATGTGCTCATGTAGCAATTGCGCCATATACTCATGAACTATCCCACATGTTTGCTTGATTGATTGTGTAATTGCTGCTGGCAAGGAGTTTCTTCATAGGACATTTGTCGACTTTCATAATTTGGCTTTGTATTCTTTTTCATATTATCAGTAGTTTGGACGATCTACGATCACTAAAAGTCTTATATTAAAACTATAAAACTAGTGTTTTGAGGGGTACTAAATTATGTATTAACTAACCACATGTCTTAGAGTGATTGTGGGTAGGGTTATTCTCCACCACCGGTTTAAAAATTGAACATTGTTGGCCGATCATCCCCAATATCGTTTTCTGCAGAGCCTCTGTCGAAGCTGGTTTTCTAACTCTGAAGGTTGCTCAGCTTTTGGTGTCACAAATTAGTAAGAGACAGAAAAGTTTTTTAGTTACCTTTGATTTCGCTGGTGATAAAGTAGTGATGCAGAAAATTTCTCATTTATCAGGTATATCATCTGTCGTCCCATTGATGTTCAAGCGGACGCCATCAGCGTCTCCATACGTCCGTGCCGCGTGCCAGGGAGCTCCAATGGATCCTTTTCGCTCGAGGGACACGAAGGGCGTCATTGTTTAGGGCTTTGACGAAGAAGCCCGACCCACGCGTTGGTGGGCAGTTCCTGCTGTTCTCTTGACATCCCGCGGAATCCAGTCGGTGACGTCCACTCGGTGTCTGCGAAGCGCATTACGTGGCCCACCTAATTTTCGACGACTTGGCCCATGCGACAGCATCTCTGATCTTCGAACGTCGGCGAAGCTCGGAACTCCGGAGGTCTTCTCTCACTTGCGTGTGCCGTGTCACTGAACATCGTCCTCTCGATTCCACGCTGCGCGACGCTGATCGCGTGTTCATCCTGCTTTCGTATGGCACAGTTCTCTGAGGCGTATGCAGGGCAGGAAGAATAGTGAAGTCGAAAAGGTGCGTACGAGCCGGACGTTCTTCGTCTTCTTCGCGACTTCTTCGACGCTCTTGAAAGGTCCCCAAGCCGCTCGTTTCCTCCTGCTCATCTCTGGCGCTAGGCCGTTGGCCATGTTGACTTCGCGACCCAGATACACGTATCTGGAGCATTCGAAGATGTTCGTTCGTTAAGTGAGGATGACGGATCAGAAACTCGTCCGTTGCTCATGAACATCGTCTTCGTAAGATTCAGCTGCAGTCCAACGTTCCCACATACACGGTCGAAGCCAACAAGCATCTGCTCCGCCTGGCTAGCGCTCGGTGTTATGAGCACGATGTCATCAGCAAACCGAAGATGGTCAGTTGCCGGCCGTCGACCTTCACTCCCATGTCTTCCCATTCTAGTTCGCGCATGGCGTTTTCGAGCTGAAGAGCTTCGAAGATATGGTATTCCACTGCCGACCCCCTCTCTTCACGTCGATGACGACGTCGTTGTAGAATGGTGAGATCATGGTCGTGAATCCACTGTACAGCTCTCGAAGGACTTTGATGTACAGAGTAGGAACACCCTGAGCGAGCAGGGCTTAGACGGCCGCTTCAGTTTCGACAGAGTCGAACTCCTTCTTCAGGTCGATGAAGGTAAGCCATAGCGGCAGCTTGAACTCTCGCGACACTTCGATGAGCTTCGTGTATGTGGTCGACCATGCTGAATCCTTTCCGAAATCCTGCTTGTTCGAATTTCTGTCCTTCGTCCAGCGTTCGGCCGATCCTATTCAGGATCACTCGAGTGAACAGCATGTAGACTACGGACAGCAGGCAGATCGGGCGATAGTTGCTAATGTCGTGCACTCCTGTACAGCAAGGTGTTCTGCTGGCCTTCCACTGAGATGTTATATGATATGTAGATGTGAGGAGAAATAATAATAATAATGTGATGGAGAGGGTACATGCTCGGTCTTTATTATATTGTGTCTTCGCATTCAAGGAAGCACCTTCACCCAAGATCTGCTATGCTGACAGCCCTTCAATCGCAATCTCGTGTTGTTCTGTGAAATATCAAGCCAATACACAACATTTTTAGTTGGCTAAGTAGTAACTAGGTGCTGTTAAGAGCATTGGTAAGTTGGCCTGAAAACTTTCAGCTGCACGGAAACTAGGACACTTACAAGGAAATGTATTTCCGAAGAACGAAAGGAACTAGGAATACAGATTCTGGCGCAGCCAGTATTACTCAAAGAACATCTGCATAGCTTTAGAGTATGTTGCGAGAATGTGTCTACAAACTCAAGCAATTGTGTTGAAACATGCAAACAGTGATTGCTGAGCCTTCGTCGTGTTCGGTATTCTAAAAGGCCAGTTTCTTAATAGTGGACCGTTCTCTAATTGAGGCGTTAGCGGTGAAACGGAGCTGATGAGTAATGTAGTATACTTCAAGTGTCGAGATTCCTAGGATCTATCAGTCAAGATTTACAACATGCTGATTGCAGTGCACTGGAGTTTAATAAAAATTTTTATAAACGCTTGCAAATTAAAACGCTGGTCTACGACTACATTTCTGGTCCTACAAAAGCATTTGCTACTGGAAATATGGATCTTTAGGTAAAATAATTAGGTCGTGTGATAATTTCGAAATTTTCTGTTTTCTGATTTCTGTTTTCTGATTTTCTGGCGTTTTTGGCTTTTCTGTTTTCTGATTTCTGTTTTCTGACGAAGGCGATTTTCTGTTTTCTGTTTTCTGGGAAAATTTTCAAAATTTCCGCCCATCCCTGGCCCCGATCCAGCTGGAGATGAGGTGGTATGGACACGTCCTCAGAAGACCAGAGGATCACCACACAAGGTTGGCCCTAGATTTCGAGGCACCCGGAAAGCGTCTGAGAGGAGCCCCAAGGAAAAGATGGAAGGACGTCATCAAGAGAGATCTCGCCGAAGTCGGCGCCACGGCAGATGACGCCCTTGATAGGATGAGATGGCGACAGATCACAAGAACAGCGGACCCTGCGACTGTGCGTGACTAAACGCTCAGGAGAAGAAGAAGAAGAAGATGCTTTCATATGAGCTTTTAACTTCTTCAGTATCTTTACTCTTAGCAAAGTTATGACCTTTTAAACAGTATATACACTTTTTGAGACACCCTTTATTATTCATTTCCTTAGCTTTAATAAGCTTTCTCAGTCCTCCTTGCTTCTTCCATAAACATCAAAAACCGATGGGAGCATTACAAGCAACACTAATTTCACGTACCGGCGTTGAAAGGAATGAAAGAATGATTTCTGACTTTTACCATCAAGAGCACGTCTCAGTGAGCGACAATCCTTTCAGACATGTATGCCTGGGGTGATAAGATGAGGAAGACCTCACTTGAGCAGGCTAGGTAATCAATCACCTGCCTTTTACCCCCAATGCGATTAATACTCTGCCTTTTAGCCTAGTCGAGACATTTTCACGTAGAGGTATGTACAGCTCTGTCGGCCTCTCTCCTGAGCACATTTGACGGACAAGAACCGCGATTCTGTGATGAAGTGATAATGAAAACGACCGAGGTTTGTTTATGGCTCTGCATTCCGAGTTAGGACGATCATCGCATTCGACAGGACGAAACCACAGCATTAAATAACTTTGCAGGTGCAGTAGCTGTCAATAAACCGGTGAGCGAGGAAAGGTGTCGGAAAAATAGCTGCCTTAGTCCTCAGCGAATGAAAAGGCTGCACCCACCTATGCTGATTACCGCCTCTTGATAAGGACCGCCATTTAAGAACTAGCCGATGACATCATGCTCAAATGTATGCGCGTACACAGGGACGATGCTTCATGCTGCATGCGACTTCGTTAGACGAGAACTGATGCGTCACGTTTCGCTAATCCACGCGTTGGCTATAAAACTATTCACGTATGAGGCTCAAAACAGCTGGACTTCTGTGTCTTTTGCAAACTGTATGGAGAGCTTGTGCTTAATAAATGTCCACCAAGAGCGAGTTCAGTGATTTTTGATAGCACTCGAATGAAGAAAAAGGAACTGGACAAGATTGTGATGGAATGAGTCTGCGAACTTATGGAGGGGTGGACTTGCTCCCGTACCGGCCTATCTCACCTCCCAACGATAACGTGTTTGTAAACAGCCAGTTGTAGCGACGAGATAGACGATGACACTGAGGGTACGAGAAAGTCCAAGGCATGTGTGTTGGCCGACTTTGTTGCGCTCGTCGTTCCAGCTACGAATTTAGCGTCAAAACGAGCCTGGAAATTTCGACATGGGGAAGGACTGCTATGTATAAAACGGCAAAAATGGAGGCGCAAACATATTCAGAACTCTGCGAGTCTGTCACTTCAAACCTTCCTGCTGCGTCTTGCCCGTTCGATGGGCAATGGAGTGCTTAGTAATCAATTCATTTTTATTCCTCAAATGGCGGATAAAGAGGTTGTAGGCTCTCATAGCTACGTTTTGTTGCGACAAAAAAAACTCTAGCTCCAGGCTAGATTCGAACCTGACCTAATCGGTCGGGCTCTACTCCACTGCACCAGCGGCGGTGTTTGGCGCAACATCCACATTTGGTGGGACACATCAACACTCACCCGTATATTGGTATGAGCCGCTTGTTAAGCTGAAGGTCTTGATAGAAATGGTGTTGTTGCGCTCGAACAAGCAGCGCCGGTGGTGTAGTGGTGTCAAGCATTCCCAGCTGGTCAGCAGGAGGCGCGGGCTCGAGTGCCGCTTGGCGCTATAGTTTTGATCGCAACAAAATATGCGAGCTTTAGCAGTCCTCTAAAGTATGGTTGTGTAGCATATCAAGGGACGAAATTATAGTGGTACCAAAATGCAGGTTTCGCTTGTGTGACAGATTTTTTTCCATTTTCGGTCAATCACTACAGAGAAATGCAGCGAGATATCGACTTACAACTGCGTACAACAGACAGAAGAGCTACAACATTTTACGAGGACTTCCTCAAGCACCTCAGCTATCTGACCATACTCCGGGTTGTGGCTGATCTAACTTACCCATGTTAACATGTATGCTTGCGCGAAGCGGGCATCGTTAAGTACATACACCCGTCCCTCTTACTGAAGTACCCGATCCTCTTGCAAGCTCCTTCCAAGTTATGTGTCCATGAAACATTAGCGTTCTCTGATTGGCGTGCTTATTCTATTGTGTTGAGGTCTTCAAACACCCTCTATTGCGGTCAGCACTTCAACTGGATTGCTTTTCTCAACGCTCGAGAAAGAGAGCAATTTCCCCACGACGCATGCGACATATGGGGTCGAAAACGTTGTCAACTTTTACCTGTAACTACTGCATTTGGTGCTAAGAGCGCATGCCAGAGACTGCGCATTCTTGTGGGCTGGCTTCATCGACCATCGCAGGCTGAGAACCAAATGATCTGGTAACTACATCCGTCATCGTGGAGGAAGTAAAATATACCGGTGTAACCAAATACAGTACCACTATTGGAAGATGTGCAGCGAAGGTGTGCGGGATCTCACAAATCAAGCAAACCGATAGAACAAAAGAATTCACTGGAAGCGCACTCGGTAACTGTTCATCATGTCAACGCGGCAATGAAATCTTCAAGCGATCAAGCCTTCCTGATAAAAATGTCGTCTTCATGTTGTAGCGCCTAGTACTTTACATTACCAAATTAAGTTCTCCGATTGGCATAATATCTAATCTCACCATTCGGTGTCGCTACGAGAAGCTATGTACGAGCATCATATAATAGCTTTTTAAAGGAAGTATGTATAGCTCAGAAGAACCGGAACACATGTTTGTGTTTGTTAATTTCAATTCTGATGGATATGAGAAGCGAATCTTTCTGTTAACTTCAATTCTGATGGATATGGGAAGGGAATCGCAGGCTCATCAAAACCCTCGCTTGGATCCAAACCTAGCCTTGTCCGCTATTCCCTACCCCAATAGGTGTGCTTGCCACTACTCCAACTAGCCCATGCAGTTTATCCAACTGTTTATTAGTACAAATTCCAACCTACTACAAGACAGGATCAGCCGAATTTTTTTGTAACAGAAGGTAGTATAAGCATCGATCCGAAAAAAAACACTAGCCATATTCCAATTTTCGTCTTAGTTGTCCATTAAAAGCTTCAATATGTTATTGAAATCGTAGCAAAACTCAAAAGCCATCCCTCTTTCAAAACAGCGAATAATTACTTTACGTGAGAACCATACTTAATGCATTTTAATTGAAGGAATCTCTTCAAAAGATTCAGTAGCATAGAAGAGCACAGGCTCGAAAAGCTAAAGGGAAATTCAGCGTGGAAGTGACAAAAAGCTGGTGGAGCTATAATGGAGACGAAGAGGAAAACGAAATTCAATATGTGGCCGCCATGCAGGTGGATCGCTTTCATGCATGCTGCTATCCTACATCAAGATCAGCTGTTTCTCCACTTTCACAAGCTTTCAGGAAAGGCATGAGAATTGCCTTCAAGCAAGTATTAGGTTGTCCCATAAGTCCCCGCCGTTTTTTTCAACCATTCACTGAAGATTTCGCCGGCGGTCTCTTGCATAGCACTGCACAGCTTTCGAAAGAGAATGATTTGTTCTATCAGAACCTGTATTGTATTTCTTTCTTCATCATGAATTTTATCAATTTTTAGGTCGTTGAAGTGAAAAGTGAAAAAGTGAAAAAGTAGCCATTTGCGCACTTGTTCTCTCCGCTTAGGTTTGTAATTTTTTGCGCAGTTTTTCATAGCATTTGGAAAATAATGTTCTGACTACAAGAATATGTGTTGGTCCTATTTTCTCACTTGCCTTTATTGATTTTTAGGCCATCAAATTGGGACGTCCGAAGGAGGAGGGTTATTTTTGCCGACAGCTCCCGCTCTGTGGTTGGAACATTCTCTTTCGAAAGACATATAACACCAACCCAAAAAGTCCAACCACAGAGCAGGAGCTGTCGGCAAAGATACCCTCCTTCTTCGGATGTCCCAATTTGATGGCCTAAAAATCAATAAAGGACAAGTGAGAAAATAGGACCAACACATATTCTTGTAGCACAGAACATTGTCTTCCAAGTGCTATAAAAAACTGCGCAAAAATTACAAACCTAAGCGGAGAGAACAAGTGAGCAAATGACTACTTTTCACTTCTTCACTTTTTACCTTAACGACCTAAAAATTGAAAAAATTCATGATGAAAAAATGCAACGCACGTTCTCATAGAACAAATCATTCGCTCTCGAAAGCTATGTAGCGCTATGCAAGAGACCGCCGGCGAAATCTGCAGTGAATCGTTGAATAAAACGGCAAGGACTTACAGATGGGACAACTTAATACGTTGTCGAACTCTTTTTGTTGAGCCGGACTGGAAGCGAACGTGGGTTGCATTCTAAATGATGCGGTGCCTAGTTCTCGAAGACAGTTTTGATCAGAATACGCCATATTTCACAGTGTCTCCCCATAAGGCATATGTTATACCTCGGCGACAGCGTCGCACGCCTCTTACATTGCTCTGGAGCCACGCCCTCGATCGCTTTCCTCACAATTCGGCAGTAGTATTGCCGCACTGTATTGCCGAATTGTGAGGAAAACGATCAAGGATACCTATCATAACCGTATACAGAGTTTAACATCCTTCTTGGCTAAGATTTGCAGTGAACACGCTTCGTCGGAGAAACTGATGTGGTCGATCCAAACAGAACCAGTCAAGTTAATTAAGTTCTGCTGTGATTCTTGGAGTATTCTCTTCTATACGTGTAGTAGTTGAGGTGACCAGTAGAGAGAAAAATAATGAATGAATTACAACAAATCACTCTAAGAAAAGGTATTATTAGACAACCTGGCTGGTCCCGAACTCTGGATGACGTCGCAGTGCGCTGCTTATCAAATTTTCATAGTATCGTGCATGACCGGTAAATAGCGCCTTTACAAAAGACGAAACGTGCACGAGGAACTGCACGAAATACCGGAAGAGGCTTTTAAGAAATTGCATTCTAGCAGGAATGCAAATGGGTTGTGCTAAGCGAAGTCCATAAGTAACCGCCTTCAGAACCTATAGAGACCAACAAGGTAATTGCCTTCAAGGTTCACGTGAAGGTCGCCCAAATGTAGTGCCTATTCCAAAGCCGTCTCACAATTGCGTAACCTTTCGTCAGAAGAACAGGCCCTGAACAGACAAGCAAAAAAGGAGGGCATTTGAGTCGGAAGCCGAACCATCGAAAACGCTTATGCAGGCAAGGGCTGATGTCGCGGGAGCCAGAAAGTCACATACTGTTTGTCGGGGAGCCTCCCTTCATTGTTCGCCGACACAGAAAAACGTAAATCAAGTAATTCAAGTTCAGTTTAAGTTCAACAGCTGAACAATCTCATTCATAGATTGACTACGTAATTCAAGAAGTTGGAGAATTCGTAGTAATTGAATTCGTAAAACATAATAATTGAGGCTTCCAAGTGGGGTTCAACCCATCGGCGACCGCTCGGCAAATCGCGTGTCTGGCACGTGGGACCACACGGACGCTGGAATCTCGCGGAAACACTGCTTCACGATATTCCAAATGAAGCTCCCTTCCAAGGGTTAGCCACATATTGGAGAAGGCTGGAACAGGTTCGAAGCAAAACATAGGAGATGCTGCTGTAGGAAGGCCCGCAAGGAAAAAGGGTGCATGTTTGCCACGAATCGTGCAGATGAGGTGACCACATAATGTAGCAGGTGTTTGACATATTTTTGTCTAGATTGTTTTCAAAATTTTCACAAGAAATGTGACTACTTATTTTTCTGCATGACCCTTTTTGAAAATGTGAGGGTCTGCTTGTGAACAGTGCCGATCTTCGTGCAGCTTGAATAGTGTGTGCTGCTGATTATTTGTTTTTATCAGCACTTACAAGTAAATGATTGCCGTACCTCAGTGCAATAGCAATGCTAGGATCCAACCTATCAAACGATTACTCGTAAACCACGAAAAAGCGAGAAATGGGCCGTAGCCAACAGTTTTATACCCGTGGGCCGAGGTCGGCCCGCGCGGTCGCACGCGACAGAAAAACTGCTGGCCGAAATCGACACGCGCGGTCTTCAATGGGTTGGAATATCTCGTTGTGCGAATTCCTCGAATGAGCTACCCGACAGAAATGTGGGGTATAGGCACATAGTATAAAGCACCGTTAACGTGAGAGTTGGGCTAGCGAAATAACGTATTTCTGCAATATCCCACTTGTCAGGTCACCGCTCATGCTTCACTCTTATTCTGATGAAAGCGGCCTCTGCCAGTTATTCAAAATAGTGATTTTTAAGGTTCTTTTACAAATTTCACTGCACTCACAGGTGTAGGTCTTAGAAAAATGTGACGGTGTTGATCAATCTTTTTGCAGAATGTCACGTGCGTAGTCGATGTTTGCATTTGGAATATCTTTATTGATGAGGACCACTGGTAAGAACTGTTTAGTTCTGTATAGCTAGCCGTTAAATTTCGTGATCTGGTTCGGATTTCTCGTCTAGGCCAACCAAGCCTTGCTTCCGTACGGGGTCGGCGAACTTGTTCCGGACTTGTCCGAGAATGATAAGGCACTAATTTTCCATAGGCTGGCCGCGGCAAGTCTTTGTGTGGGTCAAAATGGCATTTAAATTGCCTCCACAATATTTTGTATTGCAATAGCGATTGTAATGCGTAGCGCATTTCAGAGAACGGTTGATTAACGCCGTCCTTCATCCTATCCATAATGAAACCTCATTTTTAAAGAACATTTCGCAAAAAAGATGCCGGCTCTCAAAACTCAAAAAATGATAGAACTACATCTCATTTCCTTAAAGGACAAAGGATAAAGAAGGCGTTAGTCAATCCCTTTTGAGATGCGCCACGTGTTTTGTTTCTACGGGATGTTGTGGAGGCAATTTGAATGCGCATTTGGTCTACATAACCTGCGATGGCCAGCTGATGGTCATGTCAGTGTTTTATTCTACTCAGACAAATCTGGTAAATATCAGTGGATAAAGCGATAGAAGGCTTGGTTGGCCTGGGCGAGAAATCCGAACCGGAAACCTGGAATCGGGTGCGCGACAACTGGCACCTAATCCGACTGCGCCCAACGAGCTCTCTTATTTCCTTACGTGCGTGAGATTTCTGTCAAAAATGCTCAATCAACGGCAAAACGAAACCGGTCGGTGGTTATTAGATGTATGTCAAATATCGAAGCAACTTCTGAGAATGCGAAGCCCATTCTGACACGTTTCATGGAGCGACGACGGGTAAGTGCAACTGAGAGAAAGCCATCTTTATAATACGGAACCTTGTCGACAAGAAAGCTATGTGACATGGCTACACATTGCATGTTTAGCGGTAGACAGAAAGGTGTTTACCTGGACCTGAAGTGTTTGACATGTAATAGAGAGCAACTCGTAGACAGTGTGTGTCACTGAAAACAACAATAAATCCACCAGGGATATTCAAATGTGCTGTCGTCTCGGAATTAGCTGCTTCCAATTTACGACCAGTAGTTACCGTCGTTAGCGAGAAGCTCTGGGCCTGCTTACGGATGGAAATGGGCCATAAGGGAGATAAAGACGGTGAGGAGTTCGCTTGAGCATGAATGGGCATAATTATTTGAAGAATAGGAACGACAACAAACAATACAAACTTTCAGCTGGAATACGTTGCATCGGCCACTAAAAGACCGTTCCTTAGAGCAGTTTAGTTAATGGTATTCTTTAGCTTGCGCTCAATAAACTGAGAAAGTGGTCGACGTCAGATGGTAGGACGGTTGCTGCTGGCTTACACGGAGAGCTGCAGACTACAAGTGGGCGGTCCGCGATAGTGAGTAGCGAAGAGCTACACACCCACATTCTAAAACTCAGACAAAGTTCGCTGGGCGGAAAAGCTTAAGAATACCAGTGCGACTGGGACGAACATTCGTGACGCGAATAATGCGCTGATCCATAACGTTTCAATTTAATAGTATTGATCTTTACCTGATATCATGATTATTATGATTCTACTAATCAAAAAATAACCCTGTTAAAACACCGCAAAGTTTCTATTTTTGAAAAAATCGTTGAGCTCTGACTCACCCGATCCATTGGTAAACGCAGGGTGGCCCGAAAAAATGAGGAAAATGAACTGAAAACATGAATTTGGAAATAAGGTTATTTTGAAGAAGAAACAGATACGTTGCCGCCAGTTGCTTCTCCTAGTGAATTCATGAAATCAAAATGAGAACCACAGTGTAGAAGCTGCTGAGCGCCATGGCGGAGCGAAGCTGGCACTCTTCGTGGGGAAGAACTGAAGAAGTAGTTCAAGTCCGGCACAGCGCAGGCCGTCCCATTCTCAATTCAGTTTCGTTAGTTAACTGACAAATGTGACAAACGAGGCGATGGGCAAAAAACAGGAACACGGAGGCATATATCAAGCCGACGACCAGCGAGCCGCGCTCCTAAGGAGATACTGCGCTCTGCGTCACATGCCCTGGGCCAACAGGAATTCAGCACGAACAGTGGCAGTGCAGAACACTTAACTATGTTGGGCAGCTAAACACAGCCTATGCAGCTAGGAGTACGGTAGACGGTTGAACTTGCGCCGAACGAGATTTCGTGGCAACGGGGAGGCTTTGTGAAACCGTTTTCACATCAATGAAGAAGGTGAGTTTGGGCCTTTTATTTGTGTTGTCCCGTTCTCTGCCTTTCTAGTGCGATTGTGATGTTGGTGATAGCTGTTGTTATCTTATTTTTGGGTGCGCTTAGCGGAATGGCGTTCTACCCCCCCCCCCCCTCCCCACCTTTAAACAGAGGCGTGGCAAATGTCTGCGTCTCCACTATCTCGTAAGACAGCCACTGGACGGACTCTCGAGCAAACCCAGGGTTTGGGGGTGGGTGGGCCATGGGGACGAGGGGTAGAACGCTCGACCCCCCTCCTCCCCCCCCCCCCCCCCCATAGGCAAAGGGTAAAGGACGCCGTTGATCAATCCCTTTTGGGACTCGCACCGCACTCTACTTTTACCGACGTCGTTGAGACGATTTGAACGCGCATTTTCCTATACAATGACTTGCGGGGGCCAGCCGATGATGATTCAGCGCTTTCTCTTTCTCATAGAAGTCAGCTTCCAGTTCATCGACCCGGGCTAGGTTGACCTGGTGTGTGGGGGGGGAATCCTCGGCACCTCCACCGACTCCGCTTCACGCGTCTTCGGAGATATCCTAAGTAATAAGAGTGAAATGGGAAGGAAATAAGAAAGAAAAGGAATAAGAGTGAAATATAGCAGACATCAAATGTAAATCAAAAGCGTCAACGAAAAAAAACTGATATATACTTATGTAGTATGAGTCTGAGACTGATGGGAGTCATATTAATGATTTCCGGACCTCTTGCCTTGCGTTTAACATGTTGTTTGATACCGGTATACCTTGTATACTGACATATATATTAGGTTGTCCCATAAGTCCTTGCAGTTTGTTTCAACGATTCACTGCAGATTTCTCCGTTCTTCTCTTGCATAGCTCTGCATGGCTTTCGAAAGAGAATGGTTTGCTCTATCAGAACTTGTATTGCATTTCTTTTTTCATAATGAACTTCGTCAATTTTTAGGTACTTGAAGTGAAAAGTGAAAAAGTGAAAAAGTAGCCATTTGCGCACTTGTTCTCTCCGCTTAGGTTTGTAATTTTTTGCACAGTTTTTTATAGCACTTGGAAGACAATGTTCTGTGCTACAAGAATATGTGTTAGTCATTTGTCATTTATTGATTTTTAGGTCATCAAATTGGGAGTCCGAAGGAGGATGATTATTTTTGCCGACAGCTCCTGCTCTGTGGTTGGACTTTTTGGGTTGGTGTTATATGTCACTCGAAAGAGAACGTCTTGCTCTATAAGAGTGCGTGCCGCGTTTATTGATTTGTAATGAATATCAACAAAACGTCAAAAAGAGAAAAATCGTCTTCACCAACAACTCCTTCTCCTCTGATATTCGACAGGAGTCAGCATGAGCCAATAAGCGCGACACAAATTCTAGCTGAGCTAGGCATTCTCTTCCGAAAGACATATAACACCAAGCAAAAAAGTCCAACCACAGAACCGGAGTTTCGGTAAAAATTCGGGCGGAAAAGTCGGACGTCCCAATTTGATGGCCTAAAAATCAAGGACAAGTGAGGAAATAGGACCAACACATCTTCTTGTAGCAGAGGGCATTGTCCTCCAAATGCTATAAAAAACTACGCAAAAATTACAAACCTAAGCGGAGAGAACAAGTACGCAAATGGCTACTTTTTCACTTTTCCACTTTTCACTTTAACGGCCTAAAAATTGACAAAATTCATGATGAAAAAAGAAACGCAATACATGATCTGATGGAGAAAATAATTCTCTTTCGAAAGCTATCCAGCGCTATGCAAGACACCGCCGGCGAAATCTGCAGTGAATCGTTGAAAAAAAAAAACTGCAACCACTTATGGGACAACCTAATATACACCATTTTCAGGCGAAATTCAATGTTGTTCAAAACAAATTCAACGTTTTTAAAATCAATTTCAACGTTCTTCTCTAATCTTGCCCGTGTCATATAGGCGGACCACTCCACTCTTCCTTGTGCGATTTGTCAAGTTTGCAGACAGCATGAGCAACGATCATCAAGACGTCACGGCCGATACATTCTATTCTCTCGGAATCAGAAGGAGATGTTGGTCAAGCTGGTGTTCGTCGACGGAAGGGTCACAGACGAAGCTGCTCAGATTGCTGGTGTCAACGAGAACACTGCACGAAGCATTATCATCTCGTACAATCGAGAGGGGGAGGGGAAACAGCCGAGGGCTTACGTAGGTAATGGTTTGAATTCATATCCAGTCACTCGTTGTTTCAGTACTCAATTTTCTATCTATAGGTAGCAACGCAAAAAAGCTTACCGCTGAGGTCTTGCTTTTCATCGAAGAGATCGTCCACCGGCATCCACATCACACCATGGCTTAGATACGGCGATTTCTCAAGGATGAAAAAGCCTCAATGTGTCAGTTTCTACGATTCTCAACGCTCTAACGAAACTCCATATCACACTTAAAAACGCCGAAAGGCCTAAAAAGGACTTACTTACATGTTGTTACAGGATGTTTGGTCACGATCAAAACTTGCGCGAGGCGAGACTTACTTTCACTCGCTCATTCTGATGTTTTGAGTAGCTATTGTTGTATTGCTGTATTGTTTATCGTATTGTTGTACAGCTTGTAGTTTTATCGCTTAATTTGCTTGTTTTGTACGTGCATCGCATTACTACTGGATTTCCGCTTTATTTGCTGGTTGTTTCTAATTTTTCGTTGCATATCTTTTTTGACATGTTGGAATTTTTTGAGAAGAAGTAAACATTGGAACGTACAACTTGCAAAGAAGACGTGTAATTTGACTCAAAAGCCGTTGAACTTGTTTTGAAAAACGTTGCATTTATTTTGATCAACGTCGAATTTGTCGAACGACAGTCGGGCATGAAACGTCGAATTTACTATGGAAAACTATTAATTTGTTTGCACCAACGTTGAGTTTGATTTGGACAACGTTAAATTTAGTTTGGACAACGTCGAGTTTCAACTGAAAATGGTAGATATCAACCTGTGAAGCTGTTGTATTCTGTTTGACGAGATATTGGCTCCGGCGTGACTATGAGTGCTTTCCTAAACATTCATTTCCTTGAACGGGAAGTTCCTCTTCGATCCGCGCCGTAGCGAGAGTAGCATTACATCCAACGCGTGCAAACCTAAGGAAAGGGCGTGCCCGATGTAGTAACCACCTTCTTCGATCCGAGGGACCAGTATGGATCTTCGTCGATATAGAACTTTCGGACTCTCTTGTTAAGAGGGATCTCGGGCCGCTTTAGCAGGGCCACGTGGCGCTTCCTCGGGTGGTGGACAGGGGAACGAAGCACGAACCGACCGTGTACTACCCAGAGACATAGGTGACTTGTTCATGCACAGAGTGCTTGAATGTGTAGTTCGTGCCTGCGCGGATTGTATCTGTGTCGGACCGGCCAAAGCCTGCTCGGGAGCACATCGTAAGGCGATTCGAGACCGCCTGAAAACTCTCGCTCCGCCCCCTTCAGGCAGTCTGGCTGGCTTTCCGGAGTTCCTCGCCCGCACGATAGAGCAGACTAGCTACCCCTGTGTACTCCACTCAAACACAGCAGCAGTAAAAGGCATCATTCCCCTGACCACAAAAGAGACCATTTCTGGGGCGATGGGAATGACGAGTGCGGAGAAACTGCTAACTCAGGGCCTAACCGGGCTGCGTAAACTGGGAAGGCCTATGATTACGTTCTCTACTTACAACGCAGTACAACATTGCTCATTGTTTCTGCGTTCATTACGGCCATTACACAGGGTAGTCTAGCTGTACGATCTTGAAAGTGGGAACCTTCGGTGGTATTGAAATTGCTCAACTGTAGCCTGCGTATTTGTCTTCTGTGCTTGCAATCAGATTATTGCAGCATGCCCATAGCATAAGCTTCTACAGGGGAGAAATAAAGAGAACCAGAACATGTCACGAAGGCGCACAGCAGGGGGCGCGCGAACGCGCCGATGCTCCTACCGTAATCGCGGCAGCCAATCATGGCACCGATCGAACACGTCTATCCCGTGCCTGTGCGGCTGAGCCCTGCCGTGCCACTGTGCGCGATTACGGTCGGTGCTCTGGCCGTTCTGGCACCCCTTACTATGCGCCTTTGCGACATATACCGAAAGACGAAAGTGAAAAATGAACTCATTTCAGCTAGAGGGTGTCCTAGTCTGCGCTTATTGAAAACGAAGTCGAAATGAATAACACAGAAAACATGAGAATGTATGACAGTTGTGAGCTATGTCGGGACGTTTGCAAATGATTAGGACGTGAAGGAAATACATTGAATTGTCTGTGCCCAAAGCGCGAACCGATTGATTGATGGCGTTTTGGCCTACCTTTATTTTATTTTACTGTTGTTATCTGCCTTATTCTGCTGGAAGATGATACGTTCTCGGTGCAGGTCTAGTAAGAGAGCTCTTCCCTATTAGGTTTACACCGATAATGGTCCTTTTGAGGTCTCTCTTCCGACTAGGAACTCGAAAACTGAGTTTATCTCGAGAGCCTGGTTGGTAGTCTACTTATTTCTATTTGTCGTTTCCTATTTATTGGGTTTTCCTATGTCGGGAACCCTTTAAGAAGGGCCACCACCAACTAGGATTGCATCTGCAGAACATATACAGGACGTAAGGCTGAGCGATCCACTCCTCTGCTTCGTGATGTTGTAGAGAAGGTTTAAACCGTATTCGCATTAGGCTTTCCGTTTAAGCAAAAGGCAAATAACTAATCCGGGCTTATGAAGAAATTCGTGCAGCGTAGGATTTCTAATCGTGGACGCACTATTCCGCCTGCTCCGTCCGTGCCATGCAGGAGCATGACCTGCGCATCAATGGTACCCGTTCAAGAAGTGTCATAGTTGCACCCAGCTAGGCTTAGGAGGTGCACGTAGAGCATTTCCTGGTTTCTCCCGACAAGGAAGGATACCAGACCGCAGTGGCACTGTGAGATGAGGCCAACATCTTCAGATGCAGCTTGGACCGCTGATCCTGAATGTGTAGCCTGGAACTGCAACGGGCATCCGGGAACAGAGCTGGAGCATTCTCGCCTCGCCTCGTTGGCTCTGGTTGCGCTCAGAGCTGGGCTGTCAATGGCTCCGAACTCTAATAGGCGGGAAGCACCGCGGAGCAGTGATGGTGCAGTGGGTAAAGAATGGGAATAATGGGCTTGTATGTAGTTCAACTCGCCGCAGTTCGCCCAGTGGGTTATCTGGAACGCTGATCACGAATGAGACAGTGTTTGTGAATGTGTTATATTTATTCGAATTCATCAACGAATTACAGCAATTTAACAGAGAAAAGGAAACCAAAACTCCTGATAGCGCGACTTATCAAGCTGTATGGTGAAATGTTTCGTTCGCTATCAGGGATTTCAGTGTATTTTCTCCGTTAAATTGTTGTAAGTCATTGATGAATCCAGCCCCTGGCTAACTAACCAAGAGGCAGAGCGCAACGGAACACGTGAAAGCGTTGCCACGCCATCACCACCTCATTTCGCTAAACCACCTGCTCAAATACTGATAAACGATGGCGAGCACTTTTAGTGCATTCGCAGCAACTTTGATAACTCGGATATTCGTTTTTCCAAGAACTGAACTATGCGCAGATGCCAACATCTAAGAGGAGCTACAAACTGTCCTCCGAAAATCAAAGTAACCGATCAGTCTGCAAAATTTGTTTTGATCTCTTTTCGGGATGGTCTACCATCGCAGAGGGAGCGTAAAAAGTGCAGACGCATCTTCTTTTGTTTTTGTTACAACTGCAGCCTTGTTTGACAAGGTGTTAACGTCAGTTTTTGAAAGTTTCCCGAGCTATGTGCAATTGTCACTTTCATGGTGGTCCACCATTTTCTATTGTATTTATGCGCGTACAACATATTTTTGGAATGGTAGTAGCCCGTCTAAAGCGAAAATCCATCGTCGCGTCGGCCACGCCAAGAAGGGCATCGTCAGAATCCCCACTGTCCTTTGTCTAACCGTCTAAAGAGCAGGCAAGCTCTTGGAAGAATCTGGAGGATCATAAGACATTCGTCGAATCTGTCGCTTTTGCTCAAATGTTATTAAATTGAATGAAGACGTCATCTGAAAGGGAATCAAGCAGTCTCCGCAACAAATGAACAGGGATCGAAACGTAAGCGGAGGATCTGTCAAAACGATTATTCACAAGAAGCTCAATGCTCATAGCTATCGCCCACAAAAGTGCTTGGCTCTGTCCTTCGATAAAAAACAGACAAGAGGATGCAGATACGAAGAGCTGCTCAGGCCAACAATGTTCTCAGCGGTTTCAGCGACGAAAAGCTCTTCACCGTTCTTTGCCACGGAAGCAGCATTCAACTGGAAAAACTGTAGCATATTCTCCAAGGATCTTCAACCTGCTAGTTCTGGAGGAAGGCTCGCTGCAAGGATAGCCGGAGCATCCCACCAAAATCATGGTCTGCGCATTCATACATGCTTTTTATTGAAGAAGAAAAAGAAGAAGAAGAAGAAGAAGAAGAAGAAGGGGTGAAGATAAACCAGTAAAATACCTCAATTTCCTCCCTAAAGGACCATCCGATTTCTTTACTCGAATCTCTCTTTGGGAGTAAACCGTATGCTTTCCGGTAGGATTAGACTCCTGCGCGAAACGTCGAGGATTGTTCAGAACTGGTGCCGCGGTCACTTGAAGAAGTTTACTTCGGCGGAGGAATGGCCCTGCACAGCCCTGTTCTGAGTTCGTCAGACATAGAAAACGAGGCCCGCGCTACTTCTCACAAAAGTATCCGATCACTGAAGATGCTCTGATCACAGCATGGAACGAAATCAACGTGGACCACCGTTGATGCCTTTCCTCGTCATCTTCGCCTCTGCATTCGCATCAAAAGAGTTCACACCGAATAAAAGTGATGATATTCTGTTTGCTAGATTATTGTTCACATTTTTGATAACTACTTATTAAATTTTTATGGTGCGTTGTTATTTCCACTCTACGTTCCACTCTTCTACTCTACGTCTGGAGCATCAATACTCCACGTGCCCTGGATGTACGCAGATTTAAAAAAAACTTGGAGTAGTACCTTTCCGGAACACGAATACGGATTAAAAAATATTACTAAGCAAAAATGATAGCCTCGGAAAGCAGCGCTGCAAATGTTTTTACCACATTACATATGTAAAAACTAGCTATGCCCCATTCTTATAGAGGGCGTGCTTTATACAATAGTAATGCCTCTTTCAGAAAACTTAAAGTTGCCCACTCGCGGTCGCTGCGGCTCGCGATTCAAGGTTCGTCATCGTCCATGGACAGATGGATGGTAAGAAGGCCGGAAGGCTAATCTCTCCTGGCTATATAATCGCCGGAGGCAAGTCGAGACTGTTCACATCTGGTCAATAGGAAGAAGCCAACAACTAAGCGAGCTGCGCTCTATTAGGGGGGGGGGGGGGCAAAAGTAATGAGACACCCCATGCCGTTTCCACATATCTCGTGGCTGGAGTCTGGTTTCGTGCTTGTTGTATTTGTATGTTTGTATGCTACTTACTGAAGCCCATCTGAAAAGTTACCACTTCCGCCCTTTCCAGAAGCATGCCAAAAACCCCAGCCTGTCTCATGCCGAAACCCCAGTCTGACGAGTCGACCTGTGTCGCTCAAATCTCCCCCAATTCCCAACCCCGAGCAGCCTGGGCTCAATATTCACGCAAGATGAGAAGTACGTCTTCTACCTTAATCCTGCCAAGCAGCGAGTCTGAGTGAGGCCTGGTGAATTGTTATCGACCTTCGTTCGGCGAGATGTTCACGGCGAGAAGCACATTTGGAGCTTTTGGGTCTGCGCCCATGACCGGTACGCCGGAGGCTGTTTCCCAAGAGCACCGCGATGAACTCCAAGGCCATGGTGAACGAAATGGAGGAGATGGGCCGGCGACTCGCTCTTATTCATGCGCAGCGCTTCAAGAAGGTTCTTCTCTTCGACAACGCCGCACCCCATCGGGAAAAAGTAAGCACGGATAAGCTTGGCCAGCTGGGCTACGTTCACATGCCTCACCCACCGTATTCGCTGGACATCTCTCCATGCAACTACCACTACTACTTGAGCCTACAGGACTTCCTAGTCGGAAGGGACACAAGAACCCAAGCAGTCCTTGACAACCATATCGAGCAGTTGATCAACACCAGACTCAAGCAGTACTGGAAGGATGGGATCAGGAAGTTGGCTGAGCGATGGCAGCAAGGTCCTTGCCCTTAATGGCAAATACATTCCTCAGCATCGTTGAGTTGTAATTGAGTTATAAGGAGATAAAGATTTTTTTCATTTTGTCTCATTACTTTTGCCCCCCCCCCCCCCCCTAATAGAACTGGGAGTGCTCACTAATTGAAACAGCATTTGCGCTAAAGTATACTGTCCGAGAGATCTTCTATTTCACAACTAGTTCCCTCAGATAGGGGAAGGGTAATAAAACGTCGCCACGCTAGACGGTGACAGGGTCTCAACAGCTCGATAGAACCAGATATCTTCAGGGAACGCAGACTGAACGTAATCTGTCTGCGTCATTCAGGGCTCCTGTCCATGAAGAATAACAAGCAGGACCATGCAACAAAGCGAATCGCTGTAGATATAGTTCACGCCATCCCAGTTTAGCTCAGCGGGAGATGAAGATTAACAGCCGAGCAATATGATATGAAAATGCCTTTTTTCCACGTTAACGTCATCATGCTGCCTTAAAAAGTGAACTAGAACCCATTTTCGCATACAATTGAACACAAGGTGAATCGTAGTCATGTTCCCTTCTCCTAGCAACTCAACAATTAGATCTCACACAGTAAGAAATAAGGAGAACTCAAAAAAGAAAGTGTTGCTAGGAATCGTAATATCAATCTCTACATATATTATTTTATACATACTATCACTATTAATATGTAGAAACCCAAAGGGAGGATGAAGAATGCAAACAGATAATGCGATGTGCTTGATTCCGGCGCAGATTTGAAGACGAATTTAAGAGAATCAGTAAGAGTTTGAATGCGAATGGATATACGCAACAACTTTAATGCTTTCAGACAGGAATCACTTACGATCCGGTCCTTCCCTATTTTCTTACCTTGCCCCGACCCGGATTCATGTTCAATGGACGATGCACATCTTAGAAATCCAACGCAAAGTGAAGCTCTAAATAGGTATACCTTCCTTGTTGGAGGTCTACTTTTCTTCGAAATCACTGGCCAACTTTTGATATACAAAACATTCCTATGCGGGAAGCCCAACTAACCCATAGAATGCTGGAACATCTCAGGAAAGTTGCTTTATAGGGGAACGCGGGAATTCATGGCTTCAAATCTACATCTAAATCTAAATCAAGCAGGTCGCATGGTGTATTCGCATCCTTCATCCCCTGGGGTTTGGCGCATTTAGGCAGATCGTGTATTGAATAATGATGAAGTGATTGAAGTTGCGATTGCTAGCCACCTTTTCGTTTTGAGTTCTCTAAACGGTGTGCAAGAGAGTGCAGAAAATGTACTGTATAGAACGTGAGTACACACCCTCTGATTGCTCGCAGCTAGAATGTTATTCCATACTAGCGTTTTTTGTTTGCAGAGATATGCCAACAGCAATAGCTTTTACATCGCTTGAAATGAGCAAAACGGAGCAATTATACGACCAGTCGAAAGCAGCTGAAACCTTCGGCCAGAAATAACAATTCGTCGGACTGTCGCAGAGGCAATTTCAATGCAATGACTATTAGAGCTGTAGACGAATTGCTGTGGGCAGTCCGCAGACAAATGAGCGTTTTATTCTTCCAGAAGAAGTTCGGTACCAATTCGCAGACCTCGCACATAGGTAGGGAAGCTTAGGTTGCTACTGGCTAAACTTTATCAGTGCACCAAGAACCACGACGGGGCTGCATGCGATTACTCAAGGAGAAACATAGCTCCGACCTAATTAACACCTCTTGAAAAGTCCTAATAATACGTCAGCTTTGAAATCATGAAAATTTCCCGTGGAGTCAAACCACTTGCTTCTGCAAATTTTAATGTAGTTAACTTTAAATTTAACGCAGTTTATTGACTACTATGCTGATATTAATCGACCGCTTGAAGAATCTCATCTCACGCATCGTCATGGTGATGCAATCGAAATACAGCAACTTGATAGTCGGGCCTGTTGGTCAAACCATCCATGAGGCCAGGATGCAATGGCACACCAATTGCCATTACATTATTTACCAGTTTCATAGCTGGTGGGAACTCACCTCTACGTCATTCCTGTTTTCTCTTCCTTCTCATCTGAGAAAGGCATTCAATGTTATGTTAAAGAATAAGGGTTGAACAATGCTTTAATCAATCTATTAGGTTGTCCCATAAGTCCTTGCAGTTTTTTCAACGATTCCCTGCAGATTTCGCTGGTGGCCTCTTGCATAGCGCTGCATAGCTTTCGAAAGAGAATGATTCGCTCTACGAGAACATGTGTTGCGTTTCTTTTTTCATCATGAATTTCGTCCATTTTTAGGTCGTTGAAGTGAGAAGTGAAAAAGTGAAAAAGTAGCCATTTGCGCAATTGTTCTCTCCGCTTAGGTTTGAAATTTTTTGCGCAGTTTTTTATAACACTTTGAATACAATGTTCTGTACTACAAGAATGTGTGTTAGTGCTATTTGCTCATTTGTCCTTTATTGATTTTTAGGTCATCAAATTGGGACGTCCGAAGGAGGAGGGTTATTTTTGCCGACAGCTCCTGCTCTGTGGTTGGAATTTTTGGGTTGGTTTTATATGTCGTTCGAAAGAAAATGTCTTGATCTATAAGAATGTGTGTTGCGTTTATTGATTTCTATTGGATGTCAACAAAATGCCAAAAAAGAGAGAAATCGTCTTCACCAACAACTCCATCTCCTTCTTCAGTTGTTGATATTCGACAGAAATCAGCGTGAGCCAATAAACGCGACGCAAATTCTTACTGAGCAAGACATTCTCTTCCAAACGACATATAACACCAAACAAAAAAGTCCAACCACAGAACCGGAGTTTCGGTAAAAATTCGGGCGGAAAAGTCGGACGTCCCAATTTGATGGCCTAAAAATCGGTAAAGGGCAAGTGAGAAAATAGGACCAACACATATTCTTGTAGTACAGAACATTGTATTTCAAGTGCTATAAAAAAGTGCGCAAAAAATTACAAACCTAAGCGGAGAGAACAAGCGCGCAAATGGCTACTTTTCACTTTTTCACTTTTCACTTCAACGACCTAAAATTGACAAAATTCATGATGAAAAAAGAAACGCAACACATGCTCTCATAGAGCGAATCATTTTCTTTCGAAAGCTATGCAGCGCTATGCAAGAGGCCGCCGGCGAAATCTGCAGTGAATCGTTGAAAAAACGGCGGGGACTTATGGGACAACCTAATATTTTCGGATCTGTCGCGCTTTGCACTCCTACAAAATATCATGGAGGCAACTTGAAAACGAACTTGGCCTATACAATAACTTGCAGTAGCCTTTGATGAACAATTCAGTGATTCCTCCTTATGTACCAGAGGGACGGAAGACTTGGTTGGCCTGGGCAGGGAATCCGAACCAAGAACCTGGTATGGGGTACAAGTGACAGATGGCACGTCCTCGACTGCGCTACCAAGCACCCAATATTATACTAGGGGTTCACAAGTCTAAATACAATTAAATCAATTATCATTTCGTTCATTTCCATCTCTGGAGAATTCAAAACAAAGAAGTTTAGAAAAATGGTCCTTTTTTAATCCAACAATAGATCCAGTATGGTGGCGATGTCCGTTCCTCCACGTGGTGCCACTGGAAACTGCTTGCTTTTGCAAGCCGAGCCAATCACGGACAATCGAATGCAGGCGACAGGCCCTAGTGACAGGCCGGCCTACGAACATTCTGTGTCACATCATATGGTTGATGACGTTACAGAGTTCTCGAGATAATGCTACGGCGTCCGCGGGAGCCGACGCGCACTCGCAAAGCCCGGCTAGTGTGGAAAGTATGCGAGGGTCCCTGATGCGAGGACGGCATCGGGGGGCAACTGAGCTAGTCCGAAAGTCCCGCAACGTAGGCAAGACCCGCGTAGCAACGTTGAATGTGGGTACGTTGACGGGCCGCTCGTGCGAGTTGGTAGAAGCACTGGAGCGAAGAAAGATAGATTTCTGTGCGGTGCAAGAGACGAGGTGGTCCTGCTGTAAGTCGAGGGACATTGGCCGCGGCTTCAAGGCCGTTCTGTGCGGCAGTCTCAGGACCACCAGTGGTGTCGGTATGATCGTCTCCGAGCGTTTCCGTGACGCGAATGCAAGCGTAGAACGTTTCGATGACCGCTTGATGAAGATTGTTGTCGCCGTAGAAGAGCGGCGGTGTCATTTCTTTCCGCGTATGCTCCGCAGACAGGTTGCTCCGAGCAAACCAAGGACGAGTTCTGGTCCCTGCTTGATGAAAAGACAGCTGAAGTACCGTCAGAAGATATGGTTGTTGTGGCAGGCGACCTTAATGGTCACGTCGGAGCAGCGAAAAGCGGTTACAGCTGTCATGGTGGTTTTGGCTATGGGTCACGCAACGCCGATGGTGAGCGTATACTTGAGTATGCAGACGCATATGACCTCACCATCGTGAATACCAAATTTCGAAAGCGTGACTCCCACCTAATCTCGTTTTATAGCGGGAACGCCAAAACGCAGATTGACTATGTCCTCGTTAGGCGTCGCGACCAAGGCCTTGTCACAGACGCGAAGAGCGTGCCATATGAGACGGTTGCCACGCAACACCGTCCATTGATCTGCTCGCTGAAGATCACACCTCCGAGGTGTAAACGTGTCGAGCGGTGCGGGACGGCTAGAATTAAATGGTGGCGATTGAAGGAAAAGGAAGCAGCTGTTATCTCTCGCATTCGGTTGCCGACGGTAACAACTGTCGACAAAACCTGGAAAGAGGCTACCGATACGATAACCCGGGCTGCACGCCTCGAACTCGGCACAACGAAGCCTGGACGGCGTTGGGTCGACAAGCAGGCTTGGCTGTGGACTGACGATGTCAGAGAGAAGGTCAGGGAAAAGAAACGGCTGTATCACGTATTTATCGGTGACAAAACAGTCTGTAATTGGCGGAATTATCGAGAAGCGAGGAAAGCGGCAAAGAAGGCAGTGTCTGATGCTAAAGCCGCATACTACGCTGAAGTCAGCGAAAAACTGGAAACGCGCGATGGTGAGCGCTATCTTTACCGACTCGCCAAGGCTCGCTGTCGCCAAGCAGAAGACATCGAGAAATTCTTTGGCATTAACGATGAGAACGGCCATCTTCTGATGGATCGTAAAAGGGCTGTAAAGCGATGGCGCGACTACTTCGAGGAAATCTCGAATGTAGAATTTGAACATCCTGCCGTTCCTTTTGCTTCACCTGTATACGGTCCCGTTCAGAAGATCACAATGAGCGAAACTGAAGCAGCCCTGAGGAAGATGAAGTCAGGCAAAGCCACTGGTCCCGATGACCTGCCAGCCGACCTGTGGAAGTCGAAGGGCTGGTGCCCTGCTGACTGGCTGACTGAGTTTTTCAATCAGGTTGTTGCTGAGAAGAAAGTGCCTGAGAGTTGGCAGCAAAGCACGACTATCCCGATTTGGAAGAAGAGAGGCAGCCCTACGGACTGCGCTAGCTACCGTCCGATTCGCCTACTTTCGCACACCATGAAAGTCTTTGAGCGAATTGTCGATAGACGTATTCGGGATGTTGTTCAGCTTCCCAATAATCAGTGTGGTTTCGTTGCCGGCTGTGGGACGGTTGATGCCATACACGCCGTTCGTCTTCTGCTAGAGAAGCACCGCGAGAAACAGAAACCGGTGCATTTCGCCTTCCTGGACTTGGAGAAGGCCTTCGACCGCGTCCCGCGAGAAGTTATATGGTACGCTTTGCGACGACACGGCGTCCCTGAAGAGCTTATTGAGTGGGTGCGCATCCTCTACTCGTACCCAAGAAGCCGAGTACGAGCACCAGCGGGTACCTCGATGGAGATCCCGATCTCTGTCGGAGTGCACCAGGGGTCTGCGCTCTCCCCACTGCTCTTCGTGGTCGTCATGAATGCAATTACACGAGATCTCCAAAAGGCAGCTCCTTGGACGTTGCTGTATGCCGATGACGTCATGCTTGCATGTGAAGACAAAGCCGAACTCGAGCGACAGGCACAGGAATGGTGCGATCGCTTGGCATTGTTCGGACTCAAGCTAAACGTCAAAAAGACGGAGTATTTGACGACGGATATGAATGAGCTCGGATCTATCAAGATCAATGGTACTGACCTCTCACGAGTCACATCTTTCAAGTATCTCGGATCAACAGTTACGCCCAATTGCAGCCTAAAGTTGGAGGTGAATGCGCGGGTAAGTGCTGCCTGGTCCAAATGGCGATCGTTGACTGGGGTTCTCTGCGATAAGACAATACCCGAGTACCTCAAGTCGAAGGTTTATAGAACAGTCGTCCGCCCAGTAGCGACGTACGGTGCTGAGTGCAGGCCCGTGACGAAGGAAACTGAAAGCCGCCTCAGTGTAATGGAGACGAAGATGTTAAGGTGGACGGCCGGAGTAACGCGATTGGACCGCGTTCGCAATGACACCATACGACAGAGGTTCGGTGTCGTCCCGATAGCCGACAAGTTGCGCGAAGCTTGTCTACGATGGTATGGTCACGTCCTTCGCGCTAACGACGACACTGTCTGTAAGATTGGCCTGAATCTTGAAGTTCCTGGAAAACGGCCCAGAGGACGCCCGAAGCAACGCTGGCTAGATACGTTGCACTTGGACTTAAAGATAGCTGCTGTGCATCCCGATCAAGCATTTGATCGGGAGAAATGGCGTCACCACACCAGAAGAGCGGACCCCGCCACCAAGCGGGACAAACGCTACTGAAAATGATGATGATGATGATGATGATGAATAGATCCAGTATAAATTTTATTCGCTAGATAACTAATTCATCCCAAATAATACTATGTGAATGTCAAGTATGTGAAATTCTATGTATAAGATGTACATGCAAAAATAGATAAATAAATTTAAAAGTTGGTATGTTTCAGTAATACGCTGCATATGTCTTGAAGGGGCTCCGGTATAGATGCGATGAAGTTCGCACTTATAACAGAAAGTATTTGTGAACGTTACTGAACCACCAGATATTCGCGAAGCAAGATTCACTTGTTTCTATCAAGTGCGGCCATAAAACATGCAGCATTTTCCCCAGGATTTACTACTTACTTACCAACTGTGCAGCTTTAACACAAATGAACGCTTCCTGTGCAGTTCAAGTTCAAGTTGTATTTCTACGAGCTGTCTGTTTCAAAGGAACAGAGCTCTTGTAAAGCCTTGCGGACAGTACACTTCGCAACTGACCTTCAAATCGCTCAACAACTTCAATAGGGCCAGGCGGAAAAGGACGAACACCAAAGCAGCGTTGAGGAGGAGGCGGTGCTTTTTGGGACGCCGAATCCGTTGTGTGGCTTACACACGGTGTTCAAACGGGCGACGATGTTGCCGGGAATGCCTCCACTACAGTGCTGGCACATCTTCCTCCATAGATCTCTCTTGATAGAGAGCCTTCGGGTTCTCTTGTTAAGAGGGATCTCGGGCCGCTTGTCGCAGGGCCACGTGGTGGGTCCTCGAGAGGTGGATAGGGGAATGAAACGCGAACCAATTGCGACCGTGTACTGCCCAGAGACCCATGTGGGATGCAGTGCAGGGGATGGACCCGTGTTGTATGGAAGTCAAACACAGCAGCACTAAAGGGCCTCATTCCCTGACCCCGAAAGAGCCCCCATTCCTGCATCGATGGGAAGGACGAGTACAGAGAGGCTACTAAATTCTCAGGACCTAAGCAGGCTGAGCAAATCGAGAAGGTCTACAATGACGATCTGTACTTGCAACGCCCACACGCTCGCATTGGAAGCATTCGTCGAGGACCTGATGATGCAAGCAAGCCAGGAAGACCAAGTACCACGTCATCGGACTGACCTAGACGAGAAGACCCCACCCACTACACGCCACCTACGACTCCGGAGAAGAACTGTTCCTCGGAACATATTTCAGCAGGGAGCAGGTGGCGTTGATGTCCTCGTCAACACGCACTTGGCCATGAACATCGATTCATACGAGCCTCTGACAAGCCGTATCGGACGTCTGCGACTGAATCGATGTGGCTCCGTGCCAGCTTTGACTGTGTTCGTCGCGAATGCCCCAACATCCGACTACGACAACGAAGACGTCGAAACTACCATCGTCTACGGTGATCCTCAGCTCCGTCGGGAAGTCGAGAAGGCAGGGCAACTGGCACCTAACCGCTTGTAAGCGAGAGTCGGCAGTGTTGCCTATGTGCTGATACCACTCGCCTTGGACCTACGTGTCCTCTCTTATGAGATGTTCACCTGTGCGCTTAAAGGAACGACGTTTCCCCAATAAAGCTATTTTATCCACTTTTCTGTTATCCTCGTATTCTTCGCAATCCACTGAACCACCCATAACGGTGAAAGGGGAAGAACCATTCCTCAAGTCTCAACCGCCATAACAACCCATAGCGCCCATAACTAAAACTTTTCACGTGGAGAGGGAAAATTACTATAAGGAAGATCACACCTACAAGGTGATCTTCGGCGACATCAACGCCAAGATCGGGCCTCGAAAGTCGCCGGAAGAACTTCACATACGAACTCACGGTTTGGAGTGGAACGAGCAAGGTAAAAGGCTGTCTGAGTTTATGTCGACCAAGACCATCCATGGAAACTCACAGTTCCACAAGCCTTTCTCCCTACGATGGACCTGGAAATCCCCCGGTGTCCAGTTTCACAACGAGATCGACCACATCATCTTCAATCGCAAGACCTGACCGACGTTTCCGTTGTTCCCAAGTTCTACACGGGATCGGACCACCGCCTCCTTCGTGCGAGGTTCCGATTTTCGCGTCAAGGAGATAAGGCCGCAAAGTTCAAGAGGAGGAGTCCCAGAACGACCATCAACTGGGGCTTTTACACCTCTGTTGCCGGCCTTTGAGAAGGCGCCGTCATGGACAACGTTGATGAGGAATACGACCGCTTCGTGCACCATCTCTGCGATAGTGCAAAGGGAGCCGAGAGCTTGAAGACCACCAAGAGACGTCTGTCCCCGGAAACTCTCGAGCTGATACGCCAGCATGGAGCAGCACGAGCATCAAGCAACTACCAACAACTGACGTCCGAGCTTGCGAAGCTATGCAGAGCAGCGATAAAGGAAGATCTCAAGGAGAGAAGGGCGGCATTGTTGGCTGAAGCTGCAAAGGCAGCGCTGAGCATCCGCAATGCCCACCGGAACTTCGCCAACTTCATGACCCAGATGACCGCTCTCCGACGTCCTGACGGAACCGTCACCTCCTCCAGAAGGACCATGGTGAAGGTCATCCACGACTTCTACTCCGATCTCTTCGGTAGCCACGTCCACCTGTCCCAATGACATCTCCCGCAGAATGGATGCGTCGTCCCCTCCTTTTCCCCTTCTGAGATCCGACACATCCGACATCTCGTCGGTAAAGAAACGTACAGTACCCGTTCCCAATAGGATCAGGCTCGAACACCTAAGGAACCTCCGTCAACGATCACCAACATCCTGGCGCGGCTCTTCCCACGCTATGTACCTGTCGGAGTAAGGTTCCATCTCAGTGGAAGACCAGCAGGACCGTCTTGCTGTACAAGGAAGGTGTGCACGACATTGGCAACTATCGCCCCATCTGCCTGCTGTCCGCAGTCTACAAGCTGTTCATCGAGTGGCCCTGAATAGAATTAGCAGAACACTGGACGAAGGAAAGCCATGCAAACAAACAGGATTTCGGAGAGGATTCTGCACGATCGACCATATAAATACCATTACGATTTCACGGAAGTGTCGCGAGAGTGCAAGCTGCCGCTGTGTCCTACGTTCATCGACCTGAAGAAAGAGTATTGAAGCGGTCACCGTAGAGTCCTTCGAGAGCTGTACAGTGGATTCACGACCAAGATCTCACCATTCTATAACGACGTCGTCATCGACGTGAAGAGAGAGGTTCGGCAGGGGGATACCATATCTCTGAAGCTCTTAATCGCCACCCTCGGAAACTTCATGCGCGAACTAGAATGGGAAGACATGAGAGTGAAGATCGACGGCCGGCAACTGCACTAACTTCGCTTCGCTGACGACATCGTGCTCATAACACCGAGCATCAGCGAATGCTGCTTCGATCGCGTATATGGGAACGTTGGACTGCAGCTGAATCTTACGAAGACGATGTTCATGAGGAACGGATGGGTTTCTGATGCCCCGTTCTCGCTCAACGGAACGAACATCTCCGAATGCTTAAGGCTACGTGTATCTGAGTCGCGAAGTCAATATGGCCAACGACCTAGCGCCAGAGCTGGGCAGAAACGTGCGGCTTGGGGAGCTTTTAATAGCGTCGAAGAAATCGCGACGAAGACGAAGAACGTCCGACTCCGTGCCCACCTCTTCGGCTCCACCGTTCTTCCTGCCCTAACATACTTCTCAGAGAGCTGGACTCTACGAAAGCAGGATGAGCACGCGGTGGAATCGAGGGGACGATGCTTGGAGTGGCACGGCTCACGCAAATGAGAGAAGGCCTCCGGAGTTCCGAGCTTCCCCGATGTTCGAAGTCTGAGATGCGATCGCGTGGGCCAAGTTGTCGACAATTAGGTGGGCCGGCCATGTAATGCGCTTCGCAGACACCCGCTGGACGAAGCCGTTACCAATTGGATTCCGCAGGATGTCAAGAGAACACTAGGACGCCCACCAACGCGTTGATTGGACTTCTTCGTGAAATTCCTGAACGAACATAACGCTGTTCATGTCCGTCGAGCGAGGAGGATCCATTGGAGCGTTCTGGCACGCGAATAGGGAGGAATGGAGACGATGCTGGCGCCCGTTCAAGCAAGTCGATGACGGGACGGGGCGATACAGGCGATACAGGTGATAGTGCTGGCAGAGTTCGGAGCGACTCTTGCCCCACTCCGAGGCCGCACAATTCTCAGTAAACAGAGCAGTTTCATTGGAATTGCAGAGCTTCTTTCATAGTTGAGCGATTTTTCCCAGCTGTTGAATTGCGGTCGGAATGACTTGACGTGCTCCTAAGGGGCGTTTCTGTCCGGGCTACGAATTCGTTCGGTAAGGCTGTGTCAAAGCTCAGCAACGGGGGGATAATCGCTGGTTTGTCGGCTTGCTGCTTCCGAATGGGACGGAGGGCGCCTTGTCCATTCATGAATTCGTGAGGAATAACGAGGACATGCTACCCCATCAGAAGCAGCAGTTATCCGCGGCGCAGTCGGTTAGTTACGATAGCTTAAGGGACGAACCGAGGTGTACGTTTAAATTCCCATTCGAACGTTGAGAAAACAAAACAAAAGAATGAATCTAGAACATTTTCTGCTGGATTTTTTGTTTGCTTGCAAGTACTTGTAAACGTGCTCGCGCTCCTGTGAGATGCCGACATTGGAAGTGTGAGCGTATCTCTTAAAGAATCAGTGTCAAATTTTTTTATTTATTGTAGGGAAGGTATGTTCACGCAGAAAAAACTGCTTACAATCCGATTTTCAAAAAAGGCAAAGCGAGATATACACGAGGAGAAGAACAAAACCATATGTTCACGTGGTATAGGGCTACAAACAACATCAACCCAATGAATCATCCCTCGAGTTACCTATTAATGAGCATTCTAGGTTGTGAGATGGAGTTTGGTAGAGCATATTTTTGGAAAATTTCAAAAAGTCCGACCCAGATCTTTGCGTAAAAAAGAAGTCGAGACTTTGCCTCAGAGAAACGAATTTTGAACCTGTAGCAACGTGTGTTCGAAGAACACGTTGTGTTGAAAATTTTGTTGTGAACATTGGCAGGTGGGAGGGATGTGTAGTCAAAATCGCAAAGCCGTGTCCCAAGCTTTCTAGTGAAGTTATTCACCGATGCTATTTTAGCTTGGTTGTAAGCCAATCTGAGGAGCCTAACTGTGTTTGTGGACAAGCGTCTGAATATATGTACTGCGAATGGCTCTATCTGCCTTACTCGCCGTTACTTTGCAATGTTCGTTGAACGTAAGCTCAGCGTCCGAAACAAAACCTAAGACACGACATTTATCAGTTGTGTTTGTCAGATTTCCATTAAGTCAATAAGCGTGATCATCTTCCACGTTTCCGAGGGGGAGAAACTTATTTTCTGTGCCAGAGAGGGAAAGCGTTCAGGTAGCAAACTAATCAGCGGCGGCTATAATAGCAGACTGGAGAGTCACACGTCATCAGATTTTCAATGTTCTCGTAGACTTAGATATTGTCAGCTAAGATTTGGCAGGAGATTCTAAACGATTTCATCGAGCTCGGTAAATCAGATATGTATATAAGGAACAAGATAGAAGATAAAACCACACCTGAAGGTTTGATAGAGTTGTTAATCCATTTTACTATCCTACGATGAAAATTGATGTATTGAATTTTGAAGGTGTGCGCCTTGAAAATGACTCTATCAAATGGTTTGGAAAAGACGAAGAAAATGCCATTTATCTCAGCAAGCCTCCCCACCTAGACATGTTTGGAAACAATCTTTCTGCTATGGAACAATAGCAGAAAGATTGTTTCCAACTTCTTCTCTTAAGAGCTCATGAGCAGTCGAAAAGCATTTTCAACACGTCCTACTGATTTCGCCAAAACTTGTCTTCTCGAACGGTTCCCAGAAAATGCGGAGATCCCGTTTGTTTGTGATGGTGGGAAGGCACAGGATGATGGGAAAGCATTAGCATCCAAACCCAATCATTTGCGATGACAACTTCGCTACGTGCAGCACGGTCTTGTAGGGTAAAAGGATGAGAACTTCTACAATCGCTTCTACTTCTACGACACATGATGAAGGCCGTTCTTAATCAAACGTTCTTAATCATCGCACATCCTACTTCCTTGGTGTATCGTAGGGACAACTTAAATGCGTAATTAACGTACTCAACAACTCACGTGGCCGACACATGAACACTTTAGTGCCTTATCCTTTTCAAAGAATTCTATTACAGGCATAGCGTTCCTGGGGGATGGAAGTGTTGGTCTGCTTAGGCTGAAGCCGAACCAGCTCCTCAAACAGTTCTATGTAGAACAGAATTTTGACAGAGCTTGCCCTACTCCTGTTGAGCTCTCTACAACGAACTGTTTTATAAAACAGCAATTTATTTCGAGCATGCAGGCCAAAAATAGGCGCGTAGAGCGCAGTCGGAGGGGGCGCCGGCTGTCTGCGTCCACCCTATACCACTTTCCTGGTTCGGATTCCCCCCCCCCATGCCAACCAAGCCTCCCATCCCTCCGGGGTCGGTGAATTGGTACCAGACGTGTCTGGGAAGGATAATGCGCTGACTTGTTCATCGGCTGGCCACCGCAAGTCATTGTATGACCAAATACGCATTCAATTCGCCTCGATATCCCGTAGAAGCCAAAGAGATTGAATAACGCCGTCCTTTATACTTTTATCCTTTATGTAAGTCAAAGATGTAGGTCTATTTTTGAGGCAGCTCCCAAAAAATCGTGGCAAAGAATTCCCGAAAATTTTCGCAACTCTAATGTAACATCTAGGCGTCATCCTTATTATCCATCCCCCAATCCTCTCTAAAGAAGGGTTTCACTTCTTCCGTTGAAAAAGCGAAACACTAGCTTCCATTGTCAGTGCAAGAAGACAGGGAACTGACCCATGCGTTGCCTAACACGGGTTTTTTCGATACGAGAGGTGAATTCAACATGATATATACCGCTGATGTGCTATTGGCTAAGATGGTAAAGGTTGTCGGGGATTTCTCTCAGCGATTCCCTAAGATCCCGTCGACCGCCAAATCTTGAAAAATCCTGACAAAAACCGTCGTGCAGGCGCAATGCCTCATTTTTGAGTTGAATCGATTTTTAACAATGTCGGTATCTGGAATGACGCTAAGTCAAAACGGATAAAACTTGAGATCAACACAATGCCTCAGATTCTGAGCTGGCTCAGAGATTGGCAGGGAACATCGTTTCCAAGTCACTGCTTTCTATAGCACTACATGCAGCAGCCCGAGCACCGATCCCACAGGGACGGAGGGCTTTGTCGGCCCGGAATGGTCGCCACTCAGGGCTGTCACTCACAGACCACAACACATCGTAACGACGACATGCGTACTTTATTGCTCGTGGCGCCGTTTTCAATCACAAAACCTTCCGCCACTCATCAAGCGGGCGCAGTGGCTTGGCGTCTAACTGGCTCGCTTATAAACGGAACAATTTTGGTTCCATGGCGGTCACAGAACTCGACGTAAAGGCTTCTTCGCCTTGATGAATGGATCGCACAGCTGCCCCAATCTGCAGCACAGCACAGCCTTCAAAAAATTTATGAGATATGAAAAACCATTAAAATACAAGCGTCAGGGAACGGAATACCAACAATCTCTTCTACCTGAAATAGTGACTTGAAATGGAGATGGCAGGTCCTTATTGTAGTCACTACGTTAGCTGCTCTTTCAGAATTTCTTTCATGTTCTTTTAGAGTTGGTATAACCCTTTCTGTCATTCTGCAAATAACTTCCAACCTTTCTAGACACCTACTGCGGAGGTCCTGAGCTTCCGAAGACTACAGAACGTCGAAACGTCAGGCCCTGCTGAATAGAAACCACGTGTAACACAAGACAATTCTAACATCTTCTACAGTATGATAGTGTATGAAGCACAAGCCTTCTTCGATGTATTAGGTTGTCCGAAAAGTTCTCAGCGTTTTGTGTACCTATTTTTCATTCGTCCATTATTAAGTAAAAATTCAACTTGCGCTGCGCATTAATGCTACTTTCTGTACAGAATTTTTCGCTCTATCTGAGTAAATAAATTGTGTTTCAACGTTGTTTTGCATTTCTTGAGTGGCTTATTGAAGCATGTCGAGGAAGCATTTCCGAACGATATTTGATTTTAACTTCAAGTTGTGACAATCCGCGGCCGAGACAGCTGGACAAATGAATCAGGTGTAGGGGCCTAATAGTGTTGGAGAAAAAAGCACTGTGCGCCCGTGGTTCGGTAAATTTCGGAACGGGGATTCCAGCCTCGAAGATGACCATTCGTAGCGATCGACCTAGAGCAATCCTGAACGACGAGTTGGAGAGTTGGTGGAAGCTGAACCATCCCAAACAGTTAGCGGGATCGCGAAAGAGCTAGACGTCGGTAAGGCTGCTGATGCTTTGGTGGTTTGCGGCTGGTGTGATCAATTACAAATTTTTGGCACCAGATCAGAGCAGAGTCCTTCTGTAAGGAAATCGAAGAAATGCACTGAAAATGGTATCAACTTCAGCCAGCATTTGTCAATAGAAGAGGCCCGATTCTTCTGCACGATAACGTACACGTTTCACAAATCACTATTCGAAGATTGAACTAATTAAGGGTTGAAGTTCTACCTCACGCGCCATATTCTCCAGATCTCTCACCAAGCAACTACAACCTTTTCAAACACTTTCAGAACTTTCTCGCTGGTAAAACCTTAACCAATCAGGACCAATCCAAAACAGCTATGTGGATTTTGACAAATCTCGACCTCCTAATTTTTTTGCTGATGGACTACATAGTTCGACTAGTGGCTCATAGGCAAAGTGTGCTGATTCGAACGGAGCTTATTTCAACTAAATCCGATACGATTTGAGAAAGTTATGGTAGTTCGAAGTGAAGCACTCAAAACGCTGAGAACTTTCCGGACAACATAATAGCATATAAAAGAAATTTCCTAGAATTGGTGTCAACTGCTAGGCATTGAGTCCCACCAGCGACGGTAGATACAAGTTTGGGCAGTGGGACTAAATTTTGCTGGCGAAGGAAGGTCTATTCTTTCTAGAAGTGGTGGGTGACGGTTCAAAGAAACAGCTGGTTTTGTGCGATGTCGTTCGACATGGCTCTCAGTCGAAGGGATTGGCCAACCAACAGGTGAGAAACGTCAGTTTCCTTTCCACCGCATCGTGAGTAAAGGTACATATTCATTCGCCTTTTCCAAGGCTGCTAGAAGGGCTTGTCGCGATGACTCCCACCAGCTGATTCTTGAAGTCCGTGTGCAGCGATGCACCTATATATGTATACATATACCTCTGGCCTCATCCTCGAAAAGGCAGAGTCGCAAGAAATGAGTGAGATCTGGAGCGAGCAAGTACATAGCAAAGCATTGCGGAGCAGTAAGCTGCGTTCGTTTCTGCCACAGCGGACAGGCGTTGAACAAGCCTCCTAAAAGGGGGCATGAAGGGCCATCAATTCGTGGCGTCCCATCACTTCTTCGCCATTAACATACGCATCGTGTCGAGCATCGTAAGCCACGATTGCCAGGGCGCTCATAATCACCCAGCTAATGCTGGTCGACCAGTGCAGTGAGCTTAGTCGGACTGGCCACATCATCCCGTGTTTGCGGCAGTCAGAGGTGCATTCACGTCAATGGCACTAACGGGAGAATCTGAGGCAGGGTAGCAGTGTTATTTGCAAGGGTAAAGGAAATTTATTCGTATCTTTTAAGATGTTTGAAAGTTCTTCACTCCTCACCGTCCCTGCTGTTAGAATTAGAAATTTTTACGATTGCAAGACGGATAAGGCACTGCAGCTTTATGCTTAGTTACAGTTTGTCACTAATGGAAACAACTAGTTTACTTCTACAGGCGCTGCCAAAATCTCATGTGCCTCCGACAAATTTGATGAATTCAGCTAGTCTCAACAAAAGAACGTCTCTTGTGAGAAGAGCTCCAGTTCCACGCCACCTACTGCCGCTGTGAACTCAGACTTCCTCTTTCAATTATCAGCCTGATTGAGACTATCAATACAACCTTTGTCATCTTCGCCGTTTTTGAATGCAACGTCAGGTTAGTATGGGCATAACCATCACTATAGCCAAAGAATAGACATCCTCAAATTCCGCCCTAAACAACAGCTGATAGTGGATCAGGAACGTAGGCGAAAATCTTTGTTGGGCGCTCAAGCGAGAATGCAGAATAATTGTGTAGTGTGCATGGGTTAGAAACGCGATCGTTTGAAGAAGAGCGAAGGGTTTTTGTAAAGCCACAGAAGAGATGTTGAGAAAGTTTAAAAAGCAAACGATCTGGTATTAAAGGAACTGATGGGAAATTAACTCGAATCGCGAAAGGCGACCGTGAATGGTAGAACAAGTTTGCTGAAATTTGAAGTTTTCGGGAGTAAACAAGCTGCAGCCGAGATGGCTCAAAAGCGATGGTTAGACATTGCGCTCCGAGTACACGTCTGCGTGCTTACGCGTCAAATTTTTAAGTATCCGTGAAACATCCAGCGTGTTGTTCAAACGTAAAACTGAGGATAATGCGCTGACCTGTTCATTGGCTGGCCACCGCATCATTGTGTGCGTTGCATGGCTAAATATGCACTCAAATCGACTCCACGTATCCCGTAGAGCTGAAATGCGTGGCGCATCCCGAAGGGGATTGAGTAACGCAGTTCTTTATCCTTATCCTTTATCACTGTCTGCTGGACAGTTGGGTCTAGACCACTTTGCTGTTCAGTCTTGTTTGCAAGGGAAGAATACTAGGTGACGATGGTACTTTGAGATGAGGTGAATATCGCTGGATGCGGCCTTGAACGCTGATTCTGATTCTAAATAAATATGTTAAGTGGGCTCATATAGCGCTGTCGGAGGAGGTGCCGGCTGTCTGCGTCCACCCTATGCCACTTTCTCGGTTCGGATTTCCCGCCCAGCTCAACCAAGGCTTGCATCTCTCCGGGTTCGGTGAATTGGCACCAGACTTGTCTGTGAAGGATAATGCGCTGACCTGTTCTATGGCTGGCCACCGCATCATTGTGTGCGTTGTATGGCTAAATATGCACTCAAATCGACTCCACGTATCCCGTAGAGCTGAAATGCGTGGCGCATCCCAAAGGGAATTGAGTAACGCAGTTCTTTATCCTTATCCTTTATCTGCTCCTGGGAACGGAGTTGCGGACCATGTTCAGTTGATCTTCCTAGCCCTCTTTCTGCGTGCAGAGTCCACCAGTCACAAGAATGCAAATTCAAGTAATCTGGAATTCGCAGCTCGCCGAGGCAGAGCAGATGGAGGGGCGGAGTGGTGCGACATAGTGATTTGTGGTTCGACTCTTCCGCATAGTAGTGTTTTTTATTTTGTTTACTTCCTAAAAGCGAGACACCACAATCAAACAAGGCATTCTATGTAAAATCGCATCGTAAAGGTCGCCAGAAAGGAAACCTGCGTAGCGCGCTGCTTCAAAATTCCGGTTGACTACGGTACGTTCCTGTAGATATGGATGAGTAAGGGTCACTTACCCATACACACACATCTATATACAGTAACACACAGTAATTAATCAAAATTTTAAAATCAGGCCTCACATAAGTGACTAGCGCCTTAAATAACCAGAGAGGAGCTTGAGGAAAGAATATTTTCCACCTCTCGAGTTGTGAAAGGGCTGTATACTAGTACCTGTGAGCCAGGTTTCCTTGCTTGTACCTCTTTTTCATTGCGATTTTACACAGAATGCTTTGCTTGATTACGTTGGCTCTTTTTTACGAGGTGCGAAAACAAAATGCACTACAAGAGAGGCGAACAACAAACTGCTTCGACCCACAACGCTGCTCCTCCACACGCTGCGCCACATTGCTCTGATCCGATGCTGCTTCCAGCCTACTAGAGCTCGCACAGTTGTGATAGGCGGTGATTCCGCGCAGAGAGGGGCTCAGAAGGCAAACTTAGCATGGTCCACACTCCGTTCTCAGATGCGTTCAGCAGGTATGGAACACACACTTGAAATCAGCTGTAGGAGCCGCATCCAGCGATATGCATCACATGCCAAAGTGCACCTGCATCCTGGTGTCCTTCTAGTATTGTTAGATAAGCTCCTTTCATCAAGCTAATCGAAAGTTCACTCTGCAGGTGGTCACACGCACTCGATTGATTCTATCGGGCCTGTGTTCTTAGTCCGATTTATTTGGTGCTCTGCACGTCAAAGGACATAGCTTAGTTATACGTTGTAAACTCAGTTATATATTGCTTTTTGAAACATTAAATCTTAAAGGAGTTATTAAAAAAGGTTCTCTGCTATGCTAAAACCGCCGCTCTTGGACGCCTTTTTCACCGAAACACCAAAATCGTGGCAGGTGTCATACATCCTTAAAAGGGTTGATATTGAATCCGCTTGGTTAGTAGATTACCGCAGTAGGTATGTGCCTTTCCAATGGTAACGGACATAAGCTTCGATTTGTGGGCTTAAAGGAACTGCTAAACTAACGAAAGTGGGCCAATTAAGGCTGATGGTGAGTAAGAGCACCGTGGTTCACGAAGTTCGCTGTCTTCATCTGCAATCGGCTGTGCTCTGAAACTTTAAAGGGCACGCTGATTCGGCCGGTGCTTCCAGCGGTAGTAAAAACCAAAAGAAAGTAGAGGCCGACGACATAATGCTTCACTTAGTCGGAATGAGGACCCAGCGATCGACCAGCGGCCTAACAGCGGCCGGATGGGAAAGGATGTCAGAGCACTTCTGGTGACCAAGGTCAGTGCATGTAGTTCCGAAGCCATCCAACTGAACCCTAAAACTGGGACGAAGAACAGAGAAACTGTTCATGTCATGTAGGAGCTACCGTAGAATGTGTGTGGGGCGAGGGGAGATGCTTTATATGACGGCTTGCGGTGACCCGGCGGAGAAGTCAGTGGTTTCTCCTTCCTTGATAGGTCTGATAGCAAATTACCGTCTCCCGAAAGATGGAATTCTCGGTGGACCGAACGAAGGACCTCCATTCGGGATACAGGCGAGTGCTGGAGCCGACAGCGCAATAACGAGCACTGCCGTTATATGGCTAGCCATATTTTCAAATATTTTAACAAAACAGCTACAAAATAACAAGAAAATGCATGGAAATACACAAAAAACCTAGGTGACATTCAGTGATGGCCTAGCCAACAGCAGGATGATGTTGGAAGATCCTTCAATAACTTTTTACGCGATGGCACCCCCATCTAGGAAAGTGCATCTTATTTAGTGCATATTCTTCACCGTGCCATTGCTGGGGAGCACTAAACTACATGAAGGTTTAAAGATCTTCTTGAAGGTTTTTTTATCCTAGTCGGGGATGGATCGAGAAAAGAAAAGAAACGCAAACAAATACTCCCCCGACTAGGAAATTCCTGAGAAAGCTGCTCTCGTAGACTAGCTCAGCGTGTTGTCTTGTGAAACTGGATAACCTTCAATTGAAATCCTAATGTCAAATGGGTAGAGTGGAAATCCCATCCCACTAGGGTAGACCCTTCACCCGCTAAATGACTTCAGCAGGGGCCGGATTCATCAACGACTAACCCGCGGGTATAGGGGTAGGCTTACCCACGATGAAGCCTGAATCTCTGACTCTTACCTTATCACTACCCCTTATACCCCGCATACCCACGGGTTTAATTGATGATGAATCCGGCCCCCGGAGTCATAGTCTATGCCATCGACCGCTCATTGGCGGGCAGGAATTGCTGTCATATTCAAAGCTTCTGTCTGTTCTTGCACAACTGTGCTCCTTCACAAGGCATGGATTAAGGGCCCGATTTAGGACTTCTTAATGGTTACAATGGAGCCACACTGTAGAGCAGGCAGTATCGAGCAATAGCCTTGGTGTTATGAAATGGCCAGGATTAACGACAACCCCCGAACTAGGCGAGGTAATTTCATGAACCTATTTCTGGTGCCCAACGCGATGCTAAAGTCCTAGGACTTTGCATTGCGTTGGGCACCAGAGGAAGGTGTTGCAGGGAACCTTGCAGTACAGCCTCACAAACAATGTTAGAAAACGGTTTCTAAACAAAGCTAAAATGCTGCAACTAATTTATAAACAGATTCCAGCTTTTAAGTATTTATAAACAGTTTAATATACACACTTTACATTTTCATGTCGAACTGGAAAATTTTCAAATCAGATTGAACGCTTTTCATATTAAATGAGACACTTTTCAAATCAAATGAGACACTTTTCACGTCAAATTGGACACTTTTCCAAGCTAGCCTAAGATTTTTTAAAGCAAGTTGGACGTCTCCCTAATTAAAACAAGCTTTTTCGAAAGGTTTTTATGAAAAACATCCCAGATGCAAGCGCTAGGTATGGAAGAGAATCAACGGAGGTCGTTATAGGGAGACATCGCTGTCGTGACACGCGGCCGTTATTGCCTTACGGGTCTTGCGGACTTGAATACACAAGTGGTCAGCAGCGCGATCGACTCCATGTTTCAGGACAATCAAGGGCTCCACATATTATGGCACCTCACAGCAAACAAACTCTGCAGCGCCCGGAAGGGTTGCGCGGAGAAGTCCTATCAGAGCCAGAGCTCCGGTGGAAAAAACGTGTCGAATCCGGCTTCGGGTGAGCATGGGAGAGAGGACAGGAGGAAAGAGCTACCCCGCCCATCAACGGCACGTCACCGAGAAGCTACGATATTGCGACCCGTCGGCGGGGGAGGACCCGACGGACCGTGAACTGCGCAGGTGGGTGGACGGGCCGAGCCGAGCTGAGAGCCATGCCATTCATCGCGTCGGCCACCGCTTCCTGGTGCCCGTGGCTGCACGACTCCCGAAGTTTTTCTGGCGGAAGAAACAAACAACTGCAGTCGAGCTGACGCGGATGCACCGCAGGTGTGCAGCGACACCCCTAAAACGAGACTACAACCTGGATTTGTCTCGCTCTCATACCGTACTTCATACGACGTGTTTTAACTGGAAGTAAGTAAAAATATCCGTTTATGTTTCAATGAAAATCGTTTCCTGAACTTTCCTTATAGCACCAAATTCCAAAAACCCACGTTTTGGAAAGAAACCTGCTTTAATCCGGTGGGATGCGAGCGTACCATGCTGCAGATCTCAACGGACTTTGTGGCTTTCCGAATGAAAACTGATTAAATTCGCTGTCGAACATGTATACATGCTGCAAAAAAGGCACATCTAATTTTGAGGTGTTGCGTGACATGCCTACGTGTATCTGTGTCGTACCTGAACTGTTTCAGCGTTTTGTTGACTTGACTCGCACACTATTAGCCAATGGGCAAATTCTAGCTGAAAATCGGGTAGGAGACAACCCTGTGAAAAAAAAATTAATTTGAGCTTTTATCTTTCTGTCTAGATACATTGGGAATGCTATATTAGCATTTATTGGCAGTGTTGTGAACGGCGGAAACAGAAGCCAGCGCATAACGCCTTCCTCGACCTAGAGAAAGTCTTTGACCGTGTACCGCGTGAAGTGATATGGTACGCCCTGCGACGACATGGAGTTCCTGAAGAGCTCATAGAGTCGGTGCGAATCCTCTACTCTTCCCCAAAGAGCAGAGTTCAAGCTGCAGCCGGAACCTCGATGGAGTTCCCCATCTCTGTCGGGATGCACCAGGGTTCTGCGCTTTCCCCACTCCTCTTTGTTGTCGTGATGGACGCCATTACACGAGATCTTCAGAAGCCAGTCCCCTGGACACTGCTTTGTGCTGATGACGTAATGCTCGCTAGCGAAAATAAAAGTGAACTCGAGGGAGAGGTGCAAGCTTGGTGTGATCGCTTGGAGTGTTTTGGACTCATATTGAACGTGAAGAAGACCGAGTATCTAACGACGGACGTTAATGAGTCCATCTCCATCAAGGTTAACGGCATCGAGCTCCCACGCACTTCGGTTTTTAAGTACCTGGGATCAGCAGTAGCATCCGATGGCAATCTGATGATTGAAGTGAGCTCACGCGTGAGTGCAGCTTGGTCCAAGTGGCGCTCGTTAACTGGCGTGCTCTGCGATAGGAAGATGCCAGAGCGCTTGAAGTCAAAAATATATAGAACTGTCGTCCGGCCGGTAGCGATGTACGGTGCTGAGTGTTGGCCTGCGACCAAGGAGGTTGAAACGCGCCTCAGCGTCATGGAGACGAAGATGCTGCGCTGGACGGCTGGAGTCACGCGCCTGGACCGCATCCGAAACGATGTCATTCGGCAGAAGTTCGGAGTCGCGCCGATAGCGGACAAGATGCGCGAAGCTCGCTTACGATGGTACGGCCACGTTCTGCGCGGAGAAGAAGACAGCGCCCGCAAGATAGGCCTTAACTTCGAGGTAATAGGAAAGCGGCCTAGAGGGCGTCCGAAGCAGCGCTGGTCTGACACGTTACATATGGACTTGAAGGTTGCTGGTGTTCACCCTGATCTAGCGCTGGATCGGGAGAGGTGGCGTCATGACACCAGAGTAGCGGACCCCGCTACGAAGCGGGACAGACGCTGAAGAAGAAGCTGTGAACGGCGGTGACGCAGATGGGAAGGCGTGTGCACCTTATAAACGAAGGATTCGAGGCGACCATGGGACTTTCAGATGAGATGTACATCACTGGATGCGGCTTCGAACGCTGATTCCAAATATGTGTTCTGTTTCTGCGGTGCGCATCTGTGAACGGAGTTATGGGAATTTTCATTGCAGGCTCCTTTGCCCACTAGCTCCACGCAAAGCGGCCAATCACAAGAGAGCGAGCTCAAGTAGAGTTGAAAATGCGCTGCCAGCCGAGCAGAGGTGGCGCAGGGGTAGAGGAGCGACGAGGTGAGACGGGGTGGTGTATGGTCCGACTCCGCTGTGGTGCAGGGTATTTGCACTCCTTTAAAAAGATCTGCCACGACCCGTCGACGGAATTTTCAAAAACTGACGTCGGATTCGTAATCAGCGCCCCAAATAAACCCTAGACGATTTTGGACGAAGTTTGCACGAGAAGATTTGGCCAATTTCAAAAATACCGGTTTTTGATGAGGTCATCGTCCGCGCAGCTCGGCCTAGGGCGCCACGTCCTCGATGGAATATTGCCGAAAAATCTATGGCCTCTGTTATACTCCAGCGGGAGCATCAGCGGAAGGGCGGGAATCGCGCCGAGATCCCTCACCTGGCCAATCACCGCGCCCCGCCACGCCCGCCGTCCGCGGTGCACCCCTCGTCCACGGAGGTTCCGCGGATGCTCCCGCGGGAGTATAACACAGGCCTATGTTTCCAAAATCGGTCGACATTGATACAGTTCGATAGCGCTCTTCAAGCAGAACAGAACGATGTTATTGGGAGTGTCGAAAACCCAAATATGGACAAGTAAGTGTGCAGGAAACTTCAATCGCTAAGTCCGCCGCCCTAAAACGCCAGCCGAGGCTAAGGCAGTTTAGGCAACTGAGGAGCTATGAGCATATTGTCGTAAAGTACCTTAGGCACACTGTTCACGTACGTATTTTAAAGCCGTCAGCTCGCCGCATCTTCTCGCAGTGGTCCACGGAAATCGGAAAAAAATGCTTCACACAATCCTCACCTGCATTTTCGCACCCCTATAACATTGCCCCTTCCTAAGCTAAACCATTCTACTTTGGCATACGTACAGAACGTTCGACTGCCTACAAAACCTACAAGCTGCAGCATGAAAGGTTACAACTTGATAGAGCTATTGCGCTCCGAACACGCCCATTCGTGCAATTTGCGAGCGGTCGCCCCTTCGATTGAAAGGTTCGAATTCGTATGTATTGTTCACGGCGCACTTCATAGGCTCGCTAGACAGCCTTAGAGCCAATCCTGACTAGGGCGGCTGCAAATTTCTGATAAAACTCCCCAAACGCTCAGTCTACAAGCTGTCCCCCCTCCTCGATTGAAAGGTTCGATTGTCTATGCATGTTCATGGCGCACTCCAAAGGCTCGCTGGACAGCCTTAGAGCAACTCCTGACTAGGGCGGCAAGAAATTTCCGATAAAACTCCCCAAACGCTCAGTCTACAAGCTGTCCCCCTCTTGATTGAAAGGTTCGATTCTGTATGCATTGTTCACGGCGCACACCAAGTTTCGCTGGGACAGATTGGAGCTAATCCTGAGTGGGGTGGCGGGAAATTTTTGATAACATACTCCAAACGGCTCGAAATAGTCTTGAAAACGTCGCAGTTCCCAGTGAGAGAAGATGAAGCGCAGGGGACATGCGCTCGCCCACTCGATTGATAGGTTAGGTTCTGTGTGCATTGTGCACGGCGCACTCTCGGGGCATTCCTGGCTTGACAGAGCACTGGCGACGTACGCCATCTTTGAGATACTCCGAAAGCACGCATATCCTGGGAAATAAGCTGCTCTAATCGCCCGTCCAGCCAATTTTGGACCAACCACTGCGAAAATACGGGTGTTCCGGTAAAGTTTTACACATGTTTGTGTAGATCTCGAAAAGGCGAATCGAATGGTACCAACCTTTATTCAAGAAACCTAAAACTGAAGGAGTTATGAGTGTGCGACGCTTTGCGACGCTATGTTGGCGTTTTTTCGCCCACTTTTGACCGTGCGGCGCGAGCGGTATTGTAGGTCAACATCTCAAGGAACTGCTGGCAGTTTGGTCTATCACTGATGCCGTCCACTGCTTCGCCCTTGCCTTTAGACCTACGATAAAAAGGCAATTACGCCAAGACGTCAGCAGAATAGAATTTGGTTACTAATTTTGTTCCACTGCTTGGAGCTTCCTACTATTGCCGTTCAACGTCATGATGACCAGAGATTAGCGACTGTGAGAGTCACTTTGGTGAGGCTGCGTACCCTTAGGATCCTCCTCATACAGGTGATATGAGGCACGAAAGACGAACTGGGACAAGTGGATCTCCAAGAGTAGCGAATGGGATCCAAAATAAGAAACAAATGTTATCACCCGTAGTAATTTTCGTTCCGAGTCGATGATTTCGTGTTGACGTGCCTACATATCTGCTGATGGACGCAGTCAATAAAGATGTGTTGTTAAGTGTGGGAGCATGGAAGTGCTTCCCCTTTACCATACTTCGCTTTCTATCTCTTGCTGACTTTGTGCCCATAAAAGGTGAGCAAGGATCTATTTGCTTAAACGTTCAGAAAAATTGGTTTCGTTTCTCGAATCTTTGTTGCTGCATTTTATAATTTTCCTCATTTGTTCGAGAGTGCTGTGCGTGATGACTTGGATAGAAATGTTGTGCTTTCCACCTTCTGAGTCACAGAAACAGATGGTGCGGGAACATCGAGCTGTGGCCGAAAGTGTCCAATATCGTGAGCTAGTTGAAGGTACTCGAAACTGAATATGTACAATGAAGAACTCGATTCACGTCGTCTGCTGCTTCACGATCAGATTGAACATCGCAGAAACCTTGTTGAGAACATTTCCCAACATTGCTCTAGCTTACGCTAATACCTTCATGGCGATGTGGCGTCATGCTGAACGGTGGAGCCACGTTTAAGACTTTTGCCGGCCGATTTGTTGTCTTTGTACAACGACGGACCTGAGGAACGAGGTTATGCGAGAGTTACATGCTGTTCATTTGCAGGGGTTGTAGCAGCAATTAGTCATGCACCTGCAAGCATGATGTAATGCTTCAGTGAGGGTGAGCGGAAGCGAGGGGATTCCAGTGTAATCGAGCTCGGCTTGTAGGATTGCGTCACATGTAGGAAGGGCAAAATGCGCCCCTTGATGGAAGCTACGGTCGACTGTTTCCTTAGCTTAATTTGCTCAACAGCTGTAGCATAGTTTTCCGAAACAAACAGTGTAGGCATTCTTAATTGGATTCTACTCTTCGAATCCATCTGCCACAAAGGTGCTTCCTCTGTCTTGCAGCTTGTGCTCACGCTGAAAATTCTGGCGATAAAGACTTTTGGAAGGTTTGTGCAGACCCCTCTAGACATTGGAAATCCAGCATAACATAACTGGGTCGCCTTGATATGAAAATTCAGTTACTGAAGTCACTTCAGAAAGCCTCAGAGAGCCGTCCTCGTTATCTTCCCGTTTAAGGAGAAACTCCTCCTCCAACGTTTTTCGTAGATCTCCCGACGAGCACAGCAGTGCTGTGTTGCTGTCGAGGCTCAATATGAGCAACCAACACTAGCAGCGAGCCCATCGAAGTTTGGTATAAACGGTATCGCAGCTTGGATCCGGCGTTACTGCAAAAAATCGACCTGATACATTCGAGACGGCGGCCTTGCCGTTTCTGGGATACTCACAATAAGGCTCTGTTGTAGACGAAATAGCTGACTCCTATACTCAGCTACGGCCTTGGCGACGATCGTAGACAATGCATTTGCCAACCTATATAGTGTCACGATAACCCACGCAGTGCGTGGGTTATCATAGAGGTCGCTCTTCCTTCCATGAGACCAATTTAAGACCACCTACGATTAGAAAGGATGCAAGGCGATGATCTATTAAGTGCTTCATTGTGCATCCAAAATCTTGTTAGCCAAGGAAAAATGCCCATTTTCCTGGGTAAAAAGTACCCCATTCAGAAGCTCTCAGAGCCACTAAAATTTCCACACTGCATGATGGCCATGCTAAATCAATCATCACCAAATCAAATGGCAACTGGGAGAGCAGGCAGTATGTTTTGGAGGTGTTTCGAAAAAGGGTTGCTAGCGCTCTCGCACAAGAATTTGTGTTCGGAATTCAACTCACGTTGTCATTTTACAGGACGATGACCTAGGGTTAGCCACGGACTGACCTTCTACCACAAGCCAAGAGGTTGAGATCTTTCAGCCAGAGGATCGCTGATATTACCGGACTCTCAGGTGCGTTACTTTCGTCAACGTTGCTCGAAAGTTGTTTCTAGATCCACCCGGAATCACGCCATACTGCTTGCTATACTAATAGATGAATAGTGAATGCTAACGTCTGCGCTTTCGATACTGATATCAAAGTTATCCATTTGACGGAAACTTATTTAAAACAATTCTGTTATATTATTAATTTTACTATTACTTACGTCTTTTTGATTTGTTTTGGAGGAATGTTATTTTTATTTATCTGCCTGAAGCTAAACTTGACTGTTTTGGACTGCACTAATTTTCTTTTGCTCTGTTTCACAGGCGCCCATCAGATGTAATGGTAAACAATTAAATAAATAAATAATTAAATATGGAATACCAAACGGCGGATGCGCTTGATTTAATCTATTATTGCGTATGAAATGGTCGATTTTGCTACCGCCATTTCTGGTCGAATTTTCGTGGCTACGAATTTTCCGCTTCAGAAATTGTGTACTTTTTGAAAGCGCAGAACGTCCGCTTTCTTAAAATTTCTAGGTTTTGCGACATAATTGCCTTTTGCCGAGTTTTTGGCGTCGTTCTTGAAGTATGAATCGACGTGATATTCCGGTGCTCCGTTTATATGAATGAAAAGCTGGACACAACGCCTCGGCCGCTTCTCCTAACATCATCGCTGCATTTGGGGAGGATTTCGCTAAGGATCGTACAATTCGCCACTGGTTCGAAAGGCTTCGGTCTGAAGATGAAAGTCTCGAAGATAAAGATCGAGGTAAGCCGCCCTCTCCTTATCGAGGCCAACACAAAGCCACGGTGGAAGAGGATCTGTGTCAAACTGTAACAGTGCTAGTAAAGCATTTCGGCGTTGACGGCAGCGCCATCGGTCGCCAGTTGAGTGCGATCGGAAAAGTAGAGAAATTGGATGAATGGATTCCGCAGGAACTGACCGCCGGGTAGATTCTGAAGCGCCAGGACACCTCTGTTTCCTTAAGGGTGTGCAATCTAAGGGAGCCTTTATCGACATGATCGTGACGTGCGACCAAAATTGGATCCTTCATGACAATCGGCATCGCTCTCCACAACGGCTGGACAAGAATGAGAGTCCCAAGGAGATGAAGAAACCATAAAAAGAAGATCATGGTGACCATATGGTGGACAATGGTTGGTGTAGTGTATTACCAGTTCTCGAAGACTGGAGAAGTTATCACAGTGGAAAAGTACTGAGCCGAAGTTAAAGTGATGCACCAGAAGTTGTTTGAAAAACAGCCGGCTTCGGTCAAACGAAGAGGCCCGATTCTACTGCATGTCAACGCGCGTCTGCAGCTTTCAGAAATTGATGTCCAGAAACTGAATGAATAGGGATACTAAACTCTGCCACCTCCAGCAGATTTCCCAAATCTGTTCCCCACCGACTGTCATTTTTTTCAAGCATTTAGATCGCCATGTGAAGGGGAAAAAATTCAGCAATCGAGATGATGTCGAAAACAGATCCTTATGTTTTTTTTAGTTCCCATAGTTTTGATTTTTACAAGGATGGAATTTCTAAGCTATTGACACGTCGGGAAAAGTGTATTAATTGTAATGGTGCTCATTTCGATTGATAAATTTGCTTCCAAAGAAAGTTAAGTTCTGTAAAAGTTTTCAGTCAAAATCGGCCATTTCATGTGCAATGACTTAGTAAATAGTGCCACCTACGAGCAGGTTACTCTCTCCGTCTCGGTCTTAACCAGGAAGGCAGCAGTTGTGCCGAAGGACATTCATCGACAGTTGCGATCGTCGAGCACTGCGGCGGCGGCGGCAGTGGCGACCGCGAGGTCGTAGCTGGTGCTCTGAAAGACATTACTCGTACGGCGAGTGGCGAACGATGACTGCGCGATTCAATCAGATATTCACGACAGGTGCACGAGTGCTAATCAGCAAAGAGCACTCCACGCGACGCGACGCGGAACTAGTGGAGAGTTCGGCTGCGGAGCCAGTAGATCTTCGTCGCCATGGATGTCGGTGGTGGACTTCGGCCTATGACGAGGGTGACACATAAATAGCATCGCTGGCAGAGTCGCTAATTAGGAACACCGGTGCTGAAAGAAGTTCCAGTGCTTGCTAAATAGGTGGCGAGAGTAGTGGTCTAATTCAGGACCACGGCGCTTTTGGAAGAAAAACATGAGTTTTGTGTGCGATGGCGGTCAACTAATTTCTTTTCTGAACTGAGCGGGGTAGTGTTTAGTGCGAAAGTTGATCGTCAGCTATGACGATGAGTTCTCCCATCACAATTTGCTCAAGCTGAACTGTGCTGTTCGCACTGTCAATTTCAACTCTAGATTCGGAAGGCATCTCTGACAACGAAGTTCTGGAAATTTTAGAAACTTGAAGTTCTAGCAACATATATCTTATCTAGCAACATCTTATATATATATATATATATATATATATATATCTTAACCTGCAAAAATGTTATAAGGTGCCGCCAGTAAGGCTAAAATTTATTTGTTTATTTATTTCGATGTGTCAGTCTGGGTAGAATACCGTTTCTAATAGGGATAGAAAAAGGGATAGTTCTCGAAGACCTTCTGAAAACTTTTTGAAATTCGTCTGCTAGTAGATTTGCCTTTTCAGCAGCTGACGATAGTAAAGTACTGTCCCCATCTAATAGGTTCGGTATAGATCTGTTTTCCCCAAAGCAAGACTTGATATGTATATCTGTAGAACGCTGTTTGAATTAACTTCGAGTAGATATTTCTTCCTTATACGTAGGGGTTGTATCGAGGAAACGTCTCACTCACCTTTCACCAAGCATCCGTAGTTCGCGAAATTTGGCCTATTCACGATTATATAGCCAAGTATTCTTGTCTTATATTACAATAGGCAGCGCCTAGTTCAAGGATGTATTTAACCTTTAACATGCTAGAGAACAATAATCCCTGGAATTTGAAGGACAACCGTCTCTACCAAATTCAGGTACATCTCGCCATGTTGTACATCGCTATTCATGCACAACAGTTAGATCAAAGGCTGAGTTGTCATTATGATGAGTAAACTAGCCAGAATAGTAGAGCTCATTCAATTCAATTTCTTCATGCCCCAAGTGGCTGGTATCGAGCTGTCACAATGATGCCTTGTTGCGATCAAAATTCTAGTGCCGGGCGGAATTCGAACCCACACCTCCTACTGACGGAGCGGGAATGGTCTACGCCATTGCGCCAACGGCGCTGTCTGATGGAACGCAACATCCACACCTCGTGGGACTCGTCGGCACACAGCCGGACATCGTGATGAAAATTAAATTAAATCCAGAATGCTAGCTTGCAATTGAAGCAAGACGTAATGTCTAACAGAGACAATAAGTTCAATTCACTGCCTCTTTGTTATGGAATTAAATGAAATTAAAATTCCCTGAAATTCTTGCATTTCATTAAAATAGGAAATGGCTAAGGCCATTGTTCGATAATGTTTTTCTTCCGACAGCTGTTCGCTGGAAAGTTCCCGCATGGAGATGGGTGAATGCTCTCTGCAACCTAAGTGAAACGGCTGCTTAACCTTCGAAATCGCCGTTTTTGAAGCTCTTGAAACCCTGACGTACCACGATGCATGTTTTTAGTAGGTGCTCAGCCACATGCGAATTTTCGGTGGATCCAGGCAGTTACCGTCCGATAACTCTTTGCGTTCAGACGTCTAAACGTGGCGCGTAAGATTATAACTTCTTCTTCTTCAGCGTCTGTCCCGCTTCGTATGTAGCGGGGTCCGCTATTCTGGTGTCATGACGCCACCTCTCCCGATCCAGCGCTAGATCAGGGTGAACACCAGCTACTTTCAAGTCCATATGTAATGTGTCAGACCAGCGCTGCTTCGGACGCCCTCTAGGCCGCTTTCCTATTATCTCGAAATTAAGGCCTATCTTGCGGACGCTGTCTTCTTCTCCACGCAGAACGTGGCCGTACCATCGTAAGCGAGCTTCGCGCATCTTGTCGGCTATCGGCGCGACACCGAACTTCTGCCGAATAGCTTCGTTTCGGATGCGGTCCATGCGCGTAACTCCGGCCGTCCAGCGCAGCATCTTCGTCTCCATGACGCTGAGGCGCGTTTCAACTTTCTTGGTCGCTGGCCAACACTCATCGCCGTACATTGCTACCGGCCGGACGACTGCTCTGTAGATCTTCGACTTTAAGTGCTCTGGAATCTTCTTGTCGCAGAGCACGCCAGTCAACGAGCACCACTTGAACCAAGCTGCACTTATACGTGAATTCACTTCGACCATCAGTTTGCCGTCAGACGCGACTGCTGATCCCAGCTACTTAAAAACCGAAGTGCGTGGGAGCTCGATGCCGTTAACTTTGATGGAGCTGGACTCAGTAATGTCCGTCGTTAGGTATTCGGTCTTCTTCACGTTCAGTTTGAGTCCAAATCGCTCCATGCGATCACACCAAGCTTGCAGCTCTCGCTCTAGTTCACCTTTGTCTTCGCTAGCGATCATCACGTCATCGGCATAGAGCAACGTCCAGGGGACGGGCTTCTGAAGATCTCGTGTAATGGCGTCCATCACGACAACAAAGAGGAGTGGGGAAAGCGCAGAACCCTGGTGCACCCCGACAGAGATGGGGAACTCCATCGAGGTTCCGGCTGCAGCTTGAACTCGACTCTTTGGACAAGAGTAGAGAATTCGCACCCACTCTATGAGCTCTTCAGGAACTCCATGTCGTCGCAGGGCGTACCATATCACTTCACGCGGTACGCGGTCAAAGGCCTTCTCCAAGTCGAGGAAGGCGATATACACTGGTCTCTGTTTCTCGCGATGCTTCTCTACCAGGAGGCGGATGGCGTGAATGGCGTCAACGGTGCCACAGCCAGCCACGAAGCCGCACTGATTGTCGGAGAGCTTTACGATTTCACGGATTCGTCCATCGACAACTCGCTCAAAGATCTTTAAGCTGTTCGAAAGCTAGCGAATCGGACGGTAATTGGAGCAGTCTGCAGGACTGCCCTTCTTCTTCCCAATTGGAATCGTCGTACTTTGACGCCAACACTCAGGCACTTTCTTCTCCGCCACAACCTGACTAAAGAACTTCGCCAACCACTCAGCAGGGTACCAGTACTTGGACTTCCACAAATCAGCTGCCACGTCATCGGGCCTAGTCGCTTTGCCTGGCCTCATCTTCTTCAAAGCCGCTTAAATCTCCTCCACGGTGATCTTCTGAACGGGGCCGTGGGTTGGAGCCGTGGAAGGGGTGACTGGATGAGGAAATTCTACTGTAGAGATTTTCTCAAAGTAGTCGCGCCCTCGCTTCAATGCCTTCTTGCGGTCCGTAACAAGATGGCCATTCTCATCATTGATGCTGAAAAACTTCTCAATATCCTCGGTCTGCCGATGGCGATTCTTAGCAAGTGGGCACAGATACCGCTCGCCATCGCGTGACTCGAGCTTCTCGTTGACATCTCCATAATGAGTGGCTTTTGCAACAGGCAGGGCCTTCTTCTTTGCAGCTTTCTTCGCTTCTTGGTACTTCCGCCAGTTATCGGCCGTCTTTTCGCAGAGAAACACGTGATAAAGCGACTTCTTCTCTCTCACTTTTCCTTTCACGTCATCTGTCCACAGCTAGGCCTGCTTGTCGACCTTCCGTGGCCCAGGCTTCGTAATGCAGATTTCCGACTGTGCAGCTTGACGAATCGCGTCGGTCGTTTTATTCCAAGTTTCGTCGACAGTCGTGACTGTCGGCAACCGCACGCGAGAAATCACAGCTGCTTCCTTCTCTCTCATTCGCCACCACTTGATTCTTGCAGCACCGCATCGCTCGACCTGCTTCAGCCTCGGAGGGGCAATCTTCAGAGTGCAGATCAGCGGTCGGTGCTGTGGGGCGACCGTCTCATACGGCACGATCTTCGCGTCTGTGACAAGACTCCGGTCACGATCTCTCACAAGGACAAAGTCTATTTGAGACTTGGAGCTCCCACTGTAGTATGAGATAAGGTGCGAGTCGCGTTTCGGAAGACGGTGTTCACAACGGTGAGGCTATGCGATTCCGCATACTCAAGAATGTGCTCATCATCGGCGTTACGTAATCCGTGTCCGAAACCACCATGACAGCTGTACCCGTCTTTCGTAGCACCTACGTGCCCAATAAGGTCACCAGCGACTATGATGACATCTTTCGACGGTACCTCTTGCTGTCTTCTCATCCAGCAGGTTCCAAAACTCATCCTTTGCTTGATCTGAGCAGAGTCTGCGGAGCATACGCAGAGAAGAAGTGATAGAGTCGCTCCTTAGCGGCGACAACGACCTTCATCAACCGATCGTCAAAGGTTCGACGGTTACAATCGAGTCCCGAAATCGTTCGGAGACGATGACTCCAACTCCACTGGTGGTCCTGGGACTTCCACATAGAACGGCCTTGAAGCCACGTCCTATGTCCCTTGACTTGCGGCAGGACCACCTCTTCTCCTGCACCGCACAGAGATCAACTCTTCTTCGCTCCAGTGCTTCAACCAACTCGTACGAGCGGCCGTCAAGGTACCCACATTCAGCGTAGCCACGCGGGTCCTGCTTACGTTACGGGACTTTCGGACTAGCTCAGTTGCCCCCCGATGCCGTCCTCGCATCAGGGACCCTCGCATACTTCTCACACTCGCCGGGCTCTGCGGGTGCGCGTCGGCTTCCGCAGACGCCGTAGCACTATCACGAAAAACTTGCAATGTCATGAACCATGTGATGTGACATGGGTGTTCGTAGGCCGGCCTGTCACAAGGGCCTGTCGCCTGCAATCGAATGTCCGTGTTCGGCTTAGCTCACAGAGCGGGCAGTTTCCAGTGGCACCAGTGGAGGAACGGACATCCCCACCGCGCGTAAGATTATAACTTGGTTCAATTAAACCCTCAGCTATCTTATCATTCCTGACCCACCTCGGGACTATGAGGGAGGGTGAGCCTCCTTCAACTTTGATCATTAATACAAGACTGTGCCCGCACTTTTGTTGCAGAAATATTTAATAATGCCACGTGATCACTACATACTACACAAAAATGTGAAGTTCACGCCATCTATGAGAAGAAACTACATGAGTTATCGAACAAGCCAGTAATAATATACATTTTGCATTTTAGAGTATGAGGTAGAATAGCAGGAATGAAAATTGTTGCACATTATGTGAAATAAAGAACAAAGGCCAATAATCAATCTTTTTGTGAAATGAACCACGCATTGTGATCGGGGAACTTCAGTTGTAATGATACTAGCTGCCGATTCTTACCAACTCCTACGATTAATTGCCGGCCTGTTTATGCTATAATAAGCTGTTTACGGTCATGAAAAAAATTAAGAGGATAAAGAAGAAGAGCGCGCTAATCAATCCCTTTTCAGATGCGCCACGCTTTCTACTTATTTGGGATGTCGAAGAGGGTATTTGAACATGTGCTTGCCTACATGAAGTAGCCACAAAATGGAAAAGTCTGTGTTTCGTCCTTCCCATACAGTTATAATACAGCTCATTGACTAAGGAGGGAGAGAAGGCTTGGATAGCCACACGGGAAAACGGAACAAGAAACATGGGTCGGATGATCGCAACAGGTAGCGCAGCCCCTGATTGCGCTACAAAACGACCGGAAAAAGAGCAAAAAAAGTAGCTCAATTTGTCTCTCATCGTTGTGCTTCATTTTCCATCATGAATGTTGAAGAGGGGTTGCATCAGTGTTGCAAAGCTCTAAGAAAGGACAAAGGTCGGCGTCTTTGTCTGCCACACATTCTCCTTCTACGGAATATTGAGGAGATCGTTTGAATGACTGTTTAGCCAATGCAACGACTTGAAGGGACCAAACCATCAAGAAGTCAGTGCTCTATCATTCCCAGACAAATCTTCTACCAATTCACCCTGCAGGGATGAAAAGCTTGTGTGTTCCAGGGGCCAGATATATTAACCGCTTGCCGCAATCTAACGACGAAAATACCGCCATCCCCCGGATATGAGAATCATCAGCATGAGGTCTGGCGGTATTCTCACCGTTAGAGGGCAGTAAGCTGTTGATGCTTCTGGCCTCAGGTGGTAAATCCGAACGAAGAACCTTGAGTCGCAATGCACGTAGCAACCGGCGCAATATTCACTGCAAAACAGAAAAGCTAAAGCAGAAAACGCAAAGGTTGGCAGCTCTGCTCAACCACATGATTCTGGTCCGCAAACTGTAAATCAGCTGATACCAAACGGGATGTCACAGCGGTCCGAACCAAAAAAGGCTCAGACGGGCTCCACGGCGAATGGTGTTTAGAGAAAAATTATCGTCAGATTGCATGAAAACTTTCGCGTGATTGTGAATTCCAAGATCCTAAATATGTAAGCACCTTGCGCGACGCAAACTATATAGAAAAAGTCTCAGAAAGCCCGTACCTGCATATGAGGTTGTGCGTCGGTTGAATGAGTGGCGATAACTGACGTGAGCCCGGTCTGAGCGGCATGAATGAAACACTCGAGAGACGGAGTTAATGTAATGGTTTTCACTCCGTTTGGTGGTAATGGCTACAGCGAAACTCGCAGAGCAGGTAAAATGTGCCGCACTGCAGTTAACCGTCTTCGAAATGCGATCAGCGACTAAGTGATTTGTATAATGTGATTGTATTGCTAATGATTTTTGATTATGAATGTGAAGTTGAAGAGAGACCATTAACGCCGGACTGAAGATCAAATCCAACAGAATTTTTCATTAATGTGATGCTGCTTAGTCTCGGAAGAGCTGAGTGACCTGTTAAATACATTAAGATGGTTAAATATTGGGATGAAAAGTAAGTCCCTGCCATTTTTTTAACATTTTGTTCTAGATTTCGCTGAAAGTCAATGGCATACTTACATAGTTAGCACAGTGTTATATTCTATTCAACAAAAAAAGAATAATTTGCTTTTTCAGCGAGTGCTTTTCCGTTTTGATTTTTGTCAATTTTTAAGCCAGCAAAGTGGTAGATCAGAAAGGAACAAAGAACTTCACCGACAGCTCCATTCCAAAGAGGATGATTTGCTCTACAAGCACGTGCGTTGGCTGTTCTCGTTCATTTTCATTTTCGTTGATTTGCAGTTCATTTTCATTTTCGTTGATTTTTTGGCATTAAAGTGGAGAGTCCAGAAGACATTGTTTCTCCCAAAAGCTCCTACTCTCTGGCTATTTTTTAAAACCTAAACCTAATGACCTAAAAATAAGCAAAATACAGAATGACCAACGAACAGAACATACTGTCTGACAGAATGAAACATACTCTTTCAGCTGACATATGTATGACGGCGCGAAAAAAATGGCAAAGGTAATTTTCTCTTCTTTTAAAAACCTCCTAAAAAATAACAGAAAAATAAAAAATAAAGGATCCCAAACGATAACACCAAGCCGCCGCTAGTTTGAAACAGGCTCTACGATAAGCAGTGCTTGTCAGAGAACTACGTTACATGTCCGCCCTGTAAACTAGGTGATAGTTCTCATACGGGGCAATTTATCAAATCGAATGTCAGGCTTGTAACGCCACAAACATTGGTGAAACCGGAAGAGGGCTAGCTGTTCGACTTAAGTAGCATCTGGCTGGCAAAGAAATATTAATTTAGGAACACCTCTAGGAAGGCGTAGGGAGGCTGACCACGACGGTAACGGTTTTGGCATTAGATGCTCGATTCTGGCCGTAGAGGCAGAAATTTCGGCACGTAAAGCGTTGGAGGCGTTCCGGATCTTCGCAAGCAAACCCTTTAAACGACTGCCATACACGACCGTCAATCACATGTGACTTTCTGCCGTTTGTGCCTAGGTGTGAGCTGTAGAATGGAGGACGGGTGCAAGGTCGTCACAATTCCATAAGTGGTATAGACCGCTGCAGTAAGTCTCATTTGTCCTCACTTACCTTACTAACGCAGAGTGACATAGGCGCTCTTGGTGGATCGAATCGTGAGTTTATTCTTCTCTTCGGGGTGCTTTGGTGGGGCCCTCTTTGCTTTCGGTACTGCTGGAGGGTAACGGGGTAGAGTGCAACTTCAGTCTTGCACCACGCTCAGTCCTCTGAAGACGATGATTTCGTCGAAACGTTGGCCAACAAATAAGTATAGAAGACTCACCATAATAACCTCACTTTGGCACAATACTAACACTTGAAGATCTGTCCAAAAAATGTAATTAACGAATATGAGCTGTTGGTAAACATTTTATATCTTCTGGACACTCCATTTTAATGCTTTGAAATTTAACGAAAATCAAAATGAAAGAAAAGTCCAACACAATTCTTGCAAAGCAGATCATAGACTTTCGAACGGCACATAACATTGTGCAAAAAATCTCAAATGTAAGCAGACAGAAGGAGCTGTCGGCAAATGTCAATTTTCTTTTTGACCTCCACATTATTGAGCTAAAAATTGACGACAGTGAGTAAGGAAATAAAATCATAGCACATTTCGTGACAGCGCAAATCACTCTCTTCTGAGCGGTATATAACGTTGTGCAAAAAACCCTATTTTGCAAAACTGTCAGCATTATTTAGTGTGAATAGTAAGGTGGAAAATGCGCTGGGACGACATCTTGAAGAATCTTATAGGAGCTGGGGCATTGTTTTGGATGCTCTAGATTTTGATGTTAAAGGTGACTGTCGTTTCCTCTTGAACGTTGGTGGTCAAAAAGAGTAGCACGAAAGGCAAGTAATCGCTTTACCGGACGAAGAGGCACATTTCGTAGTACGATTGTGTTGGAAATCTTGAGATTGCCCCTCAGTCGTCCGTCAAGGAAAGTGGTTCGTCCTCGGAAGCATCTTTTGGCTTAAGTCATCTCGAACTCAAAAGTTGCTTCTGGTGTGAGGATAAGTGTGTGCGAGATTGATTTCTATCGTCGTTCCTGATTTGTTTCCTTTTTTCGTCCTGTAAATCTGGCACGTTTGGTGGGCACTAGTAACCTTTCCATTTATTTCAGACTCGCGTTGGGGAGATGGTCCGTGCGGCTTGAGCAACTCAAGCGGCCATGTCTCCCGTCCAGAAATTTGACGGACATTTCCTGTTGGCGAGTTGAGGATGTTTTGGGGTTCCTTTGATAGCCCGTAAGCGCGTGTAGTGCAGCCGGAGGGGTTCCGGCTGTAGCGTGCACCCGATACTAGGTTTCTGGTTTCGGATCTTCCACCGTGGCCAACCAAGCCCTTTATCCCTGCTGGATCGGTGAATTGGTAACAGACTTGCCTGGGAATGATAAAGCCTGACTTGTTCATCGGCTGGCCACCGCAAGTCATTGAATGGCCAAATACGCATTCAGATCGCCTCCACGACATCCATTGGAAGTTGGATAGGTGGCGCATCTCAAAAGGAGTTGAGTAACGCAGTCCCTACCCGTTATCCTTATCCTTGACATACCGTGGAGTCCAATAGGTTATGGGTATGGCTCCTGCTAGTTAGTGTTAGTATATATTGTGCCACACGAGGTTTGTAGGTGGACAGCTTTATTCAGCAGGGCCTGACGTTTCGACGTTCCGTCGTCTTCAGAGGCCAAGGTCCACCGTTAAGGGCGTATGTTCGCCCTGTGACCAGTAGGGGCGAAACTATATACTAACACTAACAACTTACAATGCCGAGGTTTCAAGAAGAGAGAAGTTGGGAGCTGCTCCTGCTAGTGTTAACGAGGTGCATGCGTGGCCAGCCTACGAATAAATAAACAAGATGCGCCCACTCCTATATGGAAATGTTATAATCGTGTAGTATGTAGGTGGACACAGCAGAAATGAGGCTTCACCTTCTGCTGTTCTTGTGCTTCGATATTTTCAACGTCATTATGTACGGCGGTCCTCTGGAACAAATTGGTGGTATCCCTCTACATAGTAAGTCCGCTGCGTGGAAATGATGTGAGTTTCCAAAACAAGGCGGTTCAACGCCGACAAGAACGAAATGAAAAGCTAATGCCTGGAACAGTGAGGTCGCCGGCGCTCTCTGCTACAAGATCTTTGAAAAAATGGCTTAAATAGAATAGGTAGAATTTGTCGGTCATGTGCAATGAAAACTCCGTTAAATCTCAATGCTCAATCGAGCCATCTGGGCCAGTGAACACGATAAGCACTGGCCATAAAAGCATAAAGGATGTTAAGGTAGCGGCAAAAACCGGTTCAACACCGTTGAATCGCTGACAGATGGAGTTAAAGCAAGAGTCAAGTTTAAGCCTGAGGACCGAAGGATGGGGAAGGGGGGGGGGGGAAGGCCACACTACCTCGTACAAAAGGTGGTTTTGAAAAAGAGAAGGAAGGAAAGAGAACATTGTATAGTATTCTTTAAGAATGTAGAGGATTTTTACATCTGTTAATAAATTGATCTTTCAAGGTGTGGCTCCCACAATGTGAAGCATCGCGCGCAGCTTCGTTGGCTGAAGAAGACACTAATAAACATGAAATTGAACTCTACAAAGTTTTGATTGCTGACTGTTATACTTTGGAAAATGGGATTTTAAGGGAGCAGTGTTCGAATCAACCAGGTGGGTTTCATTTTTTTTTCCCGATTCCTGCAGAATGACATGGCACGACACATTTTTCTACCTGAAGGAGTTCTTTCCAGATCTGAGATTCGGAAGATGAATGATAAAGAATAAAAATCGGCGTTATTCCGTGCCTTTGCGGAATGCATCATGTATTCTAAATACTTTTAGAGATAAGGTGGAGGCAGCTTCAATGGGTTTCTTGTCTATACTATGAATTTCTTGTTTAACACCGTCCCTTATCCTATATCTCATAACTTAACCCTTACATCTTTTGCGCTCCCTGTAAATATATGCTTTCACTATAAAGTCTTGCTGGGACGGAGTATAGCAACTTCTGAGTAGGGCGGGTGGAAATTTCTTTTCTAATCTAATTTCAAACGGTTCTAACTTATATGCATTGTGCACGGCGCACTCCGCCTCTCTCTTCATAAAAACTCGGAATTTGTATTAGCTGCTGTCAACGTGTGCACTAAAGCACCTAAAGAGGACAAGCTGTTCTGTTTAGCATGATATTGGAACCGCTTCCACCCACTCGATTGATAGGTTCGATTCCATATGCATTGTGTACGGTGCATTCCAAAGTGTCACAGGAACAGACTGAAGCAAATACTGAGTAGGACGGCCTGAAATTTCATTCAATTTCAATTTTGCTTCTCCAAACGGTTCGAATGAGTCTTGAAGGCTTCACATTTTCCGGTAAGGGAAGCTAGAAGGGAGTGAACATGCCCACGGCGAAAACGCGGTGGTCTGGTAAAGTTTTATATGTGTTTGTGTAGAACTCGAGGAGACAAATCGAATGGTTTTAACAGTTTTTCAAACAACCCAAAATTAAAGGAGTTATGAGCATGCGACGGTTTTCGACAGATTTTTCCGTCGCAAACCGTCATTTTGACCGCGCGACGCGGACGGTATTGTAATAAAAGCAGATTCCGCAAAAGGGGTGAAGGCTAGCAAAACCGGAAAAATAGGAAAAAACACACTTCATTGCCTGAAAAGATAATGGATAAAAGCACTAATCAACCCTTCTTTGGGATACGTCACGCATTCCATTTCTACGAGATATGTATCGTAGAGGCAATTCAAGTGCGATTCTGAACAACCCAAGATTTGCGGTGGCCAATCTATAGACACGTCAGTGTTTTATCCTTCTCGGACAAGTTCAGTGGAAACTAGCCGATGGAAGAAAGGCTTGGTTGGCCTAGAAAAAGGAGAAAAAACAGGAACCAAAGCCTTGAATCGGAGTGCACGCGCAAGTCCGCGCCTGCTGCGCTTCCACGAGCTCATCTGAAACAATACTCTTCAAAGTTTTAAGTTCTATTTGCTAATGGTGGTTTAATCGTTTGGATTGCAATTGGGCGCGTTAGAAAAGCTCAACTTAGCAAAATTGGTCAGAAGTGGAAGAAGCTAATGAAACACTACCTTGAACTGTGACCTGATTTCAGTGCTTGTAATATGGGAACTTAGGTATAAAGAGACAGAGAGAAAGAGCACAACATAGACTAGTTCTTCCATGCATGGACACCTATATGTAGTAGAAGCCTTCCAAGGGATGAGAACGTAGCAACAAGGCGACAAAAAGTTATGTTAGGCGCTGTGTGTTCAGCCATGAATAAGATATGCAGTAAGGGTTTGAGCAATCAGAAGCGGTTCCACTAATGTGCAGAAAGGTGTTTTTTGTTGAAGGAAAGCAAGAAGTTGTGCGAAAACCTAACGCCTTCCTCACCAGATGAAAGAGCCCGGTGTCCGATAAAGCAATTGTCACCAGGCAACTGATGTTGAGATGTGCACACGCTTCCCCGAACAGTTCTCGAGGACGACGAGCGCACAGGAAGAACAAGCGCCTCGTGGAGCGGCATCGGCGCTCCCGGCCCAAGTGGAGCTGCTCGCTCGGAGGCCAACGATACAACCAGGAAGACGTAAGGAGAGAGGTCAACCTCGGCGAAGCAAAGGCAGGACTTGTGGCGGCATTGGTGCACTCGTCGCTTCCCTTTACGACTAGGCTCGCACCACATGAACCTTCAGCTGTCGCCCCCGCACAAATATACTGGGATAGCTCACCTGTGAAGGGCATGACTGTGCCGCATAAATTTTGACTTCTGAAGTTGGAGATCGCCTCTTAGAACAGTGGACATTTCACCTTCATTCAAGCTGTAGCCCCAGAAGGATCTCTAGTAAATCTCTTGCAAACAATTACGCGTCTAGACCACTTAGCGGGAAATAATCTATTAGAAAACGGAGAATAAGTAAGTTGGTAGTTTGGTGCTCAACTCACTGCAATTCATAGCAACAACTAGACAAACCAGCAGCACCCTAGGAGTAACTCGAGGGATGGAACAAAAAGTGTGGCTTGAAAAGAGGTCGCGAAACGAACCACCGGATTCGTTGACATCTCGTAACCTTAATTTTTCAATCTAGTAGGAATGAAATAAACTCTAGCTACAGGAAAAAAAGAAAAAAGGAATCAGCGACGCCCAGCACAACGCTACTGAAATCGACTACCGTGAAACTACAATATGGTGAGCAGCTGCTCCAAAAATTGGTTTATTGTGGATGGTGGATATCATTTAAATACCGGTTAGGCAACATATACTGCCCGATGCTGCAGCTGAGCCGCAAAATTCTCTTCTATATAGATCGAGGGACAAAGATCTGGGCGCTAGTGGCACAACGTGTAGGAGAAGTCGTTACACCTGGCTTGTCTGCGAAGGAAAACACCAACTATTCATTGACTGACCAGCCCAGTGTACTTGAGGCAACTGAGTATGCAGATAATGAAAACGACGATTTCGCTCATTCCTATGTCCACCAGGCAGCATCAGTGAATGGATTCCGTTCTCTCGCTAGAATAAGCTTATTCAACGAGTTCTAACTAACGAAACGAGCCGTAATCTTCGAGCTGCCTTCACAACAGCGCCCGGGTGGTAATAACTAGTAAAAGTGGAGCGTTCTGAGCCAACGATCGTTGTGTTGTTCTCATCAGTGATGAAAAACAAAGTGTTGGGCCATCTGCAATCAGAGGACGGTAATGTGAAGTGCTTATAAATATCAATTACAGGGACAAATGAATTATTAAAGAACTGTCTCCCCGAGTAGCCTTTGACGCCATGTACCAGCAAAAACCAAGAAGGTTAGCAATATTCATCCAACAACATCCGTCTTCTCGTTAAACTGAACGTTTTTGGGAAACCCCACAGAAGATTAGTTGTTGCTTCTTTGCTTCCATTATTAGACATGATGACATTAATATCTTGGCACCAACTGGAACAAGATTGGTCGCGTGAGGACACCCTCCCACCATTAAGTGCTTATGTCGGAATAGAGGCCATTATGTGCGGCTTTGGATACTGGATAGGATTCAGTCATCTACAATACTGGCCTTAACTTTTGTTCTTTGGGCGGAAAAGAGAAGAAAAAACGCCTTTTCCGCCGCTTTTCTGTGGCGCTCTTCAAATTGAGTGCATTGCAAATTAAAGCACATATTCGTAATCAGCACCGAGCCCTCTTCCCGATGAGCTGCAAAGCGCATAGCGAGCGCCTGAAAAATAGTTTAGTGACCTAATTTCTGTCTGGCGGGGCTGACCTCCTCGTCTTTGCAGTTAGCCGCACACTTTTTGCATGATTGAAATGAATACAAAATCGTTTCTTTGAAGAAAGAAACACAGATATTTGGAGGTCTATGAAAACACCTTATAGTCCTCAATAGGTGAAATTTCGACTAGGCTGGAAGACATTTTGGCCATGTAGTTACGAAGCAAACTCACCCAAATGCTAACTGAGTGCCACCTGAAAAGTTGTTCGAAAACGGAAAATTTGTCTATGAGAGCATTCCCCAATTAATTCTGAATTGAAGGGTGGTTCGATTTCAAATTTTGGTTCGTTGGAACCGGTTTATTACGAGTGAAATGTCCAGTAGCCCTGATCGGGACCCAGATTAGTTCGGGAGCCAGTCCACTCTCCTGCCTCTGTGACCCCTCGCGCCATCTGAGGACGCCGCACATCGCCTAAATAGAGTCTTCACACTTCCGGTGTCGCGGCGTCATACTGATCCTTCCGAACGAGGGTGGAGTAGAGTACGCGGCGTACACCAAATAAGGTTCGGATAACTACGACCTCTCCCTTTTATTTAACATGCTTGTATTTTCTATTTCGTGTTCTCGCCATCCTACTAGAAACATATCTTTCATATTTCTTCTTCTTCTTCTTCTTCAGCGTTTGCCCCGCTCCGTGGCGGGGTCCGCTCTCCTGGTGTCATGACGGCACCTTTCCCGATCCAGCGCTAGATCAGGGTGGACACCAGCTACTTTCAAGTCCATATGTAACGTATCAGCCCAGCGCTGCTTCGGGCGCCCTCTAGGCCGCTTTCCTATTACCTCGAAGTTAAGGCCTATCTTGCGGACGCTGTCTTCCCTTCCACGCAGAACGTGTCCGTGCCATTGTAAGCGAGCTTCGCGCATCTTGTCAGCTATCGGTGCGACACCGAACTTCTGCCGAATGACATCGTTTCGGATGCGCGTGACTCCAGCCGTCCAGCGCAGCATCTTCGTCTCCATGACGCTGAGGCGCGTTTTAACTTCCTTAGTGGCAGGCCAACACTCAGCACCGTACATCGCTACTGGCCGGACGACTGTCCTGTAGATCTTCGACTTAAAGCGCTCTGGTATCATCTTGTCGCAGAGCACGCCAGTTAACGAGCACCACTTGGACCAAGCTGCACTCACGCGTAAATTCACTTCGACCATCAGTTTGACGACGTGAGTGCTGATCCCAGATACTTGAAGATCGAAGTGCGTGGAAGCTCGATGCCGCTAACCTTGATGGATCTGGACTCGCTAACGTCAATATACGTGAACTGGAATGCACCATGTGATGTGACATGGGTGTTCGTAGGCCGGCCTGTCACAAGGGCCTGTCGCCTGCAATCGAATGTCCGTGTTTGGCTTAGCTCGCATATCTTTCATATTTATTTATTTTTTATCTATTTTCAAGGCGTTTCACTAAAATGTTGCTTCTGTCGCGCGTAACGTAGTCTTAAGGAACACCAGACGCGTCTCGTGCGTTTCCATTGCGTAGTTTGCATGGTGGTAGAACGCGTGGCGCGCCACAGTATCATAAGCATAATGGGGTGGGAAGGGTAGAATGTATGGCGCATCCTAGTGACATTGAATAGAGACCATTCTCATGTCTGAGCGTTTAAGCTAACAGTTGACCTAAGGCCTCATTCATGCTACTCACTTTGTTTTCGACACTGAGAGGAATTAAGGTATGGCAAAGGATTAAGGATGACATATTGCTTCATTGAATTCCCTTTTTAGAATGCGTCACGAACTCTACTTCCGCGTTATTTAGCTCCCCAATGCGCACCACCAATGCTAAAAATTTAGAACCGGAATTTCAATCGATGTGAAGTATTGAATTGAAAACATAAATGAAGCAAATAAGAATCCACAAGGTATTGATAAAATGTGCACTAAAAGAAATAAACGGAAGAAAATGTCAAGATATCTTAAAAAGTCTAACCCCTGGACCACACCAACTCTACGGCGTTTGGGAGGATCTATAATACACCGCGATATGGGAAGTGTGAAGACTGTGGTTAGGCGATTTACGGCGTCCTCAGATGACGCGATGGGTCACAAGGGCAGGCAAGGGGACTGACTCCAGAACTAATTCGCGTCCCGACCAGGGATATTAGACATATGACTCGGAACAAACTGGTCAAATGAACGAAAAATTGAAATCAAACCACCGTTTAAATCAGGTTTAACTAATGAATGCACACGTTGACTATTTTCCAATTTTTAACAAACTTTTAGGTGACATTCAACCCAAAATTTGAGTGAGATTGCTGCGTAACTGAACGACTAAGATGTCTTCTAGCTCCGTCGAAATCTCATCTGTGATGGACCATAAGGACTTTTCACAGGTCTTCAAATCCCTGTGTTTCTTTCTATAAAGAAATGCTTTTATAGATCCTGAATATATGCTTCGTTTTACAGTGCGCTCAATTTGAAGAGCGCTACAGGAAAGCGGCGGAAAAGGCGTTTTTTTTTTCGCTTATTCCGCCCAAAGACCAAAAGTTAAGGCCGGTAATGTACTAGAAATATTCCTTCGTTCTACGAGTATCGAGATACAAGTCACTTTTAACTTTTCTTTCGCTTTCCCTGAGGAATCGGTTTGAATAATAAAGACAGTAATGGTCAATATGCTAAAGGTTAAAACGTGCCCCAATGCCCAACTTGGGCGCTCTTTTAGCAAAAGATGTCGTTGCCGTTTTGATGTCAGTGGATGGCTTTTTGATGATTGAACTTATTTGAAATAGATCAACTAATTCCAGTTCTCAACGAATAACAAATGAATTCCATGATTGACTATTGTTAAGTCGTGGCATTCCGTGGATGATAGCTCTAAACTTCGAGCTATGGAGCCAAGATTGTTATGCAAAAAACAAAAGTGCTTGAAAAGTTACTCGCTCAAGAACTGTTTCGAAAGCAGGAGTTTCATAAGTCACTAGGAGAAGAAGGCGAAATGGGGGAGATGCAACCCAAATAACCTTACGGAAGCAGTCAAGGAGCTGGTAAGTCACCGACGGATGGAGGCAGATTGGGTGAACAAGGCTCCCCTTCGGATCACCCCTTAACGACCCTTCCGCTGTCGTCCGCTGGGGCCACTGCGCAACCATGGCTTAGCTGCCCAACACTGTATTTATTTATTTATCGACTAGCACAAACATGCGCGTGAACACGCATCAAAACAACAACAAGCAGATGGAACATCCAGCTGGACGTGAACACCCTGAATGTGGAAATTTATGTACCTGTTAAGACCATCCACGTGCTCCTTGACGCTCACCCAAATCGGTTCTTGAACATTCCACCGTTTGCAAACTCCGCCACCTCTACCACTGAGCCATTCGCGTTGGCAGCTTGCAGTCCCCCATAAACTATCAGTGAAAGCAATGAATGTTGACCTCCTGAGACCAGCACAGCCAATGCCATTCGAGGATGATCTAGTGACGTAAGCCTCGCCTCAAAGTGCTGACTTAATCCTGAACACCTCCCTAGCTGAAGTTGTAAGGAAAACGCAGAGGCAGAAACTGTTTTTCAAACGATACGTTTTCCGTATGTGTCTTCTGAGACGAAACGTTCTTGAAATGAGGGGAACTGCGTGTTGGTCGAAACTCTCAGGCCTATGTTATACTTCGACGACACTGTTGTCGGCTACAGTTTTACGAGGGCTGCTACGCACTGCGTAGCAGCTCGCCCAGCACAGCGTCGCCGAAGTATAGCATAGGCCTTCTACATAGAGAAAGGTGGACTGTTTAGCAAGAAAGACATGGTGTGTCATCCGGACAAGGACGGGTTGGAAATTGCGAAATCGTTCAGAAACTCACTGCGTTCAGCTCTATTCTTGAACATTCTCTTTGGCGTTATACTGCTAATAAGGAAAGGATACTAGTTGACCATGGAACCTTGAGATGAGATGCATATCACGGGATGCGGCTTCGAACGCTGATTCCAAACGTGTGTTCCGTTTCTGCTGTGCGTATCTGTGAACGGAGTTATGGAGAATTTCCAGCATGGCTCCATTGCCCTCCATTGCCCCCCCCTAGCTGCCCGCTGAGTGGACGAATCACAAAAGGACGAGCCCGAGTAGCCTGGAACGCGGACGTGCGCTCGGTGACGCATGGTTCGCCACGGAGCACGAAAATTTGCCATTGTTCAAGCTTCTCAACTAGAACGGACCACCGGAGGGATGTGACACGATAGAGAACTCGTGGAAGAGACACCCTAAGCATAAGAGGCTCTTTTGGGTCGCTATTTCATCCTGTTTTCTCCTTTTTAGGATAATTCTCTAGTTACTGAGTCAAAATCTTATCTGAATCGCACTGTTTCCCCCGATTCTCCCGACTTTTTCTCAGTTCATTTTGCAGTTCGAGTTTCATGCAACCAAGAAGCATACGGTTAACATATGCCCCTAGTTTTTTCTTGTAAAGATAATTAATTATAAATCCAGAGAATGTGAGTGGAGTATTCAAGTTTTTGTTCATTCCCTCACCCCTCCCTCCACCACAATAAAAACTTACAAACACTTCCTTCCGAAACTAAAAAATGTAACCCATTTCTTGCTTCGAATTTTCCTCACCAGATTCTTGACTGTTTCCCCTCACTCATTTGAAATGGATTGATTGTGATTCCAGGCGCACTTTGTTAACAATCGCTCACACTTCTCTAACAGGAGACACCATCCTCATCTTATGTCTCCTTCTTCTTCTACGCGGTCAACGTCGCCGGTTCATACTTTCGCGCTCTAGCGCGCCCAGCAGCAAGACGCGGCCACCACGCGCGTATGACGTCTCCAGCCGTCCCTGTCGGAAGCATTCGAACCGCGACAACTCGTCCAATTTCGTCGCACACCGCGCGCGTCATCTTGGGCGTTCGTTCGGAGTTGTAATTATCTCTGCCCCGGAGGACCCCCCCTGGTGTCGCGCACGGCGTGCGACGAAATTGGACGAGTTTTCGAGGTCCGACTGCTTCCGAAAGAGGTGGCTAGTGACGTGATACCCGCGCGGAAGCCGCGCCTTGATGTTGGGCCTGTGCTAGAGAGTGACACCGTGCTTCCTCGTAGAAGAAAGGAAGTATTTGGATGAGACACGTCTGATGTCTCCTGGTAGGGAATTCTATGCTCTTCTATGTAATATTAAATGCATATTGTCATTCTATTGTTGCTCAATAGTCGTGCTGATGCTAGGTGACAACAATGAGACGCTCGCTGAAGAATTTGGCGACGATGCTCTCATCTTATTCACTGTATCAATAGCCAGCGCTATAGCCTGTGCTGAGAACTATTTTATAAGAACCCCTGTGTTCGCACAAATTCATCTCGAATTGGCCGGTGACGTTTAGGGATTTCAAGACTCATTTACGCGTATTCAAAGTGGACAAGTGGATGAAATTAGACGGCCGAACGGCCCGACCCCGTTCATACTTGTCCTATATGCTACGACAACGCCCTGTTTCCAGTCCTTACAAACTGTGGACGTCAAGAAACTAGTAGAGAAGCTTGAACACTGGTAAAATTCCGTGCTTTGCGGCTAACCATGCGTCACCGAGCGCACGTCCGCATTTTAGCGCCAAGAGGTCGCATGCGGCTAGCGCGCGACGTCGCGTTGGAGTTACGTCCTGGAGCCAGCTACGGGCGCTGTGGTGGGGGTAGAGGAGCGGCGTCACGAGATAGGGTGGTTTATGGTCCGACTCCCCTGTGATGCAGGGTTTTTGCACTTCCTAGAAACATCTGGCACGATCAACTAATAATCTCTATGTCAAATCGCAACGAAAAACGTCGCTAGAAACGACTCGTCTTCATACTGACGCTTTCATACTGGCACGGAGATCCAATTTAAATATAATTTTATGCATAGTTGCCTAAAACATGGCCAGAAGACAACCAATGCGTTACACTAGCAACTGTAAAATAACATTACGAAGTGATTAGCTGTTGGCAACGACTGCAGCGGATAAGAAATGCATCAGTGCAGCAGCTGTAAGAGCAGTGCTCTACGATGTCAGTTGAGAAACTAAATTGAATTGGTGTATTAAACGTCCCAGGTGATTGTGCAGGTATCTCGCAGCGTACCATGAGTACGTGAGAAAAGTTCTGAATTTTGGGGCAGAAAATTGAGGGCAAATGAGCGATGCAATTCGACGAATTAAGCCAAGGATATGAAGTGAGAACCTTATACCGTGTGTCAATACATGAGAGGCGAAACATTTGTACATGCTTTTGAATGGCAACTAGAAACATACGCCTAATAGTTGTATTTCTGATGTTGGCTGCTGGCCATCTTCTGCTCTTGCCTTGTAGGAACGCGTAAAGTAACGGCACTGTTCACCCACATATAACTATGGGTGGTAGGATCATGGTAATCAATTTCGCCCCAACTTCTCCATTTGACACACAGAACTTTGCCTAATCGTGGCGTCTCTTTAGAAAGTGCAAAAATTCCGCATCACAGTTGAGTCGAAACATAAACGTCCCCGTCTCACCAGGCCGCTCCTCCACCCTCTGCACCACCACTGCTCGGTCGGCAGCGCAGTTTCCATGCTACCTTCGTATATATATATATATATATATATATATATATATATATATATATATATATATATATATATATATATATATACAGTACCGGACGCGTCTTTTGAATAGACGCCGAAAAAACCGCACTTTTGCGGTTTTTGCGTCTTTTTGCTATAACTCGCCCGAAATTCATCCTTTTGAAAAACCAAGAGTATATTTGAGCTCAGGAGATCGAGTTCTATCGTTCGGTATACACATTTCATATGAAAGATTGTCAAAAATGGCCAAAATTGAAAACTCGCGCTCCATTGAGAAGGCCGGCCGCGGACTCTCGATATATCTCCCTCGATAGAGAGCCTTCGGGATATCTTGTTAAGAGGGATCTTGGGCCGCTTGTCGCAGGGCCATGTAGCGCGTCCCGGGTGGTGGATAGGGGAATTAAACGCGAACCAAATGCGACCGTGTACTGCCCAGAGACGCAGGTGGGATGCAGGGGATGGACTCCTTGCTCCTGCTGTGTCGGGTCGACGAGTTCCTTGTGCGTGGGAGCGGCATGTTCGTGCACAATGTGCGTGGATGTGTTCGCGCATGTGCGGATTGTAACTGTGTCGGCCCGGCCAAAAGCTTGCACTCGGTAGACTGGAAGTGCATCTATCGCTTCGCTGACGACATCGTGCTCATAACACCGAGCATCAGCCAGGCGGAACGAATGCTGGCCGACTTCGATCGTGTATGTGGGAACGTTGGACTGCAGCTGAATTTTACGAAGACGATGTTCATGAGGAACGGATGGGTTTCTGATGCCCCATTCTCGCTCAACGGAACGAACATCTCCAAATGCTCCAGCTATGTATGTGTATCTGGGTCGCGAAGTCAACATGGCCAACGACCTAGCACCAGAGCTGAGCAGGAGGAAAAGAGCGGCTTGGGGAGCTTTCAAGAGCGTCGAAGAAGTCGCGAAGAAGACGAAGAACGTCCGACTCCGTGTCCACCTATTTGACTCCACTGTTCTTCCTTCCCTAAAGCCCTCCGCACACTTTTGCGGCAGCCGCGTACGCGGCAGAGGCCAGAACAGGCTTCCACTGCCGCGTGCTAGTGTTCATGCGGCACTGTTCTCGCTCGCTCAATCACCAACGGGGCAATGCGGCAACAATGCTTTGAAGGATTACTGCCGCTGCCACCTCGTCTGCCGCTTCTGCCGCGTAGGCGGCATATCAGCGGCAGGCCGCGCGAGGCTTGTTTGCCACGGAGGGCTTAACATACGCTTCAGAGACCTGGGCTATACGAAAGCAGGATGAACACGCGATCAGCGTCGCGCAGCGTGGAATCGAGAGGACGATGCTCGGAGTGACACGACTCACGCCAGTGAGAGAAGGCCTCCGGAGTTCCGAGCTTCGCCGACGTTCGAAGATCAGAGACGCTGTCGCGTGGGCCAAGTTGTCGAAAATTAGGTGGGCCGGCCACGTAATGCGCGTCGCAGACACCCGCTGGACGAGAGCCATCACCGACTGGATTCCGCGGGATGTCAAAAGAACACAAGGACGCCCACCAACGCGTTGGTCGGACCTTAAAGCCCTGAACGACCGATATGACGCTCTTCGTGTCCCTCCAGCGAGGAGGATCCATTGGACCACTCTGGCACGCGACAGGGACGAATGGAGACGCTGCTGGCACCCGCTCGAGCAATTCGATGATCAACGGGACGACAGGTGATACAGGTGATTGACAGTTTCCAACAGAACAAAGCGAGTGGGTTGTTGGTTGGGAGCGGCAACTTTGTAAAGAAATTCTGTGAAATTCTGAGCGAGAGTTGCTCGGCAACGTCCTCTTAAATAATACATAATTGGTATTGTGTGAGGGTGTCACTGCTTCGAGAAGTGGCAAATGACAGCTAAAGGCTAGGGGTGCTCGGGCAGAACAGTGGCTAGAATCCAGCCAGTACCATAGTAAAAGCAACACTATGATCAGCCTGCAATTGAATTGCAAAGACCCGATGCATTTGTCAGCACAACACGCAACTCCAGAGGCCGGATTCATCAACGACTTACGTAACTTTAACGGAGAATTGTAACGATATGGTGAGGGATAAGCCGCGTTAACGCGGTTTATCGCTCACCATATTGCTTGATAAGCTTACAATTCTCCGTCAAAGTTACATAAGTCGTTGAAGAATCCGGCCCCAGAATGGCTGAGCTTACCCAGATGCGGAGGCGAACCTCTATTTGACGGGCCTCCTCGCGGTAAGGCGTTGGGCCTATACAATGACATTCGGAGGGCAGCCTATGGACATGTCAGCGTCAGTGAGTTGGTGCAAAACGGGTCTGCTAATAACTCACTGATCTCGGAGAGGAGGAACCCTTGGTTGGCCCTGGCGGGACACCAATCAAGAAGCCTTGAATCACGCGCGCCAGCTGGCGCCTCCCCGACAGCACTACCACGCGCTCAGTGCTGCCGTGTGCGTAAAATATAATAACTCAACGAGATTGTAGTAGTCGCCCAAGGAAACAGACGAGGCACTCTTCCTGAGTAAAGGCAGCAGACTTCGTTTTTCTTCTACCGCAATCCATAAGAAAACAGAAAACAAGAAAACTAGTGAGTAAGTTTTGAAAAATTGTGAGTTATGGAAGCCAATACAGTTTAGCTCACTCCTTTCAACCCGTGTATTGCTAAGGCCTGATCCATTCAAGCTCCATCTCCTCAGGACTATCAATCAGAGAAGCAGGAGGAAGCTCCAGCCATCTCAGTGATATCATAGCTGCAGTGTCTGAATTCTTGAAAACACAGCACAAGTCATTTGTGAACGACATTCGACTGTAGCCAGCAATAAACTAAATAGGCCAGAATGTAGACCACCTTCCCGCCAGCCTTACTCATTATAACGATGAAATCCGTTCCTAATTGAAGAAGCTGACAGGCGGATGTTGTTGATATTTACGTATCAGGCTGGCGGAAAAGTTTCCCATCACTCAGTTGCACCCCGTGGCAAAGTTTTGAGTTCTTCTGGAATCTTCCGTCCAAAACGGATATAGAGGCTGCCTGGTGGTTCAAATATACCCAAATTTATGTAATATTCAGCTGCGATTATGGTGGAGAAATCGTCCTTGACTCCCTGCAATTTCGACTGCTCCTCTTTTACGAATTCAGGAAGGACAACAACGCAAGCGATGCGATAAGAAACACATGATGGGCTCTTCAGCTGTTTCCTACGACGCGGCAGAAGTTGGATTCCACGAGTTCAGGAACGGCGATCTCGACTTGAGCGAGAAGTCATGATTTGGGTCGTCCGATGGCATTGAATGGCGAGCGCCTACTGGAACTGATCGAAGAGAATCCCGCATGACACTTCCAAGCTAGGAGAGGAACTCTGGTGCAGTCGTGATAGGATTCATAGCTACTCATCTCCATCACCCTGTTTAGGCACGGAAAGATACATGAACACCTCATGATCTGAGCAGCTGTCAGAAGTGAGGAAAGATGCATGCATAAACGTATCGTCGGATTTCGTTCGGCTCGACAACTTGGATGCCGGTAGACAAAAGAGTGCTCTTTGCACCTGAAAGCACTAGCTCTTCGGGCATGGAGGATCAGCGATATCAATGCCAAAGCTAGAACTGCTCAGCGTATAATGCTCTGGGGTTGGTGGAGCTGTGAAGGAATCATTTAATGGGAGCTGCCTCCAGCAAAGTCTACTGTTATCGCCGTAGTTAACTCCAAGCTGTTGGACCGTATCGCTGCGGCTCTACGTGGAAAGAAGATTAAGGTCTTTTTTCTCCACGACACCGCTCGTCCACACATTGCGAAGAAGGCCAAGAGAAAACTCCGTGGGATGGCATGCCCACTGCCGATTCACCAGACTTGGGGTCAAGTCATTTCCATTTGTTTCGTTCGCTATCCAACCACTTACAAGATGAGATGATTGACGATATGGAACAACGCAAAAATTGCAACAAAAAATTGCATCACCGACTTTTCTCCTAAAAACCTCAAAACTTACTACTGAAAAGGTATCCAACAATTAGCTTCAATGGCAATCCGTTGTGATGGATCATATATTTGTTATTTATTGTTGTACTGAAGAAGACAAATAAATTATTAGGTTGGTGCAAAACGAAGTTGGTGCAAAAAAGTTTTTTGCTTCATTGGTTTCAACCCTTAAACTTCAAAATAAACTAAGACTTTTAACATGAGATAATATATATTGTTGGAAATCTTATTGTATGCGCTTTCCAAATATGCATATGGATTTCAATACAAAGCGCTTTTTCAAAAATAATCTTGTTTTTATTTTTAGATTTCCAAACGCAAGTTTCGTCAAATTTGCTTCTACGAGTTCAAACCGGGCTCTACTTCCACTCAAACCGCTCGAAATTCAACGAAGTTTGCGGCAGTGCAAGCGTTAACGAACGCACAGTACAACGTTGGCTCCAAAAGTTTCGTGCCAGCAACACCAGCCTCGAAGGCGAACCACATGGCAGCCGTTGATCCGTTGAAGGCGTCAGTCGAAGCTGATCCGCGCAAAACCACGCGAGGTATTGCCGAGGATCTCGTCGTCGATCACACAACAGCTGTTGCCATTCAAAGCAAATCGGGAAGACCAAGAAGATAAATTGATCGAAAGTCAGAAAAATCGCCGCTTTGAGACATCGCCTGCCCATCTTTTGCGCAATGCCAGCGATCGGTTTCTCGAACGGATTGTGACTTGCGATGAGAAATGTACCCTTTCTGATTACAGGCGACACTTGCCTAGTGGCTGAACCAAAAAGAAACTTCCCGACATCACCCAATGCTGGACAATTTGTCGAAAATCGCGTTTAGACATCTGAAAATAAAAACCAGATTACTTTCAACTAAGTAACTTGAATTAAATTCCATATGCGTACTTAGAAAGCGGGTATAATAAGCTTTCCAACAATGTATAATACCTTATATTTTCTTATATCTTACCCTATATTATATTTTTCAAAATTGTTGAAACCAATGAAGCAAAAAACCCGCATTTACTTTGCACCAGCCTAATAAAAAATGTAAAAGCGGCGAAGACTCTTCCGCCAACCTAATAATTGTCAGCCCCTTGCACTTCAACAGTGTTTCTCTCCATAAAAGCTTGTGATGCCTTCGGGTGTTCAGGTGATTAACAACATGTGTCCAGTTCCTAGCGTTTAATCATTCCCACCACGGATTCTCATGGAAGCCTTTGCGACATATGCACATGTACATACTCCGTACGTAAACGATATGAACGCAAGGTTTTCTGCTCCATCATTGTTCACAACATATTGCCGTTTACCAGGCAAACAAACAGACGGGGTAGAGGATAATGTTGGACTTTCTAGATAGAAGGAGTTTGTAGCAGTGATCCCGTCGACGATCGGGGATCGGAAGCACTGACAGCGCTGGAAGACCTTCGAGGCGACAACAGACAAAGTGCGTTCCTGAGAAGGGTGGAGGGGTGCCAAAAGAGAGCAGCACTCGACTGGGCTATGCAGGTGTCAAAAGAATAGCAACTCACCTACCAATAGTGCACACCTCCTTCTTTGAATGGGGAAAGCCATTCATCTGCTCTTGTGCACGAAAGGACACACGACTATTAGTTCTTCGGAAGAGGAACTGCGCAAAACCTCCTACGAACTACCGAGTTCGAAGCGATTAGTTTTGTTTATTTGAATCCATGATGTGCGCGTGTAGAAAGCATTGGCGTGTAAAGCTTCTAGCGAAATGGTTTTACTTGCTAAGGGTTTCCCTTAACGAAGACAACCGTGCTGCAGCTTGCATAGCTGTGAGGACACGAATTCGTTAGTCCAAAAGCGAACACAAGATGAACGTTACCGAACATGGTCTTATTCATAGGCTTCGAAAACATCTGTCTGCACTTATACTGCTAGTCGGCTATGGAATTGACACAATGCTTGCAAATGACCGAAGCGAACAGTGCAGAGTGAAAGAGTGACTGGTAGGTGCGCCTCGAAACGAATGCCCGAGCCGGCGCGAGCTTTTCCAGGTCGGCATTTGAAAGGCCCTATGTGATTTCCCAGGAAGGCAATGAAGCGCGCCTACTACTTCCGGACCTCCCTAATTCCGGATTCAGGATAAAAGGAAAATGCGTAGCGCAGAGTCCGGCATTGACTTAAGGGTTCGGTACCCTTCTAAGCAGCTCAGTATAGGCGAACATTATATAGTCATACATGTGTTGGACATTTCTCTATATATTGGGTTGTTCGCTAGGTACTGTTGTATTTATATTTTTCAAAGTGAATTTATTAACGTTAACAACAAACATTAATCAATGATATATTGGCCATTTTACTGGATGACTTTTGCCATCTCTCGGTAGTTGAAAAGTTCCACGTTCGAAGAAGCCTTGGTATAGTTCCTTTTTTTAGAAGCGGAGAACTCATCTTAAACAGCTTAATCAGAAGCAAATCTTTCACCGTTCAAATGGTTTTGAAGGGAGCGAAGCGGGCGCTAAGTCAGGGCTATGGGATGTGGCCTCGTTCCCAATTAAGTTCTGTTAATTTCTGACTGGATATCAAACCGGAGTGGGTCTGGCGCTATCAGGATGGAACATCACGCCTTTGTGATTAGCCAGTTCAGGGCGTTTTGTCTTGATTTCTTCGTTTAATTTCAACAGTTAATGGCACTATGTAGACATTCGAGTGAACTGCACCTCGCATATGTTAATGCGTTTGGTGAGGTGGATTTCCCTTAACTCGTGAGGAACCCAAACATCCAGCTTGTTTAGGTAACCAGGCTGTTGTTAATGCAAGTAAACAGTTGAATTCGATATGCCAAGCTTCTCTGTCATCTCCCGAGTGGTCATACGCCGGTTAGTTTCGATTGACGCCTTTATTTGTCGTCATCAGTAGTGGTTGTACGACCAGTACATGCGCATTGCATCTTGAGCATTAAAATTTCAGGAGCGGAAGCGAGCAAACCAACGCTGACACTGATGTTCAGTGAGGCAGTTCTCAACTAAGACTTCACATAAATTCTTCTGAGCTTGCACCGCATTTCTGCTCTTTCGGAAGTAGAGCAATAATATATGTCGATAATGCTCTTTTTGAGTGTCCAATTTCAGTTTAACTTTTTAAACAAAATGCTTTTGCTAATGACGCTTAGTTTTTGAATGAAGATAGCGTAAAGTGTATCCTTTATAAGAGTGTTTAGTAATGTAAGCGACGCGATCACTACTACATAAAAATGTACAGTTCACGCCATCTATGAGAAAAATTACATTAATAATCGAACAACCCAGTACATCACGGAATTACATTTTTCTTACTATTTGCCTATTCAAGAACTTGAAGGGAATCTCTAAGCTCTTAATCAAATACATCATGAATAGCGGTAGGCGGGCAGTGGTAGGGAGTGCCTCAATGTTGCTCACCTCCGAGAACGACGGCAGTAGGTGCCTCCCCGGGGAGGGTTTTCCGACTGATAGAAAGGAATTACATCTGGGCAGATGACGAAGAACGTGAGGCGCATCGTGATTTGGCCAGACATAGGTCAAAGGTCGATAGAGCAGCTTTTGCCCAGTAAAGGTTTCGAGAGATAATTCTTGCAGAACTCTTGCAAACCTCTTCGAACGACCTCACAGCAAACGTCCTGAAGAACAATGATGGTCGATCTCTGTCGCACCGCCCGAAAGTGCACTCGCCAGTTTAAACTGAGGGCTTTGACAGTCGCGGACAACGCTCAGCCGTTGCCGCTGCATATGGATATTCTCTATGTCAAGACTGCCAGCAAAGTTAACTATCTACAACTGCATTTCAGTAGGGTGAAGAATATTAATGAACGGAAACGAGGTTATGCATATTTGTTTCCACAATGAGACAAGAGCGGCTAGCAGGAGAAGCGACGCCGACTCCAGCGATATTTTCCTTGTGATCTGCTTCCGGATTAGTTGTTCAATTGCTGGGACCTTCGGAAAATGATCCGCCGCTAATGACTACCCCAATCTCGCAGAATTAAATTATAAACAATAATGCCTGAAGAAAGAAAATGGCATTAGGACACGACAATGGCTTAAGAAAATAGTTGGATGCGAAAGCGTTTGGCATCGGTGCTACCAAAAGCTGAGACCGTATTGGGAGCCAATTAAGCTCGTCCGTCAAGGATAGCAGCCGATGAGTGTGGACAATGAGAGTTTAGGCTTACGGATGGAAAATACAGCACTCATCCACCGCTGAATTGCCTGTGAAGGAGGACGAACGTTTAAAAACAGGAGCCAAAATTCTGATTATGTAATGCTTATTTCTTAGGAAGCCTTTTCTACGAGCACGGATTCTGTCCATTACTACATGCATGGAAGGTCAACAACTAGATGGATCCCTCATTTCTTTCTGACCTTCGGTGAAGACACTACCGCATAATAACCTAGACCAGAAAGAGGAACGCATGTAAAACTGAAGCGATTTGGGCTTTATCTCTGTGATCCGTGAACGTCTACATATTGTCCTAACCTCTGGTCGTTTAGGGTCGTATGCAAAAATTAAACAGATCGAGGATTAAAAGCACCCCTGAACAACTGTAATTAATCACAACAGTTGTAACTGCCTGCAATTTTCCGGATCATCATGACATCTTCACTGAAGAAATAAGGCCCCTGAACAACATGCCGACTAATCTGCCTTGTACCACATCAAACATTTCTGATCATTAGAATTTATGTAAACTAAAATGCCTGAATGTGCCTTGCATTCCCTTACACAAAACAAACAGAACGCGTTCAAGTTTGCCAGAAAGGAAAGGAAAAATAACATTCTGAGGAAAGGTATAGTTTCCTGAAAATAGGAGGCGAAACTGTTAGAACTGTTAGAACTCTCTCTCTACAATATAATATTTATCTAATCTAACATTATATTATGTTATCATTACCAACTAATATTATATGAAGGTGGCATTTTCTAAAAATTCAAAGTAAGGCATAGAAACTGGAAGCTTTTCAAGCGTAAGTCTGACGATTCACTCACTTTGTCCACACATCGTCTAGAACCCCTATTGTTTGCCTCGTAGTTTGTGAACTTTACAACTGATTACGCCCTGCACAAATCTCATCCCAAGAAGGCATCTGTATCATACAGTACCGGACATGTCCTTTGGTGAATGGCCGGAAAGACCGCGCACGTCAATCTAGGCCGCTTTGGAACGGTTTCCAAAGAAGTTATTCAAAAAGCGACCTTTTTGAATAACTTCTTTGGAAATTGAATATTTCTGAAAGAAGCTCCTGATATAGCTGAGCTCAGCAGCTCGAGCTCTATCCATTGGTATACAAATTGTCCATACCCGATGAAATTTTTTCTCATCGATTTTTTTTTTGCCAATTCCTCTAATCGCAGCAGGTCCCTCATCGTTTGCCTCCATTCCCACGCGAATGATGACCGATTTCGCCCGAAATCTGGATGCAATGGTTTCATCTTATCTAGTCATCCTAAATACCGCTCACGACGCACACTCAAAACTTCGGTTTGCGACGGAAAAAATCCGTCGCAAACCGCTGCATGCTCACAAGTCCTCCAATTTTAGTTTTTTTTTTTGATCGATTCGTCTCTTCGAGATATACGCAAACATGTGTGCAACTTCGCCAGACCACCGCGTTTTCCCAGTGGGTGGTCCAAAAAATGAGTGGAGCAACCTTTGCGATTAGAGCAGCTTATTTCGCAGGACATACGTTCTTTCGGAGTATCTCAAGCATGGAGTGCGTTGCCAGTGCGCTGTCATGCCAGGAATGCTCCGCCGTGCACAATGCATACAGAGTCGAACCTATCAATCGGGTGGGCGAACCATGTCCGCTGCGCTTCTATCTCCTCTTACTGGGAAATATGAAGTCTTCAAGACTGTTTCGAACCGTTTTGAGAATTTTACCAGAATTTTCCAGCCGCCCTACTTAAGAATTTGTCTAAAGCTGTCCAACTAACCTTTTAAATGCGCCGTGAATAATGCGCATATAAAATCGAACATTTCAATCGGGGAGAGGGGGGAGGAAGGGACAGCTTGTAGAACGAGCGTTTGAGAAAAAAAATTTATAAGAAATTTCCAGCTGCTTTACTCCGGAACTCCTCTAATTCAGTAAACGCACTGATTCAGTAAACCAGCCTTTGCTTCACTGAATCAGTGCGCAAGGATCTGAATATGTTGTGGATAGTTCTATTGGCTTTACTGGATACATCAGTTTGTAGAGTAAGTAGGGGAGTTTTTTCAGAAACTTTCTGCCATCCTATTCGGGAGTTGCTCTAAGACTGTCCAGCTTGCATTTGGAGTGCGCCGTAAACAATGCATATAGTATCGAACCTATCTATCGAGTGGGGCGACCGCTCGTAAATTGCACGCGCGGGCGTGTTCTGGCGCTACAACTCTGTCACGTTTAAATCGCTTCGGCTGCAGCTCGAGGGTTTTGTAGGTACTAAAACGATCTAGTAGTGCGCCAAAGTAGAATTATATGATTATGATTGGGCAAAGTTACAGCGGCGCGAATATGCAGGTTAGCCTTGTGTAGCACGATTTTTTTCCAAATTCAGTCGACACCTGCGGGAAGACGCGGAGAACTAACGGCCTACAAATGCGCCGGCGATGAACACTTGAGTTTCTTTAAGATGATCTTCAACAATTCCCTAGCTGATTAAACTGCCTTAGCCCCAGCTGCCATTTTAGGGCGGTGGACTTAGCGGTTGAAGTTCAATGCGTTCTTATTCGCTCGTGCTTGAGTCTTCGACACCCACAATGCCACTGTTCTGTTCAGCTCGAAGAGCTCTATAGAACGGTTTCAATTTCGACCAATTTTACCAATTTTAAAAAAATCGATTTTTTGATAATTTCCCATCGAGGACGGGTGCGCTCTAGGCCCTGCTTGCGCGGTCGATGACGTCATCGAAAATCGATAGTTTCGAAATTGGCCAAATTTTCTCGCCCATAATCATCTAGGGGCTATTTGAGGCGCTGATTATCTCTATCCACTGGTATACAAATTCCCGATACTCGATGAACTCTTTTCTCATCAATTTTTTTTGCCAATCCCTCTAATCGCAGCAGCTCCCACGTCATTTGCCTTCATTATCGCGTGAATGATGACCGATTTCGCCCGAAATCTGGATGCAATGTTTTTTACCTTATCTAAATCACCAGACGTTTGGCGGCCGGCAGGCCGTTGAACGTCTGGTGATTTAGATAAGGTAAAAACCATTGTATCCAGATTTCGGGCGAAATCGGTCATCATTCGCGCGGGAATGAAGGCAAATGACGAGAGACCTGCTGCGATTAGAGGGGTTGGCAAGAAAAACCGATGAGAAAAAAGTTCATCGAGTATCGGCAATTTGTATACCAGTGGATAGAGATCGAGCTGCTGTGCTCAGCTATGTTGCCTTTTTCAGGAATATTCATTTCCTAAAGAAGTTTTGAGAAAGGCCGCTTTGGGCCGTTCCGAAGCGGCCTAGCGACCTGCGCGGTCTTTCCGGCCATTGACCAAAAGACATGTCCGGTACTGTGCTTGTTTATCGAGCATCTCGCAGAGCAGTAGCATTTTATGTGGTGGCAAAAGCGGAAGCTACGCCTGTGGCACTGAATATGAGCCCCGCCTTTTCCCTCACCTGAATTCAAATCGTGAAGGAAAACCGCTGCCTCAGCTTCCTCCACTGTAAAAAGCCTCATTTGAGGCAACCGTTCTGGAAACGTTTTCCTGCCGCCTTTCAAGAGGACAGCCGTTAAGATAATTTGAAGCACAACATCTGCCTTTATTGAAAGGACTAGTTCTCTCCCTTGTTCTGATTCGGCAGTTCAGGTTAAGGCCCCTGAGAGTGTTTTCGCACAACCTATGGCGCTCTTTCCACTCCCCTGCCATACACGCACGCTTCCTTGAGGCTTACGTGGAAATCGAATCAGATGCTTAAAATAGATCAGGCGTCGCTGCACTACTTTCGGTTAATGACGGCTTGGAAATTACCCCGCCGCAGCACCCATTCTGGTTAACTATCGTGGAACTCTTCTAGCGTTTCATCTTTTCAGCTCTTCTTAAGGTGCACTGTCCTCGAATGTTTTAGTCAGACAGTCCAATAGGACTTTATGTAGACGGAACATATAATAAGATAAAGATAGAACGTGCCTCAGTCAACAACCTAGACCTCAATTCTACATCGGCTGAGTCGAAGTTCGGTTTAATTGGGGAAATAATTGACAAACTGACGTGAAAAATAGAAGAGCCCCGCCGCTAGACAGCCTATTGACACCGAGCTGAGAGCTGAGGGGAAGGGCTTCCTACTCCTCAGAAAAGAATTCAGGGGCAAAATCCTAGGAAACAAGGAATGTTGATGTTCACATATGTCATAGAGCGGAGCCATCGCTTTCCGTCATGAATCTGCGATCAGTGCAGTTGGGACTACATGGCAAATTTGCGATGATCGACGTTGGCGAAGGGCAAAAGAGGTGTCCGCTGGTGGTGGGGCCTAGTACTCGAGTCGCTATCAGTCTCGAGTCCTCTGAAGTTTCAACTTGCATCCTTTCTCAACTCGTCTTGTCTACGTGTTGTCTAAGAATCTTGCTATTCTAACTCAACCGGTAAAGAGTTTAAGAGCCTAGCAAGTGGATTGAAGGCCAGCTGAATTCACTCATAAAAAAGGCAGTAATTCCATCTTTATGATGCTTAATGCTGCTCACCAAGACAGCTACAGCAACTTCACCCCAGCTCGTTCAGCGTTGTTAGTTTTCCAGTGTCAGGGAGAGTGGAAGAGGCACTGTCTTCCAAACAGCATCACAAGGGGGAATTAAAAAGTACTAAAGTACTAAAGTATTAAAGTAAAAGGAAAATAGTACCAATGCTGATGTCAAGCGGAACAAATATCACTGACTTTCTCTCTTTCACTTTTCGAAGTTTTGAAAAATGAAACGTGTACCGAGATGAAGCTTCTGCACCAGTCTATGATGAAGCGCTCGTAGCAGCCTGGCGTCGTCGGAGACAACTACAGGAAGATTTGTGGATAATCGAAACGTCATTTTAGAGATGCTGTATTTATGAGGGACGGAATTTCCTGGTGCCCATCTGCTTCTCGAACTGATTCAGGTTCGTGTATCTATGTAGCGAAATCAGGATAAATAACCAGCGACTTCGTGCTGCAGATAGAAACGAGCGACTTCAGGCTTTTGAGGCGATAATTGCAAGAGTAATGTCATATGTCGAGTAATGGCATAAAGTCCTATAGCATTCTTGGTCCTACAACTTGACGAACATTGATAGCGTTCTTCCATATCACACTTTCAACATCAGAGCGTGGAATATTTCTGAAAGAATTTTCGACAAAGCGCTGAAAAAAACGAGAAAGCTAACGAATACCTCTTTCGTGGTCACCACATGCCCAGGTGAAGAAAGGTGACCAATGTTCATCGCCAGGTCAGTGTTTGAACGCCGTCGATCCGGCGAAATCGAAGAAATTTAGTTGGTTACGTAACAGGCTTCACAAACGCCGGCTGGAGCCTATAGCTTACTTATAACCGACTCGACTCCACGGGGTGTCAAAGATAGGGATAAAGGGTAAAGGAGGGCGCTTCTCAATCTATTTTGGGATGAGCAACGCATTCTACATCGGCGGGATGTCGTGGAGATGACTTAATGAGTATTTGGCCTATACAACGACTTGCGGTCCATCCAATGAACAAGTCAGCGCTTTATCCTTCCCAGACAAGCCTGGTACCCTTTCAGAGGGATGGAGGGCTTGGTTGGCCTGGGTAGCAAATCCGAATTTAGAACCTGCTATCGGGTGCGCGCAACAGTCAACCTCCTCCGACTGCGCTACATGCGCCTCTGGGCTATAAAATAAACCCTAAGACATGCTCAACGCGCCGACAGGAAATAGTTACTAGTGCCCAACCAAGCAGATTGAACGACGAAGGCGGCGCAGTTGTATAGCGACTATGTATGGGAAGAGTTGAAATGTACAAACTCTTGTTCGACACAGAATATTTCGAGGAGGCGCCAGCTCTCGCGAATTCATGGGTCGCCGCTTTCCGCCCAGATCAAACGAGCCTTCCGTACTTACGGAGTGGTGAACTGGTACTAGATCTCATATTGGAGGGCTGAGCACCGACTTGACCATCTGCAGAACATCGCAAGTCTTTGTAGACGCCAAATATTAGGTTGGCAGAAAAGTTCTGGCGGTTTCAACTGGTCCATTTCAGACTACCATACCTTTCTTCCTACTCACCGGATTCCGTCGAAATAAGTAGCGTTCGAATCAGCACAAACCTTCTAACGCGCCACTGGTTGTCTAGTTCCATCACCGAAAATAACTGGATATTCCAGACGCGAAGCTGCTTTGAGTGGTCCTGATTTGCGAAGGTTCTATGGTTTCTAGGAATGGTCGTCGTGCAGAAGAATGGGACCTCTTCACTTATTCAAACCACCTCCTCGATATCGTGTAGAAGTAGAATGCCCCAGCGTAAATTGATAATCGCCGACATTTATCCTTTTTTTCCCAAGTCTTCTTCAACTAGTGAAGTGTGTACAGTTAACCTTTGGAAGTCTTTGTTCAAGAAAGAAAACTGCGAACCTTCTTCTTCCTCAGCGCGTGTCCCACTTCGTAGCGGGACCCACTATTCTCGTGTCATAACGCCACCTTTTCCGATCCAGCGCTAATCAGGATGGACAACAGCAACCTTCAAGGCGATATGTAACGTTCCAGACCAGGTGCTTCGGGAGCCCTACAGGCCGCTTTCCAATTACCTCAAAGTTAAGGCCTGTCTTGCGGACGCTGTCTTCCTTTCCACACAAAAAATGGCCGTATCGTCGTAAGGTGCAGTATGGGAGGACCAGTATTTTCTCTCAAATGTTCAACTTGCGTCGGGTTTCTGAAGACGTCCAACAGGCGTCGTGCAAAGTGTGTCGGGGTAAAGAAAGGTCATGGACCTCGTGGTAACGTGGTGACACTTGCATTCGGACTCAGCAAATATGTCACAGACGTTATGCAGCATGCGTCGGGATTCTGAACGCTAACGGGTATAGATCAAGATTACGTGCCATGTACCACAGATCAGACTTTACGCGGCATACGTCGGATTCTCAGAAATGCTTTTGAAGGCTTCGTGCAACAAGCATGAGCGTGTCTGACTCTTACTCCGTTTCTCTGTCGGCACATGGGCAAGGAGCTATTAGGATAGGGGGGGGGGGGGGCGGGAGGGGAGAGAGGGGGGGGGGGGGTAGGGAAAATGATTACAGGCTCGGACATTAAATGATATTGATGCTCGACCAATACTGATTATTATTATTTTTTGTTTCTGCAGATCAAACACTTCGGATTGAACTCTCACGATTTATTACTTGCCACGTAGAAAGAATATTTTGGAGAATAAACCGCGTACATGAGGTAGAGGATGGACAGGCTTCATAGGAGCATTTTAAAAATCTGCCATGCCAAATCCGGTCACACTATTCTATATAGTAAAACCAGTCTTCGACTGTAGCTCAAAGTGAGCTTGTGAGCGGTGCCCCCAACCAGACGTTAGGCTATTTGACGTCTGGTAAAATATAGAAGACGAAGTCAATCAATCTCTTTTAGGATATGCCACGCATTCTACTTCACCGGATGTCATCGAGGTAACTTGGATGTGTTTTTGGTCCATACAATCCAACCGATAAACAGGGCACAGCTCTTCCCATCCCAGACAAGTCTGGTTCGCCGACACTGGAGATATGGAAGGCTTGGTTAACCTGGGCGGAAAAGC
>OX377202.1:67078663-67133686 GCA_947396885.1 Heligmosomoides polygyrus polygyrus
AGCGTACTACTAAACCGTTCTACTGACTACAAGATCCAGGAGTTGCAGCCGAAACGATTCGAATTTGACAGAGTTACTACGCTCTGAAAACGCCCGCGCGTGCAATCTGCGAGCGGTTGCCCCACTCGATTGATAGGTTCGATTCTATATGCATTGCTCCCGGCGCACTCCTATGTCTCGCCGGAACAGAGTACAGCAATTCCTGAGTAGGGCAGCTGAGAATTTCTCATAAAGCTCCCTAAATGCTCACTCTACAAACTGTCCCCCCCCCCCTCGATTGATAGGTTCGATCCCATATGCATTGTTCACGGCGCACTCTCGGAGGATGCCTGGCATTACAAAGCACTTTACGCCATGCTTGAGGTGCTCCTTGAGCATACAAGTCCTGGAATATAAGCTTCTCCAATAGCAAAAAGTCTGCCCCCGTCATTTTTGACCACCCACTGCGAAAATGCGGTGGTTTGGCGAAGCTTTATATATGGTTGTGTAGATCTCGAGGAGACGAATCGAACGGTACCAACCATTTCTCAAAAAACCTCATATTAGAGGAATTGTGACCATGCAACGGTTTTTGACGCCTTGCGGCCGACAACTCGTCCGCGGCCGGCCTTCTCAATGGAGCGCAAGTTTTCAATTTTGGCCATTTTTGATCTTTCATATGAAATTATATACCAAACGATAGAGCTCGATCTCCTGAACTCAAATATATTCTTGGTTTTTCAAATGGATGACTTTTGGGTGAGTTATAGCAAAAAGACGCAAAAACCGCAAAAGTGCGGTTTTTTCGGCGTCTATTCAAAAGACGCGTCCGGTACTGTACGGCATACTAGGTTTTATCTCTTCACGTTATCTATGCTGACTATCGTGTATTCACGTTTTTGGAGTCCGGCTTGTGTCTCTGTGCAAATTTCGTGCAGTATTCCTCCATCTCGAAGAATTTCGCTGACCGCAGCACGAGCACAGGTCTTGCCTGGAGCGCCGGATGACGCCGCGAAAAGGTGACTAGCGGAGGACATCTGAGGTCGTCGGCGCCACATCCTCGCCAAGACTGCCTCTTGTGACGCTCTCGTCCTGCCGTCATACTGAGGACAACGACAACACAAAGGGGAATTAGCGCCGAGGTCCTGGCCAAGACCCCCACTCCTTCTGATCTCCCGCTACACTAGGATCAGCGGCACATGATATTAAATAATAAATCAGGACAATGAATGATGATAAATAAGAATGGGTAGGGATTAAATAGTAAATGCTAGTGACAATAAATAATATATGAGAACAAAGAATAATGAGTAGCAACAAGTAGTAATAACAGGTAATAACGAGCAATTGTAAATTATTATTTACATGAGATAACTGTTCACTATCATTTGTTATTATTATTTGTTGCTACTTGCAACTATTTACTATTATATATTATTGTCCATGACTACTATTTACTGCCTAGAGCTGGTTCAATCTTTTTAGTCATCAGTTATTATTATGACTTTTATTTGATAATTTTTCACCAATTTTACTATTGTTCACTATAATATTACATTTATTTGATATATGATACTACTCACTATCTTATTCAACCAACCCAGTATGACCTACGACTTAGTATCAGAACCACTTAGAAACGAGAGATTAAGGAGTTCCTAAGAAAGCACCACACGAAGTGCCGAAGAATGTGGTTTTATGTGCTTCTAGTGCTTCTATTCTGCTTCATGCTCATTTTTTCAACTCGACTGTTCTCTCAGTAGGTGTAATGTCTCCGAAAATTAATACTCAGTAGGTACAGTGGACATGTACGCAACAGAGAAGCAATAGATGTCGGATATGCGCGTACGTGGGAAGTACATAAGTACTAGAAGTAGAATAAAATTATGTGAAATCCATTCAAAGAAGAGGAAACGCTTCGACATCAGTGCGGTGACACATATTAAAGTTGATCAGCTAAAAGTTCTTCAGTCCTCCAAGTGATCACTCGAATGAGAAAACCACAAATCCTTAGCTGTTTCCTCTCTAAAATGCTGCTCTTGCAGGTCTAGAGGATTATGAGGACTAGAGAACACAAGGTTTGCACGACTGCACTTCGTGTTGCATGTTTTTCTACTCCTGCAATGATTTTTTGAATATCAGGCGGACGCGCCGAGTTAGACCTGCACATTGAAGTACATTTGCCGTGTTCAGCATTCGATGCTGCTCCGGCAAAACCATCCCGAACCATACATGTGCTATACTCGCGAATCTTTTCATGGAGTGATATGCACAGCTGCCCAGTGGCCTGGAAGAAGACCGTTTACCTCCCGCTTCGCTAAACAGATATGTGGAACACCGGGTTCACCGACTGCTGCTAATCACCGACTTCTCATTGTGCTCACTAGGGAAGGGTTTCGACCTCCCATGGAACTTCAAGATGATACCAGGATCATTAGAAAGAGCTCGGAATGCTGATTACGAATATGGGTGTTAAAATTGCAAAATGAAATTCCGGAGCGAGTTATGGCCTGCCGAATGCGACGGGCCTCGCGAGAATGACGAGTCATCGGGGTCCCGTAAGACAAACCGTCGGCTGCGGCGGTGGCGTAGGGTAGGGCTCCTCCTGGTCAGGTGCGACGTCGTTGGTTCGGTCGCCATCGCTTCCGGTTTTTTTGCACCCCATAACTTATCTTCGAAATGATCCTTTGTTCTGAATTATGACACGTATTTGATTACATAGCGAGGAAAACTACCATACACGCTTGTAAAAATGCTTGAAGGCAAGAAACTGGTATGGTCAAATTTTTGTTTACTCAGAGAGCTCAGTTGACATCCCCTCAAACACTGAGGTACGAGTCGCAGGCCACTACAAGAACAAGCTTATCTCAGAGGGATAGGTAGAGAACAAACGCATTAGGCGAGTAATTTCAACTGGGCAAAGAGAGCTTTTACAAAACTAGGAGGTAGGTTAAAAAGTGAGCGAAGATCGCAACTGCAGTTGATAGTTGTTGCTTCTCCTAGCTTTTCGTACCGGAAGAACTTTTTGCTTTTTAAATAAAATTCACGAACCGTATTCCTCCTAATTGTATACGTGATGTTATGTAGGAAATCGTTCGCGAATTGGCTTAATTGATAAATGATGGCTCGTCGAGGTTTTTCAATTTGTGGTTCTCCAGCTGAGCAATGGACTAAAGTCCGTGTAACCGAAATCGATCTTTATTCAGAGATGACAAAGTGCTTTCCTAACAAACGCAGATGAAAGTCGTGCACCAGAGGATCTCCAGGGCTTAATGTTGCGAAGAATTTATGGAACTAATTTTCCCTTGAAGAATTTCTTTGGAAATACGAAAATTAAAAAAAATCAAGCAAAGGAAATGATCGCTTTCAACCGTAAAAATGTTCTGTAAATGTACAGTATTGAAAGCTGTGGTTAAGCAGCTTTCGCTGACGTTAACCAGCTTATAAAAAACCATCTGTCTTTTTCTCATCTTCTCGACTTATTGAGTACACAACCACAGCCTAGAAGGATTGTGAGACTACTGGCTCCATTCGACCGCTTAGCCAGTGCGATTCGGCTTGTCTCATTTAAGTGCACAATGCCTTTTTGTATGCCAGAGTCGAAACGTCGTGTCATAGCGTACAGCAACAACTTATCCTCATTTGCATGGCTCCTCACCCTTTGAAGTACCTGAGCACTCTTAAACAATGTTCCTGGAAGGAAGTCAGAAGGAGGATTCCTACAGAGGGAGTAGTTTCACAGATTCCAACAGCCGGACGCGTGGTAATGCAGGCGGAAGAAGCGCCGGCTATCGTCGGCCAACTCCTGGTTCGAATTTCCCTTCCACGTCTCCTTAGCCTTCTACTCTCCAGGTGGGTGAGTTAGAACCACATTTGTTTGGGAAAAGAAAGAAGAGCACTGATTCGTCCTTCGGCTGCTCATTGAAGGGCATTGTATACATTGTATGGGCATTGTATGTAGGCCAAATATGCATCAGAATTCTCCATGGTCCATCTTAGTAGGATTTTCCCAGAAAAAGATTAACGTCGTCGCTTAACCTGGGTTTGAGGAAGGGCCTGTGTACTTAGCTAGGGAGCTGAGAGGGGGCTGTGTCACGATCAGATCAGAGATGGAGATGATTAAAGGGTATGTTGTATACTCGGCTATTGTGGCGGACAGCGTAAAACGCCTGGAGCTGTAGTTTATCTGAAGATGAATGACGGATTGCCCGTGCTCATATGCGACAAAATCCAGACTACTGTATAGCTTCTCACCGCAAAATGCGACGCTTTCAGCTCTCCAAACGCAGAGACCACATTTGCCGGAGAAATGCTCTAAAATTCGATTCCGGCTTTATTGGCTCCCTTATGGGTGGTCCAAACCTTAGTTGTTTCCTAAATTCCTCACATCACCTATGAAATCTCGCGTGCTATTTTTTTCAGGGCCGGACACTGGCGACTCGATCTCCTCGAACGGGAATCAGCGATCGGAAGGTGGTGAAACTCAAACAATTCCGCATGGAAATGATCAGCGACGCCGATCCGGTTTGCCCCACCAGCCCGGCCGTGGCAATGCGTGCGGAGGATTAGCACCGTTGCCCACTCGCTTCCTCTGTTTTTCCCATGATGTGACTGACGCGCGCCCGTCGGGAACATCGTTTCACTTTTTGCAGTGTTGTGTTGCTGACAGTTCGTTTATATGGAATAACCGATTTGTATGCGCAAAGGTTTGTACGAACTCGCTTAACCCATCGCATTTTCATACACTGACGGCAAGGAAAACACTGCGAAGCAACGCTCTGAGCTCGCTTGGTGCTAAATTAGGACACCGCCTAAATGCTTTCCCTAATGAGTCCTACATTGTCTGTCCGGAGAAATCGCTGGCATCAGATAAAGGCTATGCCCTTATTTTGACAAATTTTGCATAAGTGGCGCCGAAGAATCAGGAAGAAATTGTTCGGATATGATGCCGATTTATGCTGCGTCCACGTGTTTGAGAGCGTTTAACAATTTTCTGTTTCATCTTGCCGAAAATCTGATCGAAAGAAACGGCATGTGGGTATGCTGTTATGCTGCTTAGTATGCTGAACAACTAGGCTTTATTTTCAAAACGCTCTTACTTCGCGAAAATTTCTACCTTTTGTTTCCTTGTTTACACTTGATCCCATAATGACAGCGTTCAACTGCCAGTGCGCTACAGTTAGGTTGGACCATGAGTTTTGAAGTTTTAGTGCTTTGAATGTTCCCATCATTTTAAAAGTTTTGCCCTCCATGGCTTTATTGGAGGATTTGACACATTTGCCTAGAGAAAACCATGTAGTTCTATTTACATATGAAGTATATAAGATGACTTCCGAAAATTGGAAGATATCGGCTACATACCCTCCGTGACAGCAAAAGACCCAGAATATCGTAATGAAGATTGGCTGGCTTTAATCTCGGGAATGCGTAAATCAAAATTTAGATACTATGTTAGGAAACAATTATCTAAACCAATCAGCAGTGAAGTGCTGGCATAAAACAATCTGCAATAGAAACAGTAACGACAATACATACAGAGGAATGGGTAGATTTTAAACCTAGGCGGTGAGCCCATAATTTATTTCAAAGTTTCAGGTATCAAAACGCCTTGGTTGAGATGCCTCCTTGCGTAAGAAGAAGAAAGAAATTCACTTAGTCTGCGATTTGGTGGCTTGATGAATAAGGGTGGCAACGACGGGCTCTGATTAGTTCTCTAGTAGAAGAGAGCGAATACTTTTTTTCGAAATAGTGTCACTTGTAGACTGGAATATTTGTATAGTAAATAGAGGATCAGAAATAATAGCATTACGCAGCTTTCGAAACATTTGGTGACAAACTAGTTTTCACGAGCCATCGCAAAGTTTCCGATTCACATTCAAGTGATCACTTTTGGAATTTGATCATTTATTATATTGTACGCATCGTTTGCAGTGGAATCTATTAGGCAAGTCAATAATTTAGAACAGAATATGTTGAGAATGGACTGAAACCCAAGAGCAAAGCCTGAAAATCTGCTGATCTTTTTAAAATCTACCGATTGGCAACTTCAAATACTACATAGTTGAAGCCAACCATATGTAGAGTTTGGAGTTCAAAGCAGCTTTCAAATTTCGGTGATCTCCATATATGTAAAAAGAACGAAATAGTAAAAATGACTTCCGGGGGCTCACTAGCTCTGAATGCTCAATTTTCACAATTCGATAATCGGTGCTAGTGGGTTTCGTTGGCAGTGATGGCAAAGCGTGACGTTTTTATGCTAACTGAAATGTCTGAAATGTTTAGCTATAAACGAAGTTATAGCCATCTCAAATTAAAAGTTATAAACGGCGAAAACTTTTGGTCCTACCTAATAATGTTGAAGAGCACGGTTCTATCATAGAATATGCTAATGTGAACGTAAAGAGTGGCACTTTGCCCTGATGAGTGACTACCTGTTCTGCTCTAAGACTGTGTACTCCAGAACAATATTGATGGTCTCCGGGCAAGAAGCTCCCATTTCTGTATTTAGGTAATTTAGGTCATTTATTGACGTTTCTCGTCTGCTGCGCATCCTTAGAGATAGATTACTATGAAGTTGCTCAGTTGGCACGAGATCAGAAGACTACGAATAGAATTTTTTATGTTCACTCCATTCGCCTCTCTCCAAACCCGGACCAACACGGCATATAGTGTGCATCGTTACGGTGTTGGAATTTCAATCAGAATGAGATGTTCTTCTTCCTAGGCTAGAACAGCTTCACTGAGTATCTTCACTTGAAGCTTAGTACGTAGTGCGTCATATGTACGTAGTTCGTCAGTTAAGCAGACTGTTCTTACTCCTTGCCCTCTGAAGCACCCACACTCCAAGAGCGTACCTCCGCAGTGCATATTTTACTGTAGGCAGTTTGGTCTCGCTGGCTTCAGAGATCGACCTCGCTTTCGTCGTTGAATACAATATTTTAGACCCAACTTGGAATCAATGCATTTACTCGTTTGGAGATCATTGTTCTTTGCGGCTTTCTCGCTGATGAATGAGTTTTCTTCTCGACCTCAATCTACCTCTGACCAACTCGCATATAAGACAGATAATCGATTCCCGAGCTCTTGATATTCCATGCACTAGGAAAAATTTCCGCGCAAATGACCCGGTTCTGTCGCACATCCTGGGAGAACGTCCTCTACAATAGAGGTATTGGTTTACTAGAAGTTCCATGGAAACCGAAATGCAAAAATATAGATCGTATCGAGAGGGGTCGTGCACATTGCACGACCGGTCTGAACGCTAAGATATATAAAACAAGATTTTTAGGTTTAGAGAAGCTTTTCGCTTAGGCAATTTATTAGTCACGGATTTGCATTCCCATTGCTACTTATCATCAACTGTTATTTATACCAAATTTCCATGCAGGAATCGCAATTGCACAACCTAGCTCATACCTATGAATGGTGAAGGGGTAGCAGTTCAATGGAAAACCTAGAACGGTTAAAGAAAGGGGTAAGAGAGAGGGGTCGATCGTGGGAAGCGGCGTGCACTGCATTTCTACGTGGTGTTGAGGAACTCATATGCCTCTTTGGTATAGACAACAACATAGGTTAACCAGGTGATGAACAAGACAATGTCGCCTCCCAGACAAGTCTGGTTCCTATTCGTCTGGTTTCTTACCTCAGGAAGAGTCAGTGCTTCCCAGATTGGGAGTGAGCTTAACCTAGATTAATTAGAAGTGCACGCGACATCTTTGGCTTCTCTCACTCGCAAATCGTTCGGTGAAAGTTGATTACTTCAAAGCTACTTCCCCAAAACCATTCTCAGCCAGGCCTACTATGGAAGTTTTCCTCCACTTGCAGCAAAACCTAGTAAATATAAGATATTTTTTGTTTAAAGATCAAGTCTGTCATCAAGTAGCTGTCAGTCAAAAAGTGTATCAAAGGGAAAAGAACGAAGCAATACACCTTCTGTCCATTACGGAGCGGTTTCCTATGCGTACCTATGTTAGCAAACAATTGTTTTCTTAACAGTTTTTAGCCGTCTAACACAGTTCTTCCTAATGCTGCACCAAAGTCGTCTTCAATGCCTTTAACGAGGCATTTGGAGCAAAGAAAAATAATACACAAATGGAGATCAGCTTCAGACTCTCCTACATTTCTGCTCGCCGATTCTCCACAGAACATGAGCGATGCGCGAAAATCTGTTGAGCTCGGATGCTGTTCATTTACATGGCACCTACGCGTGACATATCGTGCACCTTTTGACGACCAATCTAGGACCGCATAGGTTACATCTCGCACAACTATTTGGTCAACCGATCCGAGTGAAGAAACTTCATGAAGATGCTAAATTTCATGTGCTGCATATGGTACAGTAAAGAATTTGAAAAGTCTCGCACTTTTCGTTCCGCGACCCAGTTGATTTATAAAAGCTGTGAACCTGCGCTTTCTCATATAGGCTTTATGTAGGCTCCAGAGTGGGTTGCGCCGTTTCTCGCCACCAACCGTAATTGAGCTTTTGGGCCTCCAAGTGAACCAAATCCTTCATTCTCTGGTGGTGATCGTGCTGGTCTGGTCAGCGAACTCACGGCATCTCTTATTGTTAGGAATGGAATCCCGTGGCGCCATCGAAAAGGGCACTGTTTAATGTGGGTTTCTATCCTCTACGCTCTGGTGGGTGGAAGGTGATAGTTCTTTCCAGACATAGTAATTCCACTATAAGCTTGAACTTCCTCATGCCCTTCCGTGGCCTGAGGAGTTAATCAGCAAGTGGAGTAAGCAATGGCTTCTAGATAAGCCAACCGTCTCCACGTGAAAACCGCGAACGCGTTTCAGCGAAGGTGTCGTCATGTAATCCAATCCGGTTCGGCCATACTGTTCTCCACTTGGTATCAACAAACCCTGGACCACCCAACCATTTATCCGGTTGTTTTCAAGTTTTATAGCGTCGTGCACCTGAGCTGCGTGCTAGATGGGGTCCGCTTCACTAGACCTCTAGGAGTTTTACAACGAGAATGAGATTGAATACGAAATACGACTACGGATACGATTTGAATCAACTTCTTGGAGTTAGACCTGCAACTGCAGGTCATCAATAAACACATCGCCGCTGACGAGAAGAAGCGGCAGCCTTCACAAAAGAAACTCCTGCTATTAATCTTATTAGAGTGTAAGCCCCTCTATGGAAATCTCAGTAAAAAATTGATTGATAACTGTTGAAAGACTTCCAATTGGGAAAAGTTCGTCACCTTCCTGAAACACCTGCTGGCATGCTGCTGAATCATTCCCATCGAGGAGTCATCACACCTCCATATGTCATGCGGAGGAGCACCTATGCACCACACGTATGCGCATGTTGTCATTGGATTGATGAGGAACTCCTTCACATTTGCGTCATTTTCTGTTAAGTACGCCCTGTTGATTGCTATTCTACAAAACGAGCCCTGCCCTAGAGTTGCCCTCCGCTTTCGACCCGTCTTTCTACTAGGGAGACAGGTGGTCTGGTGAAGCGGCCCTCACCAAATCTGCGGGTCAGAGTGGGTGCAGTAGCTAGCAAATTGTAAGCCAAAATTATGCAGCATCAAGTTCCTCATTTTCAAATACCAACAAACTACATGTTTCACAGCTCTACTTTGGCATTGTGGTTTCATGCAAAAGTGGGTAAATACGAGTCAGTGATGGTGAAAACAACAGCATCGAACGTTGAGTAATTTTATAGAAACAAAGGCTCCACATTAATCATGTTGTTGACTCGGCAATATAGCGATTCCAAAGACATCTTTGTGGTTCACAGTATTGTGGCGTTAGTGCCAACAAGTGTTTGTGGACGCTTTCGGCATTCGACTTTTCTAGAATAACATTTCTCCTCTAGAAGCCTTTTCAGCCATAGAAAAATAGTAGTCTTAACGAATGTAGTGCAAAATAAGGGGAATGTAGTGATTCAGCGATTGAAGTTACAAAACTTTACTGCAGTTAGCATCGTGGTGTACACTGGTGATGCAGCTCTAATGAATAGGACTTTTTCTCACTAAGTTTTTTGTAACTGCAAGCTGTAAACGCTCTCGTTAATCCTATTCCCAAAAAGGATCAAAGCACCTCACCACTAGGATATCGCCCAGTCAGGTTTACCTCCATTTTTGCTAGCTTCTTTGAAAAAATTCTCAAAAAAGGGTTGTACAGCACCTTGAAAAGCGCAATTTCATTTCAATCCACCAGCATGGGTTTCAGAAGGGCAAACCAACGACCACTGCTATGCTGCAATCACTATATGATTGGACAACGTATATGGACGAAGGTGCAAATGCCAACGTAGTTTATGTTGGTTTTTGCAAAGCCTTCGACAAAGTATCTCACTCCAAACTTCTTCGGAAATTAACGACTGTTGGCACTCATCCCCGTATCGTCTCATGGATCAACTCGTTTCTATCCCATCGCACATTTATTTATATCAATTCTGTTTTTTCTAAACCTGTCAATGTCGCCAGCGGCGTTCCTCAGGGTGGAGTCTTGTCCGCAATTCTATTCAGCATCTAACCTACGAACTTCCCCACCTCCTTCTTGAAGCTGATGTCAGATGTGTTGCTTCTGCAGATGACATAAAAATCTAAAGACAGTTAACCACTGAGGCCCACCGTGTTAAACTGCAAAATACTATTGATCTAGTTACTGAATGATCACGCAATTGGGATCTTCCCCTCTCCGGCGAAAAGACTGAAGTGCTCCACCTTCTTACTAATAATTCCATGAATACATGTAGCGTTGGTCAGGCACAGATTTGGAGGATTGACCAAATAAGAGATTTAGGATTTTCGGTTACGAAGGACCTTAGCTTCGACAGTTACTGCGAACAGGTTGTAGCAGAAGCTCAAGCAGTTATGCAGAAAATATTTCGTGCTTTAACTACAAAAAGCAGTGACGTGCTTCTTCAGACCTACAACTCATACGTCAGATCATTCAGTAGAATACGGAACGGCTATTTTCAACCCCTACAAATGTAAAGTAATAAAACGTGAAAGGGTACAGAACGGTTTCACTAGGAAACTTATGATCAGGCGAGTGGGCTTTCTCTATGACTGTATCCGACCCACCAACGAGAGGAATCTAAACTTTGGTCTCCGGTCTCTGGCATGGAAAAGGTAAAAGTTCGACCTCCTTCTGTTACACAACGTAATTTATGGCCGCACATGCCTTCATATAGATCAGTTTTGTACATCCAGGTCCTCTATAACTAGAGGAGATACGTCGAAAATTGTCGTGCCTAGGGCTAAGAAAAATTGCAGGGTGCACTTCTTTATCAACAGGGCACTTCCATCGTGTCTAATTCTTAGCAGAAAACGAGCAGTTTGAGTGAGTATAAATGCATTCCAGAAAGTAGTAGACAAAATTCTGGAGCCATGACAGCATTCTGGTGTTTCCTGTTCTACTTCACTTTATCCTTCATTGTAATTGTTGTTAGTGTTCATTTTATGTTCGTAGAGTTGCACAGCCCACAGTTTTATTCTTCTTCTATTCCTGAGTTGTTAGTTGTTCCACATGGTGTATCATGTAACAAACAAACAAAATTTCCATCGAACGTGCGGATATCTCTGCCACCTTGAATTTCTTCTAGCCCGCGGTTTCTATGAATGGCCAGGGTTCGATGAACCTGCGAAGGTTCTTCTGCGTCTTGCCTCCTAATTTCACCTTGGTCCATTGTTCACTTTGACTACATAATGCTTTCCCATGCTTTCTTCGTGTTCACCTTTCAACACTCCGAGCAAATCGAGTTAATTCGCTGCTCCATTTCTACAAAACCTCCCTCAAGTGTACATTGCACAGCTCCCGCCGATTCAAAATTATTATTCTCAACACTGAAGGTTTGAGTTGTCACGGGTCGGAAATGCGGATGTTCCTTGTTCCTTACTGGAAACTTTTTAACTAAAACTGAAAACTTCACTAAACCGGATTGAAACCTGCGTTTTTAATAGATGCCTTCATGTAACGTTCTCGAATGTTTAAAATGGGACGGGAATTCTAAAAACAATTCGCGGAGCCAACTAAAAGCTGTGAAAGAAGAAGAAAAAGAAATAAAATTGTCCATGATAGAAAGGGTTCGCGTGAAAGTCTAATACGGTCGCGTAACATCACAACACAGGATGCAAATGAACGGGTTCGGTTGTTCTGCCGCAGCTGGAGTAGGAGGTCGAATCATTTGGTGTTGAGTAAGCTATAAACACGTTTCGTGTTAAAGAGGCTCAAGCTTGAGCAGTGAGTGTCGCTTTAGAGAATCAATTACCATTTTGATTAGAGATGCGTTTCTACCTTCAGATTGGAAGTGTTAAAGATGATAAAGCACAGCCTTACTCGATTCACTTTGGGAACGCCACGCATCCTACATCTACGGGATGTCGTGAGCCGATTTGAATGAGTACAGTAACAGTAACCAGCATAGTAGCATTCGGTTTGCAGTAAATAAGTCAGTGTGTTAACACTTCCTGACAAGTATGGTAACAAATCCCCAACCCATGAGAGAAGGCTTGATTGGCCTGGACGGGAAATCCGAGCCAAAGAATTTGGTGCACGCGACAGCCAGCACCTCCTCCGACTGCTTTCCACGCGCCCTAGAAAGTGCTTAAAAACGCGACTTTAGTAAGTGTTCATACCAGCGAATCCCTAAACCGCAACGTATAATACACATATTCTTTCCGCGAACTTTTCGCAGTTCTTTGAGCACATCGCAATGATCAACACAGGAAAAATGTGCTCCGAAAGCGTAAGAACACTCTGATTTTGGGTTGCACTTGATGTCCTGACAATAAATCAGTTTCCAATCACAAGTTTTTGCTGTGCTAGAATTTTTCTAATTTTTCAAAGCGAAAACTTAGGATCATGGCCACATCTGCGTGCCCACAGGAAGCCCTCAATGGCATTCGAACCACGGTTGTGAAGCAAACGAGCTCCAAGGTTGACAGCATTTTTGCAACCATATCAGTAGGTTTTTCGTCAAAAACTAGATAGCCTCGAATTTTCCATGAAGTACACTTCTAGCTTGAGCTTTCTGCGTTGAAAAAAGCAAGGACCGGACAAAGTATACAGCGACTATTTGAACAGATTTATAAAGAAAAACCTAAATTTTCTATTTCTCATTTGCCTTTTTTACTTTTTAGATCGGTTTCTTGCCAATAAGAAAAATCAGTATAGGCATAGTTCATACGGCAATATATAGAACAGTATTAACCGACGACCACTCCACGTCGATCGAAGGGGAGGGGGGGGGGGCGTGGATGGGAAAAGGGAAAGTGGGCTGCTCTGAAGAGCAAATGCCCGCCAACACTGCAAGTTCTAGCGACGTGATGGGAGAAGGCGTGAAATGGAATCCGAATACCATCTTATCAGGTCCGCCAACATTCCCAGGTCCACATTGTGAAGTTAAGGGACCGTGACGACGGCCAAAATAGAACCAAAGAAGATGCTGGTGACGAACAAGAATAAGCATGCAAAAAAACGAAATGCATCGTATTAGTAAAAAACCGTGACCTCCCGTCGCCCAGGCATCGTAATGCCGAGTTCCGACTGTGCAGCTTGACGAATCGCGTCGGCCGCCCTATTCCATGTTTCGCCGATGGTCGTAACTGTCGGTAACCATATGCGAGAAATCACAGCTGCTTCCTCTTTATATAGCTCAACCTGCTGCACCCTCGGAGGGTAAAAAAAGGTGCAGACCAGCGGTCGATACTGTGGGGCGGCCGTCTCATATGGCACGTCTTCGCGTCTCTGACAAGACCTCGGTCGCGATCTCTCACAAGGACAAAGTCTATCCGAGACTTGGAGCTCCCACTGTAGTATGAGATAAGGTGCGAGTCGCTTTTTCGGAAGACGATGTTCACTATGGTGAGGTTATACGATGCCGCATAATCAAGAATACGCTCACCGTCGGCGTTACGTGACCCGTGCCCGAAACCAGCATGACAGCTGTACCCCTCTTTCGTAGCACCTAAATGCCCATTAAGGTCACCAGCGACTATGATGCGTCTTTTCATCAAGCAATCACCAAAACTCATCCTTGGCTTGATCGGAGCAGCTAGTCTGCAGGGCATACACAGGGAAGTGTCGCTCCTTAGATGCGACAACGATCTTCATCAATCGATCGTCAAAGTGATTGACACTTACAATCGGGTTACGAAATTGTTCGGAGACGATTATTCCTACACCGCTGGTGGTCCTGGGATTTCCACATAGAACAGCCTTAAAGCTACGTCCTATGTCCTTTGACTTGTTGCAGGATCACCTCGTCTCCCGTAGCGCACAGAAATCAACTTCTGCGCTCCTGTGCTTCAACCAACTCGTACGAGCGGCCCGTCAACGTACCCACATTCAACGTTGCCACGCGGGTCCTGGTTATGTTACGGGACTTTCGGACTAGATCAATTGCCCCCAATCCCGTCCTCGTACCAGGGATCCTCGCATACTTTTCGCACTCGGCGGGCTTTGCGAGTGCGCGTCGGCTCTCGAGGACATCGAACACTATCTCGAACCACTTGAACCGTCATGCATCATGTGATGTGACATGGGTCTTTATAGTTTATGCCTGTCACAAGGACCTGTCGCCCGCAATAGAGTGCCCGTGTTCGGCTTAGCTCGCAGAGCGGGCAGTTTCCAGCGGCACCACGTAGAGGAACGGACATCGCTACCTATCCCACCTCACTACTAATCTTTCTAAAAGAAGCCAGCGTAGGGAACGGTAGCAGATCTATCAGATTCGACTCGGTACGGGTGGCTCCGTGTAATTTCTGCTATTGGGGGTCTGTAGGAAACGTCAAACAAATCCGTATAAGGGCCACCAGTAGCTAGCTTGTACACTAAGAGGAAATCAGCTAAAGCCCTTTTAAACAACAATGTATTCGCACCAAAGACTTTAAGTCGTTCCTCATATGAGAGCATGATTAATCCATTAGTTAGAAAGCACTGCTAAGCGAAACGCTTTTGTACCTGATCAATGCTGTCGGTAAGGGACTTCTTGTAAGAATATAAGAATATGTAAGAATATATTTATATATCCCACTATATAATATGCGGTGGCCAGCCGATGAACAAGTCAGCGCACTATCCTTCCCAAACAAGTCTGGTACCGATTCACCGACCCCGGAGGGATGGAAGGCTTGGTTGGCCTGGGCGGGAAATCCGAACCAGGAACCTGGTATCGGGTGCACGCGACAGTCGCGCCTCCTCCGACTGCGCTACACGCGCCCATAACGACATCTATACATACATATATTTATATATCCCACTATATAATATAGTTAGCTCCTATACAGCGTTGCGATAGGGAAAGGAAATCAGGTGGCGGAGTGATGTTACTCGTGCATAATAGGATTTCTCTTTCGGTTGTAATCAAAGAGTCTGTTGAGAATGCTTATGAATTACTAGGTGCTGATATCTACTACGAAACTTTTAGTTTAAGATTCGTTGTTTTATATCGAACGCCTTCTTGTCCCCCTTCGAAATCTGAGCAGCTTGTTAAAGTTCTAAGTGATTTGAATGCCCATGAGTTGCACTCAGGAATTGTTGGAGATTTCAATCTATCACAGTTTGGTTTAGAGTCTCTGCTTCTTCCGTCATGATGACACTTGAGGAGATGGCTTACAGCCACAATCTCACACAACGCATTAAGGAGCCTACCAGAATGAGAAATTCTAGATCTGGTTTTTGCTAGGAAACAAGACCTGATAAGAGGAGTTACGATTTTATCTCCAGTAGGTACAAGCGATCATAATAGTACTTCATTTACTATTGCACATACTGTCATAGAATGTATACCTGTCCACCGCCGCGTGTATCCTTCTGCAGTTTCACTGAAATTTGCAATGAACTAGCAGGCTTCCGAAGGATAGATTTTTTAAAGACCAAAAATAATGATAATGAGAAGAATGAATTGTTTTTGTCTATCTTGCATTATGTTGTTGAATTTCATGAGCCTTGGAAATTCGTGTCTTCTTTCAAATCCATCCCCCTTCCTCGTCATATACGAAATATGCTAGAACATCGTGACTGTTTATTTCTAGAAGCTAGGAGATCTAATGACTGGTCAAACTATAAGTCCTTCTCTCATAGGCTTAATTCTCTACTGCACAGATATAACTGCTATTTAGAAAAGAAGACAATTGAAGACTGTAATAAACGTAACTTCTACGCATATTTGAATAGTAAAATTAACGAAAGGGAACAAATTGGATGTCTGGTAAAAGAGGGACTCATTGCAACAACTGAGTATGACAGGGCTAACACGCTAGCTAACCAGTTTGTGACTTCTTTCCAAATTGACGATGGCTCTGCTCCGTCTATGTCCCACTCTCACAGGACCCCTATGAAGGATATCCCATGGTTTCAGTCTCATCAACTCTATGAACTGATATATGAAATGCCCGAATTCCTTTCCAGTCACTCCAGATTTTGTATAACCATTTGTAATGCGGGAGGTTGCAAATGTTATTAGTGGCCATTTTGGCGTACATTTTTAACCAATCATTAATGTATGCAGTTGTACCTTTGAGATGGAAACACTCGTTTGTCACCCCATATTGAAGAAAGTGCATTTAGCGCACCATCATTCTGTCCATTTCTTTTGATAGGATATCTCACAAGAAGTTGCTATTCAAATTAGAAGAACTTAGGATACATCCAATGCTAACGAAATGAGTTTGATTTTCTAAATAAAAAAACATTTGAATTATAAATTGGACACGTATTCTAAGAAGTTAAACAAGTAACACGTGGGGTACTAAAGGAGGGGTATTATCGCCTATTTTGTTTAACATTTTTTACTTCGGAAATACCAGTAGTTTTGAGTAATGTTTGTGATTACGCCATGTATGCAGATGATGTAAAAACATAGGGTCATTGATGGTGTTGATGATAAATTATGTCTTCAAAGAGGAACCAACTTATTGGTTTCCTGGTCTAAACAGTGGCAGCTCCCATTGGCTCCGCACAATACGAGTTTCGTGCGTATTAGCAGCACTCCGTCAACTGCACAGCATACATGTGAAGTGGATGGTCTTCACATCACATTGGTGGATTTCATCAGAGATCTTGGTTTCACATGCAGCAGCAAACTAGACTTTGCCGAACATGTCAAAAACCGTTGCAGGATAGTGCCTCTGCGTACATTCCACATATTTAAAGCCCTTTCTACAAAAAACAATGCTCTGCTCTTTTAATAAGGGCTTACAAGACTTATATACGCCCATTTGTTGAAACGAGCACTACAGTTTTCAACCCTGGTAGGATAAAGGATATCTCCAGAATTGAGAAGATCCAAAATAATTTTACTAGGAAATTATTTATTCGCTTGGGAAGCTTCTTATACTCCAAAATTCCCAACACAGTGTTCAGAAATAGACATTTGGATCTTCCATCCCTCGTATCACGGCGAAAGGTATTTGATGTTTGTCTCGTTCATAAAATTCTGCTCCAACCTAGTGTGGCTGTGATTATGAAATTATAGTTTGATACCTTTCCGAACTAGAGATGGGTAATGAAAACAGCCTTGCCTTGTTCGAGATCATCAGTTTGTGCTTGCTTTTTTACGCGTACACGAACGAAATACCTGTAAAACGTTTACTCTATACCCCAGCTCAAGCGGTGTGCATCAAAAATGTTGTTCAAGTTTGACGTACTCTGGTCATGGATATCGACCACACCCAAGTCTTGTTTGACTGTGCATTTTCCTGAAGTTTGTTTATTTATTTGTACTGTCCTAATTCTATCCCTCGCCTGCCTTTCGCGACGTAATAAACGTTAACATTAACGTAGGCCGTGAAGAGTCTGAATAGCAGCTCGATGTCTGTAGACTTAAACGCGCGTAATATAAATGTAATTACATTTAGAACATTTAGAACGTTGCATTATCCAAAACGTCTCTGATGTAACCATCATATGTGAACCTATCGTTTTAATTAGCACCTAAATCCTTAACATGTTTGAGCAGGTACGAGCCTACCGCTTATAGCAAAGTTGTGATCAGGATGTCCTTTACCGTGACAAACTACTAAGGCTTTTTCAAGAGATATATCGATATATCGATAATGTTACAGCGTCCGCGAGAGCCGACGCACACTCGCAAAGCCCGGCGAGTGCGAAAAGTGCGAGAAGGTCCCTGATGCGAGGACGGCATCAGGGACCTTCTCGCAATGTGGGTGAATGTGGGTACGTTGTCCGTTCGAGTTGGTGAAGTGCTGGTGGGAAGATAGATAAATGTCTGTGCGGTGCAGGAAACGAGGTGGTCCTGCAGCAAGTCGAGGATACTGGCCGTGGCTTCAAGGCCATTTTTGGGGCAGTCTCAGGACCACCAGTCGTGTCGGTATGATCGTCTCCAAACGTTTCCGTGACGCGACAGCAAGGTAGAACGTTTCGTTGACCCCTTGATGAAGATTGTTGTCGGCGTAGATGAGAAAACAGCGGAAGTGCCTTGAGAAGATATGGCTGTTGTGGCAGGTGATCTAAGTGGTCACGTCGGAGCAATGAAAGGGACTACAACTATGGTGGTTTTGATTATGGGTCACGAAATGCCGATGTTGAGCGTATACTTGAGTACGCTGACTCATAAGAACTCACCAGCGTGAATACCACATTTCGAAAGCGTGACTACTACCTTATCTCGTTTTATAGCGGGAACGCTAAAACGCAGATTGATTCCTTGTTAGGCGTCGCGACCAAGGCCTTGTCACAGACGCGAAACCGTGCCGTATGAGACGGTTGCCACGCAACACCGTCTACTGACCTTCTAGTTGAAGATCACACCTTCGAGTTGTAAACATGCCGAGCCATGCGGGTCGGCTAGAATCAGATGTGGCGACTGAAAGATAAGGAAGCGCAGTTATTTCTCGCATTTGATATATCAAGTTATAGGTTAATTACTCCTTACTTGAATCATCCTAGGGAGTTTCTATTCTATTCCTAGATTACAGAACACACTACTCAGTATGTATATTTATTAGTATCATACTGTATCAGAAGAAGGGGAAAGAGGGATGAGAGAGGTGAGAGGGCTGGCCGGCCCTCTCACAGGGAGCTGACGAGACCGGGCGGCCCTCCGGTGTGGGTGACGTAGACGTGACTGAGATAGCAGGGTACCGCTATCTCTTGTAGGGCGTCGCTATCAATGGCAGGGGCGTTAGCATCGAGGAAAGGATTGGCGACGACTTCGAGGGTGCAGATTGGGTGCAACCCGACATCTCCATTTCCACAGTAAGCTCGTCCTCGAGCTTAAGAGCATCACCATCGTGTTGTCGGTCGATAATCATCCGAGATAAAGAAGTGTTAAATATACAGCAAAAGGATATAGGAACTACATAGGAGTCACGCTATAGCTTAAGCCATACGGTGAGTTATTGACTGTAAGGGGAACATGTGACTGCGGTTAATTTACCGGACGGCTTTCGATGAGGATGAATGGATGAGGTCCGCACAAACATTGAGAACAAGCTCGTCCTCGAGCTTGCCTAGGAGGTTGTGGATGAAGCGAATAAACTATCGGAGACGACGTTCAAGTCTTTCGTCTCGAGGGATAGGCACGTGGGGTGTGGAGATGAAGAGCATTGAATTGAAGATGAAGAGGTTTAAAGTCTTCAGTATTCATTGCTGGGGTTGATGATGAAGATTATGATAAATTCAGTACCTTATTCGGTACAGCATATGAGTTAATAGGTTATACATAATTGAGTACCTTATTCGGTACAGCACACGATTTAATATGTCATACATATCTAATGTTACGATGAAAACAACAATTATTTTGCATAGAACCATGACATTGTTATGGATGTGAAAATATGATAAAATTTAGGGATGTTACAACGTTTAGAGAAATATGAAGTGCTCAATATCATGCACACATGTGCAAGCGAGAGGAATGTGAGGTGTTATGGTGATACTGTTAGAATTCTTTAGCAAGAGAAAAATTATTTCACATGTTACGGGATCAACTTATTCACATTTGTTGGTCGTAAGCTTTAGATAAACGATTTGTCAAGTGTCCACCTCAGGATTTTAGAAGAAGTTCGGTTGACACAGGGGCGAGGTTTTGAAAAGAAAAAAGTAATTTAATTAATAACGCGAATTGGAAATTCTTTGAAGTGCCCATTCAAAGAATTTGATGTCTAATGTTGCGCGAAGCAGCACAAATGATTCGGCGTAAACTTACAATACACTGATCTTGCTACCTTTAGAGGTATAGATCAGTGTCCATAGTCCATATGTTGTCCTGTTGAAGTATATTTCGCCTGTAATCGTGGTGATCGTCGCAAGTGCTGTTCCTCAGTGTCCGGTGCTTCTTTTGAGCTCTCCAAAATAGAGGCTGGTGCCGTAGCAGAAGCACTGGCTACGTTGGAACGTGGTGAATATAAATTCAAACTGTTCATATGTACTGTTTGTCGCTTTTGGCGACCCACAAGAGCTTGAATCGTCACATTGGGTCGATCAACTACTTCGACACTGAACGGGCCTTTCCACTGGTTGGTTATTTTGGGACGCACAGTGTCGTCTCGCAAGAGTACTAGATGACCAGTGGAAACCTCCGTGGGGCATACCTTATGAAATTGATCGTATCCCGCCTTATATAGTTTCGTCTTTTCTGCAATTTGGCGTCCCACTGCTATGATACGGTCTTTCAGACCAGCAGAGAATTGGTACGCGAAGTTGTCTGTGGCGAATACGAGTGTGGACGGCAAATTGTGGACGATATCACGCCATGTGATCGGGTTCCTTCCATGTATGACGAAGAATGGGGTATATCCTGTAGTTGAACTTTTACTGCAATTATAAGCAAACACAATCGGCTGAAGGAAGTCTGACCACAGGTTTCTGGCCTCTGAGCAATACGAAGTTAAGGAGTCATGAACAACCTTAACTATTCGCTCCACCTGACCATTAGCCTTATGGTTATAGCTAGTGGTAAACTTGTTCAAAATACCGAGAGTGGTGTTGATTTTTTCAAAAATCTCACTGGTGTAATTTGACCCCCGATCTGAAACTAACTCATTCGGAATGCCATGCTTGGATATAACATCATTTATGATCGCTTTAACGACCAATTCCGTCGTTTGATTCACGAGAGGAGTAGAAATTACAAACTTGCTAAAAGCGCATACTGATATAGATGTAAACCTATTTCCGTTTATACACTGTGGAAGTGGTCCGATTATGTCCGTATGAATACGCTCAAAAGGTCTTTGGGGAATTGGAAAACTTCCCAACTCCTCGCGTATGATGTTTCCCGAAGGGGTTTTGACTTTTTGGCAAAATGGACATGTATTCACATATGTTGTGATATCTAGATATAAAGTTGGCCAATAATACTTAGCCTTTACCGTTGCATAGGTTTTTTTTGTATTCCTAAGTGAGATCCCGTTAATAGATTGTCGAGGTGCGCAGAGATTACGACAGTTTATATATGTGGGTTAGGAATTACCAATGCAATCGTACTATACGTTGTATAGTACAGACAACCCTGGAAAACATTATATTTATCTATGCTCTGCTGAAATTTCTTAGGGGGTTGATTAACCTTTCTCTGAAAAAATCTTAATTACCTTCCCTATTCAGAATCCTGAGCTTTTCTAATGTCTTCCAAAGTGGGTAATAAGCATTGATGAATGGCGCGAACTTTGTTAATGGGGTAGTGGCAAAGAAAGTCACATAAGGTATTGTGTTTCCCAGCTCGATATGGTAACATCGAAAGCTTGTATGGAAATCTCGCATTTGGCAAGGCGGCCTACCAGATCTGACCTGTGCATCAGAAATTTGAGGGATGCATGGTCAGTTACTAATGTTATCTTTGCGCTAGCTACGTACGGGTGAAACTGTTTCAGTACAAAACTATGCCTAGCACTTTCAGTTCTATAACTGCGTAATATTTTCCTGTTACCTGAGTACCTGTTTCCGGTGTAAAAAGGTCTTTTGTGCGGTTTGGTGTACTTAATCTGACATTCCTAGACAGAAGAGCGTTTTACAGTTGCGCAGTTAATGCGGACTGCCCACTGCAACGGCAAGAAATACGAAGCTGTACCACGAAAGGATTTTAAAGCTTGCGCATTCATTAACTGGGGCATCTGAGTGATGCTCGCTACTTTTTTCGGATAAGTGCAAGATCCAGATTTGGTTATAAAAAACCCCCAGATATGATTTCGGTCTCGAAAGATTCAACATCTTCGTATGCAAGCTCATATGAAAGCTTTGGGTGCGTTAAAAGCATTCCTTGAAATTGCGCGTGAAGTCACCCACGCGGTGAACTTCCAATTGTTTCGCGTCAATACGAAAAATGTTTAAACTGTCTGTGGCACCATTGTTTGGGTGTGATTTAGCTTTCATAAGCCAGCATTATCTTTTTGGGAGAATTTGTGCGAATGTAGATTCTTAATTAGGTACATCCCGAAATTTTGCCTGGGGCAACACTGCTGGGAAAGGCAGAAAGGGACAACTGTTTATTAGAAATTCTAAATTTTATTTGGTCTTATTGAAAAAATGGAAGCAAGCAGCGCTGGTGAAGAGTTTGGACCGTTATAAGTTTAATCGCGTGCTGGAAAACTATTGCTTGAGAAAGGATTCGAACTCTCGTTGTATTTTTTTTCTAGATGCGGGTGATCCGGCTGCGCTATGCATGTCTGATGTTGTTGCTGTCTAAAGCTTTGATGACTAGGACAAGGAGTATGACTTTGCTGAAATCAAAATAGAGCTTGTGAGTTCCTACAAAAAACAAAAGCGATGGAACATCATCACCGTAGGTAGCTCAACATTTTGTTGAAATGGGTTTGATTGGATGAAATTTGGCTTATAATTCTTGAGCGACCGTTATGGATGAAACTGCTCGGGTATGTTACCCCAACGCAAACACATTGTTTTAACCTCGACTTTAGCAGGTCAAGAAACGGTGTTTACTACGGTGTTTTTTCAAGGTATGTCAAAACAGTTTATTACCTTACTGTCTCTTTGACATGGAGGTACGAAAAGTTCTTGTCACGAGGAGAAAAACTGTAAAGGGAGGGTCACTCCGATGCCAGACAACGTAAAATGAGTCCTATTCTGTGAGTTAAGTTTTTTTAAATTAACTTAGATGAGAGATTTTTCGGTATGTAATTTAACTTAATGTATTTGTTTTAATTTTTTAAGTAATTTAACAGAATTTGAACATTACACTAGGATTGACGAAAAAGGTGGTATCCACGTGAGAACTGTTTGCCTTTAATCACTTGTGTGAGGATTGGCTTGTTGTAGAATTACTGCATACAACAAAAAAAAACGATGCGAAAACACTGAAATTATCAACGTTTATGTTGCTTCATGACAATCTTCTGATTGCAATTTTTTTTCTGTTTCGGAGATTGTAGAATATCCGAAAGATGCAAATTAATGAAAGTTGCTGCTGAAAAAATATATACTTGCAAGGAGTCAGAGGATTCTCAATTAGCTATGCTCCGTTTAGATGTCCATATAACAGAATTTTGAAGAAAAAAATTACTGATTTTACCTAACCTTGGTCGTTTTTCGGAAAAGTATCATTCAGAAACGTGGCTTACCCAGAATTGTAGAAAATCTTGATGTGTGAAAGTTTTGGGCAAGTGTTAGTCTGAGATTGTTTATGCTTGACAGGGAGATTAATTTTATCTCTTGATCTTTTGATTGCAAAATTTTCGTGTTTCGGAGAATGTGGTATATATTAAACTTGCAAATAAATTAAAGTTACTGCGGATAGTTATGTTTGCAAAGATTCAGAGGATTCGATTCTCCCTTAGCATTACTGTTTTATCCTAATATATATATAAAAAATTAAAAACAACGTATCGAAATAGGAATTCAGCGATTTTACCAAAGAATGTCATTTTTTTCGCTAGATTCCAAATCAAAGTTCATTTATTGGTAGGTCACTTGGGCAATATTCTTTCGAATTGTAAATGAATTATTCACGGCAGACTTGACATGATCGAGTAGATGCACAAATTGTGTCTGTTGCAAGATTCGAACCTACACAGCTTATTCTACACGCCAGAGCTTTTACGATGTGCCACTGAGTCGTTAATTTGTCGATGTCGAAAATTCAGGTGCCTTGGAGGCGTGGCAAAAATTATACCCATGGCGGGATTCAAACCTTGGTCGTATTTCTACAGTCACTGATCATCCCACTGCTCCACCTATGCGTCTTTAACGCTTTACGGTATAAAATAAAAATTTGAATTTATTAAATGTATTTACGGTGTAGTAGGTTTTGCTAAATCGGGCTTGAAATAGCTTTTGATTCATTGGAAAATAGATTTCGAAACAAAGAATGTGATTGAAATGAATTGGATTTAGCTCATAGCAATGACTTTCTAAAATTTTGTTTAAAATTTTATTGGGTAAAACGCAGCAAAGCACAAATTGATCAAGAAACTGTTTTATGTATTTCGCGTTTTAAACAAAATTGTAATTTGGTGCTGTGAGCGAAGAAGATTATCGATTTTTTTCGACCATTTAGTGCGCCGGTGTCGCAGTGATGCGCATGTGGTCACAGGGTCGGGTCTTCACCTAGCCAACAAATTTTCATGCTACACTGATAAATATTTTGCCTTACACTCCTAATTAGAAGGTCATAAGTTTGCTTTTAGATTCCGTCTTAAAATGCTTTTTTTCGATAGACAAAAAATGTGAGTTCGGGGATAAAGCGAAAAATTTCCGCGGCCTGCTTGGTTTTTATTTGACAGCGCCTTTAGAAAGATCAGTTACGAATATTCCGTGTGGTGTGAGTGCCTATAGCATTGCACGATCATTTAATTTCGGATGTCTGTTAAATAAATTTATTGGCCTCTTTTTTTATTTAGGGCCATGGGGCATTTCCTAATGGTTCCTTGTAGTCTATGAATAAAAGTCGCTGAGGTCTGTGTTCTGCACTGCTTGCTTCCTTCCCTTATTAAGATAAGATACTGGGTTGACCCTATGAACATTTTTGGAGCCTAAACTATTCGTGGGACGAATGCAAAATTTTTTTTAGCCGGGACTCGAACCTTTAAGTCAATTATCGTATCGTGGGCGAGGTCGACTTCGCCCTAGAGGCGATATATCTGTGAAAATGCCCAGACGGTAACAGGAGTAGAGCAAAAAATTCCCGGAGTGGAATCCGAACTTCCAATTGCTCCTCAGTTGCCCCTTTTTTCACTGCGCCATGGAGATCGCACTACTCTGGGGCCGTCTTCTAATCAAGTGTGAAATTTTTTTTAAAGAAATAGTCAGCTACTTCATGAACTTAGCCAGATTTCTCTGCAGACCTTCCCTGGTGGTTCTTCTCCACTGTAGCCTCTCCACAGGGTTACTTGGCTGAAAAATCCTAAGCCTGCGAAATAACGCTTCAACGAGTTGATTTTAGGGAGAATACAAGTCATTTTTGTTTGGAAGATTCTAAAAAAAATATTTGTGTACTGGGGTTAAGAGAAAGCCTAGGGATTTGGCTGTAGAAATCTATGGCGTCATATCTGCGGTGAGAAGGCGCCCAGATATTGATTTTTTTCAACGGTTTTGATTTTAGCGCCCTATGGTTCAGTGCGAGCAGGCGAGTCTTATCTAGATCGGTCGGGGATCTAGGATTCCCTCTAATGCAAAAGTTTTGCATTGATTCCTACGGCTTCTTTCAACGATTAGAAGCTGAATTGTAACTTATTTGAGTGGGTAAGTCCTTTGATTTTAAAGATTTAAAATGTCTGAAAATTGAATTTTTTAAATTTTTATTTTGAAAATTTAAAATGTTGGAAAATTTGAAAGTTTGAGAATTTAAAAATCTGTTTTTAAAATTTTAAAATGTCCGAAAATTTGAGAATAAAAAATCTGCTTTTAAAAGTGTAAAATTTCTGAAATTTGGAAAAATTGAAAATTAAAAAATCTGCTTTTAAAAATTTAAAATGCCTGAAAAATTTAAAGATTTTAAATTTTAAAAATCTGTTTTTTTTCAAAGTTTAAAATGTCTGAAAATTTAAAATTAAAAAATTAAAATTCTGCTTTTTTAAAAATTTAAAATGCATGATTTTGTTATTTAAAAAATATTTATTTGAAAATTTGAAAAATTTGAATTAAAAAATAAGTTCTTTAGAAAAAAATTAAAAATCTATTTTGTAATTTTTTAACATTTAAAAATAGTTTAGAAACTGTCCTTTCTAAGAACATTTTTTTAAATTAAACTTCGGCGCTTTACCTGGTCTTGGAGTCTGGAATAATTTGACAAAAGGAAACAGCAGTGCTGCGGAGTGCTGTGTCGCACCTTTGTTCAGAACCATGCGGGCCTCTCAGGGCCATGGGGTCCTCTACTCATGTTCCCTCCGTATCTCATAAATAATGTTTGTCTGTTTCGTGCTTTTTGTTATCTCCGCGCCGCCTTACTTGCACGTGTTGACCCTGCTGCTTCTGCCGCAATCTCAAAGCGGTGGATGGCAAGCAGGTCATGTGTGCTGACCACAGTCGTCGGCGCGGCGCTATCTCACTGAGCGCGGCCTGTGGACTGCTAGCGGGTCGTAGCATAGTGTGATAGCACTATCTACCCCTTTTTTTGTTTGCCAAGGCCTTTGGCGTTATGGTTAATGTCGACTAATGGCGAACGAGTCCTTTAACATTTCGGCAGAAGAAATATATAAATTTAGTAAAATGAAATAAATTTAAATTCTCGGCGTCTCGGCGTCTCGGCATCTCGGAATCTCGACGTCTCTCGGAAGCGCTGCGAAGAATGCTTACAAAATTATTAAAGAAATAAAAAAATGTGCAGTGTCTCGGCGTCTCGGAATCTCGGAATCTCGACGTCTCTCGGAAGCGCTGCGAGGAATGCTTACAAAATTATTAAAGAAATAAAAAAATGTGCAGTGTCTCGGCGTCTCGGAATCTCGGAATCTCGGCATTTACATTGTAATACTATAAAATTTGGATCCAAAATCCTATAGATATATTGTTACATTTTTTAATGAAAGCCTGAAATGTGGGATCTCGTCGCCTGGACTGAATAATAGTTAATTTAATAATATATTTTTTCGATTATTTGTTTTTTTAATTTATCACATATTTACATATTAACATAAAAATATTCCTATGCCTGCAGTGCAATAGAAAGAGTCATCAGACTACGGAAAACACTCACCCATTCGATCGTGGCCATCGGTCGTCGGGTGCCAGCGGGGTGTGGGGGATAATTATGGGTAATTAGCGATCGCTTAGTTAATCGAAATGGAAGAGAAAAAAATTTAATCTAGAATCTATAAAAATCTCCCCGGGACCTCCATATCAAGTTATAGGTTAATTACTCCTTACTTGAATCATCCTAGGGAGTTTCTATTCTATTCCTAGATTACAGAACACACTACTCAGTATGTATATTTATTAGTATCATACTGTATTAGAAGAAGGGGAAAGAGGGATGAGAGAGGTGAGAGGGCTGGCCGGCCCTCTCACAGGGAGCTGACGAGACCGGGCGGCCCTCCGGTGTGGGTGACGTAGACGTGACTGAGATAGCAGGGTACCGCTATCTCTTGTAGGGCGTCGCTATCAATGGCAGGGGCGTTAGCATCGAGGAAAGGATTGGCGACGACTTCGAGGGTGCAGATTGGGTGCAACCCGACAGATAGCCAACGGTGACAACTGTCGACGAAACCTGGAAGGATGCTTCCGATACGATAACTCGAGCTGCATGCCTCGAACTCTCACAACGAAGCTGGGTCGACAAGCAGGCATGGCTGTGGACTGATGATGTCAAAGAGAAAGTTCGAAAAAAGAAACGGAAGTGATAACACAGTCGATAATTGGCGGTATTATCGAGAAACCGCATAGTACGCTGATGTCAGCGAAAAATCGGAAACGCGCGATGGTGAGCGTTCCTATCCTTATCCTTACCGGCTCGCCAAAGCTCGCTGTCCCAAGCAGAAGACACTGAGAAGTTCTTTGGCATTAACAACGAGAACGATCATCTTCTGATTGATCGTAGGAGGGCTGTGAAGCGATGGCACGACTACTTCGAGGAAATCTCGAATATTGAATTTGACCATCCTGCTATTCTTTTTGCATCTCCGATTTAGATGATTACAGTGAGCGAAACCGAAGCAGCCCTGAAGAAGATGAAGTCAGGCAAAGCCTCTGGTCCCGATGACCTGCCGGCCGACCTGGGAAAGTCGAAGGGCTGGTGCCCTGACTGGCTGACAGAGTTTTTCAATCAGGTTGTTGCTGAGAGAAAAAAGCCCGAGAGCTGGGAGCAAAGCAAGACCATCCCGATTTGGAAGAAGGGCAGTCCTGCGGACTGCGCTAGTTATCGGCCAATTCGCCTTCTTTCGCACACCATGAAAATCATTGACCGAATTGTCGATGGGCGTATCCGGGATGTCGTCCAGCTTTCCGCGAATCAATGTGGTGTTGTCTCTGGCTGTGGCACTGTTGATGCCATTCACGCCGTACGACTTCTGCTAGAGAAGCACCGCGAGAAACAGAAACCGGTGCATTTTGCCTTCCTGGACGCGTTGCGAGAACATGGTGTTCCTGAAGAGCTTACTGAGTGAGTGCGCATTCTGTACTCTTTTCCAAGGGGTTGAATGCGACCGCCAGCGGGCCCCTCGACGGATTTTCCATCTCTGTAGGGGTGCATCAGGGATCTGCGCTATCCCCACTGCTCTTCTTGGTCGTGTTGGATGCAATCTCAAGAGATCTTCAAATGGCGGCACCTTGGACGTTGCTGTATCCCGACGACATCATGCTTGCATGTGAAGACAAAATCGAACTCGAGCGACAGGCACAGGCGTGGTGCGTCGCATGGCATTGTTGGGGCTCAAGCTAAAAAAAACGGAATACTTGACGATGGATGTGAATGAGCACGGATCTATTAAGATCAATGGTACTGAGCTCTCACGAGTTACATCTTTCAAGTATATCAATAGTCACGTCCGATGGCAGCCTAAAGTTGCAGATGAATGCGCGCGTGGGTGCAGTCTGGTCCAAATGGTGCTCGTTGACTGAGGTGCTCTACGACAAGACAATACTCGAGTACCTCAAGTCGAAGGTTTATAGAACAGTCGTCCGCCCAGTAGCGACGTACGGTGCTGAATGCTGGTCCGTGACGAAGTAAATTGAGAGCCGTCTCAGTGTAAATGCTATGGTGGACGGCTGGAGTTACGCGTTTGGATCGCGTTCGCAACGACACCAAACGACAGAGGTTTGGTGTCGCCCCGATAGCCGAGAAGCTGCGCGAAGCTCGTCTACGATGGTACGGCCACGTCCTTCGCGCTAACGACGAATCGTCCGTAAGATTGGCCTGAACTTTGAGGTTCGTAGGAAGTGGCCTAGAGGACGGCCGAAGCAACGTTGGCTAGATACGTGGTACTTGAACTTAAAGATGGCTGGTATGCATCCTGATCAAGAATTTGGTCGGGAGAAATGGCGTCACCACACCAGAAGAGCGGATTCGCTGCCAAGACGCTAATGAAAATGTCAAAATCCCATTTTTGAGACCGTTTGGTTAGTGACAGTCCTAATTGTAACGGATTGCAGCCAATAATTAAATAGATCATAGAATCATCCGCACGCATTGAGCAAATGCAGCCCGAGGGTAGTGCAACTGGAAGATCGTTAACAAGCATAATAAACATTAAGGAGCCTATGCAGACCCTTGTGGAACCCCAGTTGTGATTCGGTATACGCAGGAGCGAGAATTATTCATCGTAAAACTTTAAGTTCTGTTAATGAAGAATGACCGGAGGAATCGCAGTAGGCATCCACTTATGCCAAAAGCTTTAGCATTCTTCAAGAGTAACGAGATCAAAATGGAGTTGAAAGTTTTTTTATAATAACAAAAACAGCACAACAAACAGAAATGAAGCTTCCTCAGTTTCTCTGTGCCAAAGGCGAGCAGTTGACAAAAGGGCTGGCCTTGTTGACCTCTTGTTCAAAAAGCTATGTGGTTTGGAGGAGATGAGGCTGTGGGTAAGAAGACGATCAGTGATACAATTAATACCTATAATGCGATCTAGCACTTATACAATTCGAAAATCACCACCTGTATCACCTGTCGCCCCGTTGGTCTTCTACTTGCTCAAAGAAGCGCTAACAGCGTCTCCATTCGTCCCTGTCGCGTGCCAGAGTGCTCCGATGGATCCTCGTCGCTCGACGGACGCGAAGAGCGTCATATCAGTCGTTCAGGGCTTTCACGAAGAAGTCCGACCAACGCTTTGGTTGGCGTCCTGGTTTTTTCTTGACATCTCGTGGAAACCAGTCGGTGATGGCTTTCGTCCAGCGGGTGTCTGCGAAGCGCATTACGTGGCCGGCCCACCTAATTTTCGACGACTTGGCCCATGCGACAGCGTCTCTGATCTTCGATCGTCGACGAGGCTTGGAACTCCGGTGCCTTCTCTCACTTGCGTGAGTCGTGTCTCTGCGAGCATCATCCTCTCGGTTCCACGCTGCGCGACGCTGATCGCGTGTTCATCCTGCTTCCGTACAGCCCAGGTCTCTGAGGCGTATGTTATGACAGGAAGAGCGGTAGAGTCGAATAGTTGGGCACGGAGTCAGATGTTCTTCGACTTCTTTGCGACTTCTTCGACGCTCTTGAAAGCATCCGAGCCGCTCGTTTCCTCCTGCTCTGCTCTGGCGCTAGGTCGTTGGCCATATTGACTTCGCGACCCAGATACACGTAGCTGGAGCACTCGGAGATGTTCGCTCCGTTGAGCGAGAATGGGGCACCAGAGATTTGTTCATTGTTCATTATCATCGTCTTCGTAAGATTTGCTGCATTTGATCTTTTCTACGTGCGTGATGAATGTTGGCCATGGTTCGCCCAGCTTGGTCAATGCTCAGTGTTGTGAGCATGATCTCGTTAGCGAAGCGAAGATGGTGCAGTTGCCATTCTAGTTCGCACATGACGTTTTCGAGGGTGGCTCTAACCTGCCGAACCTCTCTCTCTTCACGTCGATGAGGATATCGTTGTATAACGGTGAGATCGCTGTACAGCACTCGAAAGACTTTGATATACTGAGGATGAACGTCCTGAGTGCGCAAGGCTTTGATGACCGCTTCATTTTCGACGGAGTCGAATGGCTTCTTTGGGTCGATGAACGTAAGGTACAGCGGAAGCTTGTACTCTCGCGATACTTCGATGAACTTCGATGTAAACGTCAAACATAGCGGTCGTAATTGCGTGCATCATTTTTTATACCTTTTTTGTGGATAGGGCGTAGATACCCAATTCTCAACAAGCTTGGAGTCTCACCTTTCAAAAGGCACTTGATGAAGAGAAGTGTAAGATATGACGTCAGTTCGAGGGCCGTTTTTTAAAACGCAGAATATTTTATAGGGCGATGTAGAGTTTCAGCTAGGAGGCCCACAGTGAGCGTTGTAAACAATTTCAGATCAGATGCCAACCCATACCAGGGTGTGTCAGTAAGCAAATTTACCTCAATTTCTGGATGCGATGGCGTCTTGTTAATCGACTGAAATTAATCAGCGAATTGTTCAGCTTTTTGTGTATCGGATTTCTTTATTAGCTTCGCTTTATTTGTTTACTATCATTGTTTTTATTTGCTTGTTTTGTCCACTCATGTTTACCACTTTCACTCTAAACTGAACACATTTCTTTTTAAATTGGACACTTTTAGTTTAATTCTGAACATCGTTAGAAATAAGATGGACATTTTGTAAACCAAAGCAGACGTATTGTTCAAACAGTCATTATCTGACCAAATTTATGTTGTTGAGGAGCATTTCTATTAAAAATTCACCCATGGGGAGTGTTTCAAGAAAAATAACTATAGCGCTTCAGTGAACACAAAATTCTTATCACTTTATCGCAAACGCAAAATTTTAGTTTTAACGTGAAGTGCGTGAGAGATCATTGACTTTGCCGGAGTAGGAAGAGATTGGGCTGCGCACTGCTTCAAAATATTTCATTGTCTATTGGAGTTATAGTGCAACTGCTGTTGACATGCGTATAAATATAGAAGCTACAAAAGCGACCGCAATATAAACCGTTCTCCATCCCATGGCTTTAAGTAAACCCATCTGCACTGTCGATCAAATAAACACCACAATGTTGGCGTGCATAACACGCATTCTCACAGAACAATTTTCTTTGGCAAAGCACGAAGAATGTGTTTGTTTTTGCTTGAAAGATGCTTAGCGCTGCATCTCGGAACATGGGATCGTGTGCAGCCACGCGTTTGCAAGTACAGACTTGATACTTCCTAGTTCACTAATTGTGAGGGTTTTGCAGCAGTCCACACCGATAAGCTGTTTCAATCATTGCTTCAGCATTATCGAGCTGCTGTCGATCTAATCAGGATTCCTCAGAAGATGTGGAAAGACTGGAGGCAGTGAGGCAGCCGGGGTACAAAATAATCAAACTGATCATCATCATCACAATTTTCAATAGCGCCTGTCCTGCTTGGTGGCGGATATACCTTTGTCCTTTTCGAATTTCGAATAGTCGAATTTCGAATAAATTCGAATTTCGAATATTCGAATATTCGAATATTCGACTATTCGAAAAAAGTCCAATATTCGAATTATTCGATTATTCGAATATTCGAGAAAGTCCAATAATCGAATCATTCATTTATTCGAATATTCGAAAGTGGCCAATACGAAGGCTTCGAATATCGAATATTCGAATAGTCGAATATTCGAATATTCTTTATCAATCTCTTAACAAGTTAGTGGCACTCTTTTTCGAAAACCAGGGAAGTCTGACCTTATGATAAAAAACGATGTTTGAGTTTCGCGCGTCGCTCAAAGTGCGCCGAGTTGTGTGTTCGTAATCTGACAAGAGAAGTCAATGAACTTCCCGTGGAGATTTCCAAAATGACCTATTGCTTGTTATAAGGGTGTGTCTAAGAAGCACCGTAGTGGTCCTCAAATGTCCTGCTGGCATCTGGGTAGGTGAAAAATTACAAAAAACTGTAGCACTTCAGTGCCGGCTGGTAAGGCGAAAGTGACGCCTTGAATGGCCGTGAAATACTCAGAAATTAACATACAGATGCTATAGAGCTTTAATTATAGTTAGATGTTAGAAATCTGACAATTTATTAGGTCAAATGAATCATTCACTGCAGTCGGGGCGTGGATAGCGGGGAGAGGTCCAGGTTCGAATCTAGGAGAGTTGTTTACGGATTGCTGTGCGTTTTGGTAAATGTAGAACATATCCTCATTTTAACCATATTTAATAACATGATCGAAATGTGTTGCTTCAGTCCATCTCTGGGATGTGCTGATCAGTCTTCGGGTTCCTATAGAGAACGTTTCTCTTGTAAATTTTACTAATTTTGGCTTCTCTTATAAAATGCATCATTTTTGATCCACTCCGTTGTATTGTACTCCGTAGTGTTCGTAGAATTTGCATATAACACCAAATACAGTACTAACAACTAAATTAATTAGTCACCTTCTTCACTGACGAGCCTCGGGGTGACTAATTATAAACATGTTTTGTATGAAGGCAGAGGCGAAACAAGACATGTTTAGTGTGTTGTTACCATTGTTTTAGTTATTACTTGTTTTAGTTGTTGCTTGTTTTCCACTTGTGTTTGTTATAGTACAGAGTGATTTAGAGTTCATGTATACCCCAGGTTATTTCTAATTCTACTTCGTTGTTTAGACATTGAATTTAAAACTGTTTGAGTATTAAAATTTACACATATGATTAACTTATTCTATTGGTCTTCTTGCAGCCTATTCTTCCTCGGCCACTCTCCCGCACTGACAGGGGGGGGGGGGCTTTGTAAACGTAGGTACTTGTATTAATCCCCATGACTTCGTAAGTAGATAATAAAATTTCGTACAAATGTTGTCCTGAGGGTTGACTGAGGTTGTGATCACGAAGCTGGCAAAGGCGTTCGGTGTTACCGTCGACCACAATAGGCGACGGTGAGTATGTGCGAGAAAAGGTGCAGAATAGCCGACCGCGTTGTACTATTGTGACTCCAAAAGTGGAGTGGAGGTCGATTTTTTTCGCCCAAACATCGCCTGTACTGTTATTTTGGATGCTGAGCACGAATATGGTATCCAATTTTGACAATTTGGCCGCTTACGATATTTCATAGTGTGTGTTCGTGAGCAAGGATGGGGTTGTCATGACCACTGATTTCGTCCTTTCCTCGCCTTAGAAAATTATTTAGGCTGCTGCCACGAATCTGTCATTTCTTTTTCTAAATTATCCATTTTTCGTGCACTACTTTCCATCTCAAAGTCGAAGACTGGAAAGCAAGTCTGATCACATATTTAGGTGAAGAAAGCGATTCTATGTACTCAAACTGATAAACGATCACTCATGAAAATGTGGAATCACGCGATCACGCGAAAACGTTTACTAGATTTGCGATCAGCACCTCAATCAGCCCTATAGACGACGTTTGGGCGAAACCTGCTTTCGATCTCCGGAGTTGTGGGAGTACAAGTCCCTAAACCTTCGATTAGCAGAGAGTGGTGGGGAGGCGATGGGCAGCAGGGGTGTGCGTTAAATTTTTTCGGTAAATTTTTAACGACCACTTTTTAACGAAAAATTTTCGCGTTAGAAAGGTAAATTCGGTAAAATCGTTAAATAAAATGTCCCTTAGTTACATTCAGTTTTAAACCACTGGGGTGCCTCTCGGACAATCCCCCACAGCGCTCAATAGGTTACTTATAAGATTCCCATGGAAAGTTCATTGACCTCCCTTGTGAGTTGACGCGAAGTAAGCGCTGCAAGCGCGGCCCTCCGCTGCGCACAGCGTGCTGTGGCCATTCACGTGAATCGCAAGTGATTAGGGTTATGCCTGTACACAGATATTTTTACCTTCAGTATACTATAGGAGAATCTTCGTTTTGTATTTCTACCCCAGTTACAACAAGGGAACGATTAGAGCCGAAGGGGCTGCGGTAGGGAGGTAGAACTTTTAGGGGCCTAGAAAGTTCCTGCTTTCTGCCAGTAAAGACGTTGAAGAAGAGAGAAAGAGCAATGGCTATGGAGTACAAGAGCCAGTCATACTCCGTTTCCTATGAAAGTGAGCCATCCCCATTTTCGCTCTAACACTGTCCAAGTCGTAGTGTCTTGTCAGATTAGATTCCAACGCGGGTCCGTTTCTCTCCAACGGAGCTAGAACACAAACTGAATCCCATTTATGAGACTCCAGTGCCCCCTTTCTGCACCAGATTGCCTTTGTGTCATTTCTTCGCCCATGATAATCATTCTTTTACCACCTGGAAGCTTCGCTATAACATAAGGAAAGATAGCAACCTATAGAGAAAGACCTATAACAATCTAGCTCTGCCTACCCAAGGTGTTCTCTTCTCTCTTCTCGGTTCACGAATTCTTAGGGAAGCAAAGCGTGCTTCATTGCCATTATACCGCTGTTATTGTCCTTTGGTCTCCTAAAGGAAATGGATGGAGCAGCCATCCATTTCCTTCACAGTGGGTAACAAAAAATAATTAAATGTCAACCACTGGGTGACGACAGTAAATAATGGTGTTCATTTGATTATTCGAATATTCGACTATTCGAAGTTCGATTATTCGAAATTCGACTTTTTGAAAATCGAATATTATTCGACCAATCGAAATTCGAAATTTTGAAAGTCGAATATTATTCGATCATTCGAAATTCGAAATTTTGAAAATCGAATATTATTCGATCATTCGAAATTCGAAATTTTGAAAATCGAATATTATTCGATCACTCGAAATTCGAAATTTTGAAAATCGAATATTATTCGATTGTTCGAAATTCGGAATTTTTTCCCAAGGACAAAGGTATAGTGGCGGAGTCCGCTGTTCTGTTGTGGTGATTCCATATCACCGATCAAACGCTTGATCGGGACATCAGCTACCTTTAACTCCATATGCAACGTGTCTAGCCAATGTTTCTTCGAGCGCCCTCCGGGCTGTTTATCAGGGACTCCAACATTCAGACCAACCTTACAGACGGTGTGGTGACGAGCTTCGCGAAACGTGTCTGCTATAGGGACGAACCTTCATATGGTGTCGTTGCGAACACAGTCCAATCGTGTTACTCCAGCTGCTCAGCGTTGCAATTTTGTCTCAATTACACTGAGGCGGCTTTCAATTTCTTTGGTAACTCGATATCACTAAGCACCTTACGTCGCTACTGGGCGAACGACTGTTCTGTAAACCTCTGATTTGAGGTCCTCAGATACCCCAGTCAACGAGCATCATTTTGGCCAGGCTGCACTGAAATTGATGTGGTTGAATAATGCTACCGAAGCTTAAGAACTTAATCATGGTTTATTTTGACAAGAATTGGAAATCATCCTAGCTATTGAAGTCGCCGAATGTTGCAGAAGTTGGTTTGTTTATCAATGTACCGATTTTTCAATAAAATTCTGTGTAGAGTGAAAACTCTGTGCACTTACAAAGCAGTCTAAAATTTATTTATCAGTCGGATAAAGAACTTCTGAACAAAGTCTACGTTAATAAGGTGTTCTATTACAAGGTGTTTGAGGAAAATGATGATCTTCCCTGGCCTTTTAACATGTTCCATTTGCACAATAACAATTTTCTTATCCTGGAGCAATTATGTATCGGAGCATTTAGACATAAATGATGGGTCTAATGATAATGATGGCAATTTTTTTGATTTCTCAGAACATTTATTTCTTAATGGTGTTGTGTTCCGAGTATTTGCATAGGCAGTTTTCTCCAGTTACCCTCCAGTTGGCCGGAGTTCGCTCTCAGGGCTCTGCTAACCCAATTAGAGCGTTTCTTTCTGATCATGAAAGCGACTGCATCACCGTCGGCACCGTCTCGCGCTAGTTCTCCTTATTCAACTGCATTCCAATTCCTCATGCAGTGCTCTCACCCCATTTAATCATTTTCATTTCTTTTACTTCTTGTCCTCGTGGTTTAAGAACAGAGGTTTTAAGGCAACGCTCTTATTTCCAAGTGCAGATACAATGTCTCTGAAGCGGCTACTTTCCTGGTCGGAGAAGAATCTTCTGTTGATCCTCACCATCGCCGGTGTAATCGTGGGTGTGGTCGGCGGTGCACTGTTACGGTAGAGTTGCAAGTTTCGTTACCTCACCATTGAATCAGAATGGAATGCTCATTCAAGATACCTCGAGCCTGGTCCACAAACGGTGAAATACATCGGCTTTCCTGGAGAACTGTTCATGAACATGTTGAAGGCGATGATCTTACCGCTGATCGTCGCCAGCCTTATTTCAGGTAGGGTCTACCACTTGCTATTTTAACCTCTATGAGATGCATAGACTGGTCGAGGTAACTCCTCTAGCAACGCTTGAGAGCCTTCCCTCGTCGTTAAATGTCTTACTTGATTGTAGAATTGAAGCATGAGTGGTTTATCTTCGACATGCAACAGTTCGCACTGTATTTCTGGCTTCAGGTCAGAAACGCTAGAGTGGCTGGGGCTTGGTCTAGTAAGTTGCAAAGATCAAACCTCGAGCCTTTTTTAGGCCTCAGAAGACGATGAGACGGTCGAAAGGTCAGGCCAATAAATATTCCACCTAAAAACCTCGTAGCACAGAACGGCTTGAAAAGCGAAGCATGAGCGATTGCTTTAAAAACGCTCAGTGTTATAAGTTACTCGTTCGCGAGCACTAGTCAAATTATAACAAAATTTTAAATTCCATGGAGATCATGCGCTACGAATGCCGAACAACACTAATATGCTTTGATGAAGAAAAAACTCACAAATTAATGGTCATAGTGAGAGTTATCTACCGTTCGCAAATGACTTTTCTATGTACAACACGTCTCCTTCAAGAAAGCTAGAATTTCCAAGAAAACGCTAAATAATAATCTAAATGCTAAATAATTAATAAATAATAATGCTAAATAATACAAATAATAATCTACCTCTTTCTCTTAAGGACTCTCGCAGCTGGATGGTCGCACTTCGGGAAAGCTTGGCCGCAGAGCTGTTCTCTACTATATACTTACCACCGTTCACGCAGTTTTGGTAACACTTTTATGTTGCTGTTAGCAGTGCAGTGCATCTGAAGTTTTTCGAAAGTGCATTATTGAAATCATTTGCGTCTACTCGCTTTTTGACGCACCTTGAAAGCGGAAAGAAGTGACTTGTGGTGTCAATTTTCCACTTTAAGCTGGGAATCTGTGTCGTGATGCTAATTCACCCAGGAAATCCACGAATCAAAGCTAGAAGCTCTACAGCAGATGCGGAGATCACAAGAAAGGTGACTACAGAAGACAAATTCCTCGATCTTCTCAGGTACTTTGTTAGAATATGGAAACGATGTGCACTGTACTGTTAACCACTTTTCAGCGCAGAGTAGGAGATGGGGCTCGAGTAGAGAAGATAACGGCAGTCTGGATATTTTACACTAGAATAAAAACCAACCAAGCTAGTAGCAGTTAGATGCTGAACCCCATTTACTGTACAGTGCCGGACGCATCTTTTGAATAGACGTTGCAAAAACCGCGATTTTGCGGTTTTTGCGTCCCTTTGATAAAACTTGCCTAAGGGTCACCCATTCGAATAGCCATGGGCATATAAGCTCGTACTCTATCGTTTGGTACACATATTTCATATGAGAGCATGAAAATGTCCAAAATTGAAAACTTGCGCTCCATTGCGAAGGGTGGTCGCGAACGAGTTGTCGGTCTCAAGCCGTCGGAAACGGTTGCATGCTTACAACTCCTCTAATTTGAGCTTTTTTAAGAAACGGTTGGTGCCGTTCAATTTGTCTCTTCGAGATCTACACAAACATATACACAAGTTTACCAGATTATCGCAGTTTTCATATGGGTAGCCAAAACGAGCAGCTGGAGCAGGCTCTTTGCGATTAGAGCAGCTTATTTCCTTGGACTTGCACGTTTTCGGAGTATCTCAAGCATGGAGTACGTCGCCAATGCTCTGTAATGCCAGGAATTCTCCGAGAGGGCACAATGCATATATTAGGTTGATTCATAAATTTTGCAACATTTTTGTTTTTACTAGAACTCAAAGTAAACCCGCTGAGGTATTATATTGTATTTGAAAGCTTGTTTCCTAGCAAACATTTTGAGTTATGAATCGTTAGGTTTCCTTGTGCTTTTGAATAGTTTTATTCTCTAGAACGATGTGTACTCAAAGTGAAAAAGTGTGTGATTTGATTTTCAATTAGTTCAAGCTCGGCAGCAACCCAGCGACCGGAGCCAAGCACATTAAGGAAGTCACCGGCAAGTTCACGCCTAGCCGAATAAATTATTGTAGATGGTACAAGAAGTTGCATTCTGCTAAGAAGGGCAACAGACAAACCACAAACCCGGAAAGGTCAACTGCTGTAGACAAAGGGCGTCTGCGCAAACCTATCAAGTCGACTTCTTCTCAAACCACGCTATGACCGACGCAGATCTTCACGCCTCCCAATGAACCACCGCTCGTCGGTTGCAGAAGATTGGAAGGTCGCCAAAATCGCCTTCATCAGTGCGTCATGCTTTCACGGAAACCCAAGTAAATCGCTGTGCTTCCGACAGCCGAGAGGTCCTGCACGCGGCAAGGGAGCCTGGATTGAATCGTTACCAGCAATGAAAAGCGGATGCCTCGCTACAACTGTAAAGCTGGAAAGCTATAGCTAGACCGCAATGAGCTGGGTGTTCTGACGTCAAAACCGGAGCTCCGCCGAAAGAAGGTCCTGCTGTGCGTTTGTTGGATGAGAAGTGCTCCGGTGCACCGGGAGCTGCTTCACGTAGTCAAACCGTCCTCGACGCTCGCCTTGCCAACAACTCAATCAGGGCAACAGCCGACCGCCTCCGGCACTTCAGACGTTGGAAAAAATCTAGGAACTGGGCTGCACCAAAACCAAATAACCACCATACATCCCCGACATTGCGCCATCTGACTGCCATCTGCTTCGGTCTATGGACCGCTTCTTCTATGGTAGGCGCTTCGCCGAAGTTGATGAGGTCACGGCGGTGGTACACGACTTCTGCAGGTCGAAACCGACCGAATTCTACTGAGATGTAATCCACTCAGTTCAAGAACAGCAAAGAAAAGCATCTTATAGAGAATAACGGCAATTTCTTCGTTTACGTCAATCATTTTCTTTTGTGGTATAGTCTAATTTTTGCTGGAAGTCAAATTTCGTTGCGAAATTTATGACTCAGTTTAATAGGATCGAACCTAGCAATCGAGTGGGCGTGACCGCTTGCAAATTGCACCCGCAGGCATGTTCTGAGCGCAATTACTCTGTAAACTTCGAGTCTTTCCAGCTGCAACGCATGGATTTTATAGGCAGTAGAAAGTTCAAGCGCTCTAAAACACAGCGACGTAGCTTATGACTGAACAAAGCTACAGCGGCGCGAAAATGCAGATTAGCCTTGTGTGACACGATTTTTTTCGAGTTCAGTCGACTACTGCGGGAAGACAAGGAGAGCTAATGGCATGCAAATTATACTTGTGTCCTTCCAAAATTTTTTCGAATAAACGAATAATCGAATATATTCGGTTTCACGGAAAACCGAATATTCGAATAATGAATATATTCGAATTTTGGACCTCGTCGAATATTCGAATAATGAATATATTCGATTTTGGACCTTGTCGAATATTCGAATAATGAATATATTCGAATTTTGGGCCTCGTCGAATATTCGAATAATGAGTATTTTCGAATTTTGGGTCTCATCGAATATTCGAATAATGAATATTTTCGAATTTTGGGCCTCACCGAATATTCGAATAATGAATATTCGAATATTCGAATTTATTCGAATATTCATTCGAAATTATTCGATTCGGTCCGAAGTATACGACAGATGTATTTGAATTAAAGGCGAAATTGAGCCCTATGCTAAATGCCTTTTTTCTAATTTCTTCTGTAAGATCGTGTCTTCAATTTTCAAATCCAAACTCTTCTAATCTTAATAAATTCCGACCGTAACGCACAACTGACATAGTGCCACAAAATTTGTCAATAGCGAATACTTTGGTTGAAATTGTAAGCATTCTACGGCTTCTAGCCACAAAATTTATCAATAAAGAATGCTTTGGTTGAAATAGTAGATATTCTACGGCTTCTAATGACCCTCGTAAAGCAAATACAGAAATAAACGTAATCTCAAACATGACATGTTATTTAAAGGCATTATGTTAATATGTATCTTCTTCTTCTTCTCCTGAGCGTTTAGTCCCGCGCAGTCGCAGGGTCCGTTGTTCTTGTGATCTGTCGCCACCTCATCCTATCAAGGGCGTCATCTGCCGTGGCGCCGACTTCGGCGAGATCTCTCTTGATGAGGACGTGTCCATACCACCTCAGGCGCTGCTCCCTCATCTTCAGCTGGATTGGGGCTGTCGTCGTCACTGCCCTAACATCCTCGTTTCGCACCCTGTCTCGACGGGTCCATCCACATGCCCACCTCAGCATCCTCATCTCCGCCGCGTGCAGTTGCCGCTCCTGCGCCTTACCCAGGGCCCAGCACTCACTGCCGTAAAGGAGGGCAGGTCTTACAACTGTTCTATAGAGCTTGCCTTTGGGCGTCCTGGAGCATCTACGGTCGCAGAGGATCCCTGTGGACTCCCTCCACTTGAGCCAGGCTGCGTTTATCCGTCCACTGACAGCCTGGTCCACACTTCCTTCCTCGGATAGGTCACTTCTGAGGTAGCGGAATTCTTCCACCTTCTCGATCGTTTCCCCTTGGCAGTCTAGGATCGATCCAGCGCACTGCTCAGAGCTGATGAACTTCGTATTCTTCACGTTCAGCCGTAGGCCGTTCTTTGCGAGGGCTCTCTGCCACAGCTGCACCTCCTCCTCCGGCTCCTCCTGGTTGACGGCTACTAGGGCGATGTCGTCCGCGTAGAGGATCGTTCTGAGAGGGCCTTCCTCAAGGTGGTTCACTATAGAGTCAAGCGTCAGCAGGAAGAGGAACGGGCTCAGAGCCGACCCTTGGTGTACCCCCACTGTGATGTCCACTTTCCTTGTCACCCCGTGTGGAGTTCGTATCGCCGCTTTCGAGCCCTCGTACATGTCCCTTATGACCGTGATCAGACGTTCCGGGACACCCCTCCCTCGAAGGGCATTCCAGATTACGGCCCGAGCTAGCCTCTCGTAGGCCTTCTCCAGGTCCAGGAATGCCAGGTACCAGGGTTTTCGTTTCTCCCGATATTTCTCCATCACCTGACGAGCGATGAAGATGGCGTCTGTGGTGGACCTCTCAGGCATGAAGCCCCACTGCACCTGGGAGATGGGTACCATCTCCCTCAGCCTTGAGTCGACCAGTCGTTCGTAGATCTTCATCGTGTGTGAGATCAGTTTGATCCCTCGGTAGTTGGAGCATTCGGAAGCGTCTCCCTTCTGCTTAAAGATGGGGACTATGGTGCTGTTCCTCCAGTCATCCAGCATCTTACCTTCTTTTGTGATTCTGTTGAGGAACTGCGTCAGTCAGTTGATTCCGAAGTCCCCGAGCACCTTCCAAGCCTCTACTGGTAAACCGTCAGGCCCTGCTGCCTTTCCGAGTTTCATCTTCCCTATGGCCTTGCGAACCTCTTCTTGCGTCCAGGGTGGGATGGGTCCTTCCGTTGGTTGTTCTTCCTCGGCCTCCGACGAGGGAATTCCTCGTTTAGGAGTTCCCTAAAGTACTCCTCCCATCTCTCTCTGACCTCGACCGGCTTCCGTAACACCCTACCGTCAGCACTCTTCACAGTCTTCACTACTCGAATTTCGAGGCTTGCTCTATGACGCGCCTTGTCTAGGCGGATAGCGAACTTCTCTCCTTCTGGCCAGCCTAGTTTCTCGTACAGGGCATCCATTTCCGCGTTGTTTGCCTTCGCTACAGCTGTTTTTGCCAGCCTCTTCAGCTTCCTGTAGGCTGTGAGATGCTCAGGTGCCCTCGTCTTCTGCCACAGCTTGTAGGCCTCCTTCTTCCTCTTCACCGCAGCCTGCACCTCTTCGTTCCAGAACCTTGCCGATTTATCCCCTTTGGTTCCTCCCTTTGTTTCTCCCAGGGTTTCCTTGGCACATCTCAGGATTGTTCGGGCTACCCTCCTCCAGGTCTCATTCACGGGACCAGCTGGATCTGGAAGGCCTGCTTCGAGCACTACCCTTCGCAGCTCGTTCCGCTCTGAACCGCACAGTCTCCACCATCGGATCCTGGGTTCCGTCCACACTTTGGGCCTGGTGGGTAGAGGTATGCTAAGGTCGGCTACCAAAGGTCTATGCTGTGATGCCACGTCTTCTCCCGGAATGACCTTCACATCCCGGACTGTTTTCAGGGCAGCCCTTCGAACCAGGATGTGGTCGACTTCCGTCCTTCTTCCTCCGCTAGCATAGGTCACCTCCTGGCTCTCCCTCTTCGCGAAGAAGGTGCTACAGACAGCCAGGTCGTGGGCGATAGCCAGATCCAGAATTCGTTCTCCATCCGGGATTATCAGGCCGATCCCTTTACCTACATGAACCCTTTCCACTTCTCTTCTGCCACTCCCCACATGCCCGTTCATGTCCCCTGCTATGGAGAGGTAGTCGCCTTCTGGTACGGACCTTATGGCTTCCTCGAGCGAGAGGTAGAAGTCATCCTTGTCGTGCTCGGAGCATCCGGTCTGCGGAGCGTAGACAGACATGATGGTCCAGTAACCCTCCTTCGTGTCCAGCCGCAGTGACATGATGCGGTCGTTTATTCTTTGGACAGCCGCTACTGAATCCTTGAGGGACTCCGCGACAGCTATCCCTACCCCGTTCCTCTTGGTGTCCTCTCCGTTAGAGTACAGCTTGACCCCTTCTCCGATGTCCCTTGCTTTCGCCCCTTTCCATCGCGTTTCCTGCAGACACAGGACTTGTATCCTTCTGCGCTTCATCAAGTCAGCCACTTCCCTAGATCTTCCGGTCAGCGTTCCCACATTCAGAGTCCCCAGTCGAAATAGCTTCTTTAGCCGAGGTCGTTCGCCCTCGGTAGCCCTCGCATACTGACCACAGAACTCGGGCGAGGGTTCTGTGCGCCACTTCCGGGTGACGTTCTAGCCTTTACACTGATTCTATTGCGACTTGTGATCATGGTTTTGTGACGAGGTTTCTCCATCAGCCGGCCTGTCAACCTGGGCCTGACGCTGGAACCGTTGCCATTTTTGCAATTTTTGCAGGGCATGGCGTGCCGGAGCCGGGAGTCGAACCTGTGACCGTTTGTGCATGAAACTACACAACTAACCACTAGGCTAACTCGGCATTATGTTAATATGTATATGATGTTTTATGTTACAAACCCGGACAAGAAAAAACAACAATTGAGTGAGGAAACACCTCGTCGTTAAACTGAGAATTAAGGTCTCCTACAAGTGAATCACAGAAAAGGACTTTGAGAAGGATGAATGATGCTGTGGCAATTTGGGGTGAGATCGCAGCCAGTCTCTACCCTTCCGACTGAGAAGATGAATGTCAAATAGTCCAGCTATGCGACACTTTTCGAACGGTACGACTGGAAGATGGTCTCCCAGACACATATTACTATTAAGCAGAAGATCGCTCCTTGGCACTTAGCGTGACATACTTCCGATTGGTATTGGGCCGGTGATTGCGGTCGAAGAAAGCCTCAACCGAAGAAACAGATTGTGTTCCTAAGCCACACCAATGGTAGACCAAACAAACCGACTACGAAGCACTTTCGACAGAGGTCGACCTTGGCCGCATCATTCATGTTCTCAAGTCCATCGGTCGGCCTTCAAGCTTAGGTAATTAAACATGTTTCCAGTTTCGAATAATTGCATGGCTACATATGAAATATGTATACCAAACGATAGAGCTCGAGCTGCTGAGCTCAAATATATCCTTGGTTTTTCATATACTTGACTTTAGGCGAGTTATATCCAGAAGGCGCAAAAATTGTTTCCCAGTAGTCTATCTAAGTAGCGTCGAATATATTCGAATATATTCGAATTTTGGGGCACGTCGAATAGTCGAATAACGAATATATTCGAATTTTGGACCTTGTCGAATATTCGAATAACGAATATATTCGAATTTCGGGTCTCAGCGAATATTCGAATAATGAATATTTTCGAATTTTTGGCCTCATCGAATATTCGAATAATGAATATATTCGAATTTTGGACCTCACCGAATATTCGAATAATGAATAATCTAATATTCGAATTTATTCGAATATTCATTCGAAATTATTCGATTCGGTCCGAAGTATAATGTAAAGTACCTTACTGATTTGCTCGCGTGGGCGAGCAAATCAGTAAGGTACTTTACGATGAAGTGCTCATAACTCCCCATCTGCCTAATCTGGCTTGATCCCAGCTGCCATTTTAGAGCTGCGGAGGGCAGCGGTGAAGTTTCTTCCGCCCTCACTCCCAAATTTGAGTTTTCGACACTCGTAATGGTACCGTTCTTCAACTCGAAAAGTTCTATCTAATGGTACCAATCTCGACCAATTCTGGAAGTATCGCTTTTTAACAAGTTCGCATCGAAGACGAGGGCGCTTTAGGCCGCGGGAGGAGAGCGATGACGTCATCGAAAATCGATTTTTTCGAAATTGGTCAAATTTCCTCGTCCAAAATTATCTAGGGAGTTGTTTGGTTACGAATCCTTCGTCCGTTTTCGAAAATTCCACCGATTTCGGTAGGTTGCCTGCCGTTTGAGGGTGGTTTGGTCAGGATCACCGATCATTCTCAGTTATCGGTATGTGTGGTCTCCTGCAACTATCGGCCAGATAGACTTCGGCATCGTGTTCCGCATCTTGAATAAGCCCTGCCCTCAGGCGAAGTCTGAGCAAAATCGGTGATCCTGACCCGACCACCCTAAGTTATCCAGGAGAATATTCAAAACCTACCAAATTCGGAGAAATTTTCAAAAACGGACATCGGATTCGTAATCTGCGCACCAAATAACTCCCTATGCAGATGATCTTGGACAATAAAATTTGGCCAATTACGAAAAAATCGATTTTCGATGACGTCATTTGCTCACCTGCCGCGGCCTAAAGCGCCCTCGTCTTCGACGCGACTGCCCGAAAATCAATTTTTCTGAAATTGGTCGAGAGGGAGGCCTTTCGATAAAGCTTCTTGTGCTAAACAGAATGGTGTTATCGCGGGTGTCTAAAAAAACACTCAAATATGGGCGAGTAAGGGAGGAAGAAACTTCACCGCTGCCCTCCGCCACTCTAAAATGGTAGATGGGGCTAAAGCAGTATAGCATCTGGGAAGCTGCGAGCATGTCATGTCGTCGTAAAGTGCTTTCAGTCTCGCGCTCGCCCACGCATTTGCATGGTGTTATGCCTACGTTATACTTCGGCGACGCATCGCCGACGCTGTGTTGCGCTAGCTGCTACGCACTGCGTAGTAGCCCGCTTAACACTGTCGCCGACGTCGCCCACAAGAGCGTCGCCTAAGTATAACATAGGCCTTAGCTCGCCTCCTCCTTCTGCCGTAGTCGACTGAACTCGGAAAAAATCGTGTCACAGAAGACTAGCATGCATTTTGGCACCGCTGTAACTTTGTACAATCATAAGCTACGCCGCTGTGTTTCAGCGCGCTTTTAAACTTTTTAATGGCTATAAAGTTCACGAGTTGCAGCCGGGAAGAATCGACATCGGCATGAAAAAGTTATTGCGCTCAGAAAACGCCCGCGGGTGCAATTTGCGAGCGGTCGCGCCCACCCGATTGATGGGTTCGATCCAATATGCATTGTATGACAGAGCGCTGGCGACGTTCGCCCTGCTTGAGATACTCCGAAAACATACAAGTCCTGGAAAATAAGCTGCTCCAATCGCAAAGAGCCTGCTCTAGTCACTCGTTTTGGCTATCTACAGCAAAATGAGATGATCTGGTAAGGCTGTGTACATGATTGTGTAGATCTCGAGGATACAAATCAAACTGCACCAACCGTTTCTAAAAAACCCTCAAATTAAAGGAATTGTGAGCATGCAACCGTTTTCGACGGTTTGTGAGCGACAACTCGTTCGCGACCGCCCTTCGCAATGGAGCGCAAGTTTTCAATTTTGGACATTTTCATGCGTTCATATGAAATATGTGCACCAAACGATAGAGTTCGAGCGAGCTCCTGACCTCAAACATGCCTTGGTTTTTCGAATGACAATTAAGCAAGTTTTATCAAAGAGACGCAAAAACCGAAAAATCGCGGTTTTTGCGGCGTCTATTCAAAGGGCGAGTCAGGTACAGTAGTTTATAAGGGACGGTAGTACGTTGGTACGTTTCTTGCCATGTTGAAAACGAGTTTCAAACCTAAACCAACGTCTTACGTACAGGCCTACTGCTGCATCCGGGACATTGTTTCAGGAATATGCTGCCGGAAAACATTGTGCGATCCACGTTCCAGCAGCAGCAAACCGTGTACTTTTCCATAAACTCTACAGATGGAAGCATGACGAAGAGCCGAATCGAGTACTCCGACGGCATGAACGTTCTGGGTAGGTGAGCCAAAAGGAAATAGAAAGTGAAGAACAAATTCAACTGCTAGTCTTCCAGATACATATATCTTTTAGAGTCTTGCATGCTGCGTAGCTTTCTTCGGGACCAATGTTTGTTGTTTTGCTGACAGCGAAGTTTCCCATCAATCTACTTTCGCCTCGGCTAAAACTTTGAAGACATCGCATTCCTCGGAAACTCGAAAGTTCAGTATTAGCAGCACCACCTTCAAAATATTATTTCACCCAAAAGAACACTCTTACTAAGAAGCTGCAGAAGCAAGACGCGATCTTGTTGAGCCTTATAACGGTGATGAGAAAAACCCCCTTCTCAGTCACCTATACTTGAACGCAAACAGGGCAAATGAGTAAACCAACTTCGCTAACCATATAGTGGCGCTAAGATGAAAAATCACTATGTTCGATGAACGGCGCCAGATCGTAAATCACATATGTACATCACATGATGAAGTGTTGGGCTGACCATCACATAATCAGGGGAGTCAGTAGTACCTCCAGCTACTGTAGAGGTGGCGCTGTGGTGGTGTTTTCGATTTGTTCTTGGTTTGCAGAAAGGTAGTCATGAGTCCGGTCCCCATCGGTGTCGGAGATTAAGTATTTTGTAATTTATCGTCACTCACACCTCTTATCCTCATTTCCAACACATTTTTCAACAAACGACTGGTAACAACTATCATATGCCTTTTCTGACCTCTATCAAAATGTAGTCACAACAAATCTAGATTTTCACTTAAGGTGAATCAAAATCTCATGCCAGATTCGTGATCAGCGCTAAGATAAGCTGCGTGTACGTTTGAACGAAATGGTACTTATGACCTCATCACCCTCAGCCTCGCTTCAATCCTTGAGCCTAGACTGAAGTTCGCATCTTGGCCATCATTCTCGATGAAGGGTCATGACCAAAATGCGAAGGCATTCAAGATGGAAACCAATTGAGTATGTTACGCAGTGAATAGGCTACAGCAAATCGATAGAAAATCAAAATGTATGATTTTGTTACGTTCAGTTTTTTTTGAACAATGGAGGGATAAGTATTTAGTTGGTGGGTGCTATATTTCGCTCACATATTTGCAATATTCCATAATTGTTGAAGAAGGTTGGTACCAAGGTTGCTACTCTAAGAAACTGGACGCTGACTCCTTCATGCAAGTAATGAAATTTGGTATCTACAACGCCTTTTCACCTTGAAACGACTCGGCTGTTCGAAAACCAAAACGCAAGTACTGTACGAGGTCGAAAAACATTTAGACCACACTTCGATTAGGGTTGTTATTTGGGTGCTGATCACGAATCTGACATTTCTTTCCGAATTTCCTTCTTCTTATGGCAGGTTAAGCTAGATATAAGTGGCGGAGATGAGGTCATAAACACTAACTTCGCCCAAGAGGTGCTGATCACGATGGGGCCGAAATTGCGACTACCTTCCTGGATGAGTGAGGGCACTACCCCTGTGCGGACTCCTCCTCAACTGGTGAAGCTTCTAATGGCTGCACTGATTACGCAACGCTCCGCCCAACGCTTCTTCAGCGCACGCGACATGCGTCGACAACGCGAATTTTCACCAGCCAGTACTCGCTTAGGAGATCCAGTCAGAAAATGTGGACTAAACCTTCGTAATCAGCGTTTTAATCTCTTTCAAACGGCATAGGCCACTACCCGAAGTTTCATGAGAAGCTGAAGGCATCCCTGGTCAATGCCTGATCCAGCAGAACAGCATAAATCGTTTGGCCTATTCTAAAGTTCCACTTCAGAAATTTCATTTTACTTTACTGCAATTTAGTAGAACATTGTGATCACCCTGTATTCTTTCTCTACCGTAAATGGTTGTATCTTTGTGTCATTTTCCCAAAAATTCGTGAAGTTACGAATCGAACAATTTAACCGACATCGTCGAGCCCGCAAAACACCCCTACCACAAACGATTCATGAGGGACTGGAAATAGCGAAATTCGGGGCGAAGAGGAATATAAAGCCTAGGTGATGCAGCCCACATCTGTAGCTTATGACGACAACGACATGGTAGAACGAATGTAGTGGCGCCATATCTTGAGAAGGCTAACCTAAGCCCTTCTTCGCCTGTTTCTAATCGCAAGATTTTCCAGCAGACACAAGAGACTGCACTCAGCGCTGACTGCTTACAATGGAAGGATACTAGGTGACCATGTGACTTGGAGATAAGGTGCTTATCACGGCTGCGAACGCTGATTTTAAATACGTTTCTGCGGTGCGCGTCTGTGAACGGAGTTATGGACCATTTTCATGGCTCCGAGCTCAAGTATCCTGGAGACAGCACTGTCGGCCCAACAGTGGTGGCGTAGAGAGTGGAGGAGCGGTGTGGTGAGTCGACAGGGTCGTTTATGTTCCGACTCACCTGTGATGCACAATTTTTGCACTTCCTAAAAAGAACTGCCACGATCTGCCAAAGCTCTCTATGTCAAATGGCGAAGTTTGGGCGAAACCGATTACCGTGATCCCACCTCCCGTACTTACATGTGGGGGATCAGTGCATTAAATTGCTTGCTTGGGCGACTTTTTTCGACGCACGGGATCGCTAAGGACAATACTGCCGACTTTTCTTCCAAACTATCTTCTCACCAGTTTTTGTCTGGTTGAATAAGGTTTCGTTACCGACATCGTAGAGCACCGCTCTTACAGTGGCTGCTCTGATGTATTTTTTATTCGCTGCAGTCATTGCCAACAGCTGTTATGTTTTGAACATTGCGTAGTGTTATTTCACAGTTGCTAGTATAACGCACTGTTTGTCTTCTCGCCAGGTTTCTAGCAACTGTTCATAATAAATTGGATCTAGTGCCATTATAAATTTGCCAATATGAAGAGGAGTCCATTCTGGCAAATTTCTCCGTAGATTTTTAACATAGAGAGCTTTGGTTAACCGATGAACGGCAGATCTTATTAGGAAGTGGAAAAGTCCTGCACAACAGGGGAGTCGAACTATAAGACACTCAGTCTCACCAAGCCGCTCCTCTACCCCTGCGCCACCACTGCTTGCCGAGCAATGCAGTTTTCAGGCCACTTGAGCCCGGGCTATGCTGAAATGGTCCATAACTCCGTTCACAAATGCGCAAAGCAAAAACGGAACGCATACCTGGAATCAGTGTTCGAACCCGAATCCCGTTGTGTGCATTTCATCTCAAAGTCCCATGGTCACCTAGTATCCTTCCGCTGTTATCTCTGACCCGGGAAGGTCTAGGGAAAGTTCTTCGGCGAATTTCAACTTCTCTCAAGATCGGCTGGACATTTGTAGTCAGATGGATCACCGATTAATAGTAGATTTCGGAAACATATCTTCGCTCATGCTGTGCTGTGCTAATGATACAGGCTTCGCTGCCTCTGTGCAGAGGGCATTTGGTGCCAATAGCTGTGTAGGAGCGACATAGGACCGGAACAGTAAAATGAGTTACGGTATCACACGCAGCCAACCGTGTCTGGAATGCATTTGGAAGATTAGCGAAAGTCCGTTTCGGTGTTTAGCAAAATCTGCGATTTAGATAAATCAAACAAAGTTGCGTGTTATCAACGGAGAAGACATATTTGCAATTTTGTAGCAATTCTGACACCTACGCTCTAGAATATTTACGCTTTTTTAGGACTAATCATATTCTGCATTGTCATGGGGATAGTAATCTCGCGTGTTGGCAAACCTGCTCGTCCACTGGCAGAGTTTTTCATGGCGTTAGATGTGGTAATCACGAAAATGGTCTTTATTGTAATGTGGTGAGCCATTTTCAGAGAGTAAAGAAAAGCACATGCTTGATAACACACGCCTGCTTCAGGTTCGGACCGATCGGCATTCCTTCACTAATCGCTCAAAAAATGCTGGAGGTGACGGATCTAGTAGACACGGCTCAAACTCTCGGCATGTTTATAATCACCGTCACCCTCGGTGAGCTTTTCTGACCGTTGGTGTACTCAATACCCGAAAAACTAGTTCTGCAGAAAAAGTGGTCGAAGCTTAGTATCAACTAGAAAGGTGGATTAACATCAAGCTTTAGGACTAGCCATTCAATGCTTCGTCACCCTACCACTCATATACTACATCGGCACTCGCCAAAATCCGTACCGATTTCTCCGAGGACTTGGCCAAGCCGTTCTTACCGCTCTTGGAACCTCATCAAGGTACAGAATATTCCACTGTTCTAGTACTGATGATGAGCTCTATGTTCATCCATTGATTGGATTCTTCTGTGAATGAAGGAACGCTCAGATTAGAGTGCTCACTGAAGCGAGAAGTTCTGCTAACGTTAAGGCAGAATCAAGTCTCACAAGTGGCGCGGCAGAATGCTGTTGCGTTGCTTCTTGTTTTGCTTTTGCTATATATCATCATACATTTGAAAAGTTAGATGCGCTTAGGGCCTGTTCATACTTCGGGCAGCAGCGGCAAGAGCGCAGCGCGCGGAAGTATGAACAGGCGACAGCAGCGACAAGAGCGACTGGAGCGATAGCGCCGGCGCTCGAGTATGAACACTTTCCGGCTGCGCGCGCTCGGTTTTAATCGATATGCATGTTTTGCACTGGCGACAAGTCGCTCTTGTCGCGAAATATGAACAGGCCCTTAGCACCGAAATCAAATTAGTTTTCAAGTTGCTGTGTAATACTGTGCTCAGCCAAATTGGTCAAGTGGAGATAATACCTAGATATATCTGACAGCTATGTATTAGGTTCAACGGGAAGTTCTGACTGTTTTTGTGCACGTGCTTTTCGTTTGTTTATTATTGAGTCAATGATCGCAACAACCGAAGACGATCAGGACAATTGTCTGATGTCGACGATCCCCCCTGAGACACTTCTCAAAGCCAAAATCTTACAAGAAGAGACGATGCTGACAGTGTGGTGGTCGCTGATTTTGAAATCAGGCCGAACTATTATGGCAGAGTCCTACCGTGATTAAGTACACGAGATGTGCCGAAAATTGCATGAGCCTGCACTGGTAGAAGAAGAGGTCCCATTCTTCTGCACGACAACGCTCGCCCACAATTTTCGCAAATCACCATGCAGAAATTAAACGAACTAGGAGCAAAGTTCTGCCTCACCAGCCATACTCATCAGTCTTTACGCCAATCGGTACCATCTTTTTCGGCACTTTCAGAACTTTCTTTCTGGTAGAACCTTCGCAGATCAGGACCAGGCAACAACAGTCTTCAACGAAAACAGGATTTGTCGCGTCTCAATTACCCCATTTTTTGCTGGCGGAGGTAATCAACAACTATCGCTTCGGAGAAAGCGTACCGATCTAAATGGAGCTTACGTCGACTGAATCCGGCGAGAACAGAGAAGGTTATGACCGTTCAAATCAAATTAAAAGCAGGTGCAAGTTCTAACTGGCACCGCATTTTTCTATTTCATATCTCATCTCTATGTAGTTTTGCTTTGACGTTTATATTTATTTTGGTGTAGTGAAGACGGGGAATGAGATAACTGATGTGTACGCCATCGTCTGAAGCCTTAGACATAGATTGAATTCTGGCTACTGCATACCATTGACAAACATTGTTCAAAGGCCTTTTTGTTTGAGTATAAACAGCTCGAGAACACCAACCTTGCAGTGCGTTTGCAGCGGTGATCTAGTTGAGTTGTTTTAAGCAATATATGTGGAGCTAATAGATTTCGCGACTCACAAAAAACAGTTATCCTTAGCCCTTACTGTGGCGTACAATACCGCCCGCGTCGCGCGGTCAAAAAGACGGTTTGCGACGGAAAAATCCGTCGCAAACCGTCGCATGCTCATAACTCCTTTAATTTTGCGTGGTTTCAGAAACAGTTGGTACCATTCGATCTTCAAAACCATGTGTAAAAATAACGGCAGCAGGCTTTTGCGATTGGAGCACCTTATTTTCCAGGACGTGCATGTGACGTTAAGTACTTTCGGAGTATCTCAAACCGTCCTATGCTCATAATTTTGAAGAGGACGTCATCATTAATTTTAATAAATTACATGAGTACAACAAGCAGTGGGAACTGCATCATGCTTTACTACACTTACAACACCAGGACTTTCTTCTCAAACACCGACCTACATGCTACTCTAGAAGCGACAGGAAGCATTAAGTTCCCAATGTTCGCCCTCCAAGAGACAAGGGCTTAGAGGAACAACAAACGACAGTTAAAAAAACGGAACACTCACCGTTCGTGGAGAGAAGGCTCTATAACGCAGTGCCGGAGGTGTAGGCTTCGTTGTGCCCCCTCTGTCGTCCTTCCCGTCGACCCTGTAAATCCTACCATTTCTTCTGGTCATCCTTGAACTACGACAACTACGATGATGACGATGCCGAGACAGTAACACGAATGGAAATGGTGCAGCGTTCCGCGCAACCATGTAATTATCTAACCAGGAACTTTGTATGTGAAGTGTAGGTCTGATGCACCGATGCAAGGAACAGAACCCTCTCCTTATGAGAAGTAACGAAATGAAAGCATCTCGATCCAAGTACAATATTGAGCAGAGTTGCAGTCTGCGAAACATGCACCATGGAAGTATATTGGGCATAGAAAGCTGACATGTTTTCGCTCTCAAGTTCACTGTTCTCTCGAGACGTTCTGTGGTCCACGCGCTATATCCATCAATGAATTACAACAATTTAACGGAGAAAAACAGCCAAAATCCCTGATAGCGCGGTTTATCATGCGATATGGTGAAACATTTAATTGCTGTAAGTCGTTGATGAATCCGGCCCCTGTCTGCTAAATATCAAGCGTAGTAAATTCATGAGTTGAAGGTCAAGGATTTGAATTCTCTTTGAGACCTCCATACGGTTTTTGTTTTTGCAAAATAACTGTTAAAAAGAGATGAGATTGCCAGCAAACAGCCGGTTTACATTATATTCAACCTTCAACATACAATTAATATAAGCATTAGCATGTTTTAGCAGAGTTGTTTCAGCATTAGCAGAGTTCAATTGCAAGGTGTTCTTTGACCTCCTTGTCTTTTAACGCCCATGTGCTACTTCTAGAACGTGATTAGATTAGTGAGAGTACTTGTTTACATCTGTAAAGGGCTGGGTACACTCCTGCTGCTTGACGCAGCTCCAATGATGAAGAATAGGGCAAAGTACGTGTCTCTGCGTCAGGGGCGGCGGCTCGCCTATGGCCGCACTTCGCTTCAGCCTTGACGCCCAGCGTCAGCTCTGCAAGCGTCAGCTTCACGGAATGACCTTGGTCATTCCTTGAAGCTGACGTTGTCGCTCCTGAGCAAGAGATAAGATAATTAAGATAGGAAAGCCCTTTCTTCAACCAAACCATCCAAACGGTCAGCTGAGCGATGGTTGGCAGTGCTCCAATGCCGACACCAGAGAAAGAAAGAACGACCGCCCCCCCCCCCCCACCGCAAACATGTCCTGAGCATGAGAGCGACGCCCGCCCCGTTTTTGATGCACTGAAGCCGCTGCCGAGTGTGCCAAACCCTTAAGGGAGCGCTCCTAAACATCTCAGAAGAAACATCTCAGAAGTCGATCATTTGTAAATCTACACATTCATTGCACGGTGTATACCATAGCAGTCGCTGCTTGTAGGTATATTGCTTGCTCAAAAGATCATACATCCGATAAAAATGTCACTTCAGATAAATTTGTCTGCAGAATCCGAAACATTCGCCCCTAAATAAACGTGAAGTATGTCAAATTTGGATTAGATTTCTAGAAGATCCATGAGACTGCGTCTTCCTTGATCTAGTGCTAATGATCAAAAGAAGAAAAAGTTTGCGTGGTTTCAGAAACAGTTGGTACCATTCGATT